>JANQAT010000004.1:0-328346 GCA_029490675.1 Cercospora nicotianae | reverse complement strand
GGACCATCCTCTGTGCAGGTGTTTGCTCTGCATTGGTCTTGTCTGAGGTCCAGGCCGCTGCTTGGGCCCTGTTCGCTTGGTTCCTTTTTGCCTTGGAACCCATTCCATGCAGGTTTCCTACATTTTTGGTGCAACCACCAGTCTTTTTACAAGTGCCTCTTGCCGAGCCTCTTGGCTTGCAACCATCTCCTGGATCACTTTGTCTTGTCTTTGTGCTTTGCTTTGGTTGGGTGTTCCCTTGTCTTTGTCTTCCTGGGGCCTCTGTGCTTCAGCTTTGCAGACTGTCTCTGCACCTGTCTTGGATGTATTGGCCATATGCTGCCCTGGTCTCCTTGCTCCTTTTGGCTCCCTTGTCTTGCTAGCAGCATATGATTATACTCGTCTCCTACAAACTTATATAAGGCAGCAGAGACAAAGCCTGCCTCCACGCTTTCCGGCTTAGGGACACCAATCTGAGGCCTTTATCAAAGCGCTTCGAGGGAGGGATCCCAGGCCAAAACCCCTACCCTTACGCTCCATATACTGGGTTTTGCCCCTCTAAGCTTCAGTCATGCTCTTTCAGGGCTCCAGTGAACTGGAGAGCGGGTCGCCCTCTCTTCTGAAACCGACATGCGCATCCGTCCTCTCGGGCTAAGCAGACAGTGTCTCACAGTCTGCTGCCATTGCTTACCACGCCCCAGGAGAGCGACTCCCTTCGCAAGTTACCATACCGTACATCTCTTTGGCTATGGCCGGCACATGTCTCGCAGGTTTGCTCGGGCTCCTTACTCCTAGCCAGGCAGACAGTGCCCTTGCGTTTCCCACCTACTAACCAATATATCGCCTCCCCCTCCTCGCCCTCTCACGCCTTGTACCCTCTCTCCTTCTTGTCCCGGATTGTCCTCTTTGGCTCGCCTTCTCTGTGTCTCCATTTGCCTGCTTCTCTATGTGGGCCTTCCTAGGTTTCCTGAGCTCTTCCGGGCAGCTGCTGGACTAGGGTGTCCTTCTTTGTAAGGCTGTGCCCACGGGCAACACCCTCCTGCCACCTCGTACTTGAGTAATCAGCAGGCCCCTATGGGCTTTGCTGGTAGCGTTACTCCGAGCTCCATTGCCCGCCAACTAACACTTTCCCCTTCCGGCCCTGCTGCCTAGGCTCTTCCAAGTGCATAACGCATTTGCTTCCGGTTCTGAACAATCGTGCGCGTTCGCTCTCCGATTCTTCTCCGAAACCTTCGGGAGGTAGGTATTCCAGAGATCCAGGAGCTGCATATTGGGTGACTTGTTTGTCCTTTTGGCTCCAAATACTCCTCAGCTAGCCAGAGGATTCGCTCCCATATACCAGGAGGTGTCCTATCGACGCCTAGGAGTTCCGGCGGCTCTTTTCTGCATCCGCTCACGAGTCGGAGCGGACTCTGTTTCTAACGCAGGTAGGTCGTCGTCGGATGGTTTTCGTACCCGTTTCCTGGTGGTAGTCCTCTGTTCGAGTAGTCTTGGCGAAACCGCACCGGATTTCGCACTCCACCACTCCGCTCCACCATGCCGTGCACTTTGCCAGCACGGTCGAGTTGCGAGCTCGACCGCCTGTTTCCACCTGCGGCCGCGTGGAGGCGTGCAATCGGTCTTCGCAGGCTAGTTAATAAATAGAGTTAGGAATATAGCTACCTTAGTAGTATTTAGAAGATAATAGACGTCTATTTATATAACTATTATTAGTAGAAGAGTACGTAGAGTAGAGGTAGTACGAAGCGGACGTAGGGAAAAGTACGCTTCTAGGAAGCCTTATTAGTATAGCGTATAGTATTAAGAGTAGTTTAGAGTAGTACTCTAGAAGCGATATATTAAGGTCGGTCGTAGGAGTTATATCCCCGCGCCTTAGGCAACCGCTTCTACTTTAGTTATAGTATTTATAGAGGTAGAGATTAGGTCGCTTAAGACTATAGACGAACTCGTTAATATAGGCAACGCCGTCGTTAGTTCGGATAGTAATTATACGTCGTTATTAGTACTATAGGCGCGTTAGTTAAGGATTAATACCTATCTCGCCTAGCTATTAAGAGCTAATATCTCTTCTACTATAGTACTCCTTCTAAAGGTAGTAATACTATCCTTAAGGCTCTCGTCGTATATACGCTCGACGCGGTAACTATAGCGTATAAGGTTACTATAATCTAGGAAGGTATATTATAGCTATATATAATAGAGCTAGGTATACTTAGTAGCGTTAAGTCTTAGCGAGTCCTCTTCCGTCCGGAACTAGCGACGCTACTCGCTATAAATACTTCCGTATACTCTAGTAACTAGTATATTATTATAGTCGAGTCGCCGCGGTACCAGGACCCGCACTTTAATACTAAATATAATCCTCGGTATAGATTTACGGCAACCTCTAGCTACGCGCGATAGGATGCTATCTTATCCCTATTAGATAAGGACGGCGCTCTTTATAATAATACCGGACCTAAGGCTATATAGTTATACTATACTATTATTTTATTTATCTTATCCCTTGCTACGTAGGAAATACTACGCTATCTATTCTAGTCGCCCCTTATTAGTTTCGTAGCTATATTTAGTATTACTTCGAGTACTTAGTACCTAGGCGGATGCTTATAACTATAGTTATACGCTAGGTATACTAGTCTAGGCTATATAAGTTCTAATCTATTAGGATGTAGTAAAGGTAGCTAGCGATAGACTAGCTAGTATATTATATAAGCTTTAGGAGCGTTATATATATATACTTAACGCCGCTAGGTAGAACGCTATATTAGAGGTACTACGTTAGAGAGGCTACTTAATATAAGTTAGTAGGGAGGTAGTAGCCTAGTATTATATAATATAGAATAATAACTATACCGCTATTATATACGCCGCATGAGTATTAGATAAGCTATTTCCGGACCCTTATAAAAAGCGAATTCCGGAGGTATTTATAGCTACTCTACGACGAACTTTTAATAGGTATAGTATATATATAGCTATAGCCTATATACTTTTACGATACGGATGCGAATTCGTAGCCTAGATTTAGCTTTATAAAACATTCTACTAACCTTCCCCTACTCGCTAGTATAGGCGAGCTCGTACTAGGTAAGATTATATCGGTCCCTACTATAGCTAACGTATTCCTTTATAATATAGAAGGGACGATACCCTACTAGTAGTATACTACGCTATATTCGTATAAGGCGAGCGCCTAGGCCTTCTTATAGAGTATAGCTATTCTATTATACGTTACTAGTAGGTAGCTAGTACGATAAACCGAATTCTTTATATATAACGTAGCGTAATACTAACGTAAATCGAAATATCTCCTTTATAAACGGTCGGGTTTATATTATATCTACGCTATTATAAAGGCTAGGTAATTACTAGGTACTCGAAGTATAATATCCGTTTCATTCCTTCTATACTAGTATATCTACTTATCGACTACCTTATATACGTTCTCCCTATACGTTAGAAGGCGCTATAGGAGCTATTCCTAGGACGTAAGCCGTCTCCTTATTTATTTAAGTCTTATAGGGAATAATAGAATAGTAAAAGCCTCTTACGTTCCTTAGAAGCTACCTCTACTTAGTACTATATTCCTATACTAAAGATTACTAACTAGCGATAGCTTATAGTTACTATTATAAAGTCCCTCTTAGCTACGGATATAATATATTTCGATATATCATTGACGAGAAATGCGACGACTAAGGATACGATACTAACGGCTATATATTTGTTCTTACTATATAGCGTAACTATATAATATTTATAGTTAATTATTTATATACTAATTAAACTAAAGCCGCTAACGTCTAGGACGGGCTAATTAGTATAGATCGACGGGCGTCTAAACTCTAGTATATATTATAGGGCGTAGATTAGTTATTTAAGTAGAATATAGGTAACGATCGTTACCCTCTTAATATAAAGGCTTAATCCGATATAGTCTAGTAGTTAAATACTTATTATAGGCGTAGGTATATTATATCTAGTAGCGATGCCCTTCTAGACGCTAGTTAGAGGCTTACTAGCTAGCGACTTCTAATAGTAATCCTAATATTAGCTATAGGTACTCGAGGCTATTATTAGGTTTATCTATACTAGGCTAATAACCTAAGATCTTACTAAGTAGAAGCTTAAGCTCGATCGGGGTTTAAGCTTGTCGGGTAGTCTAGAGGAAGGCAACGAAGTAGGAAGGTTCACTTAATTCTAATTAGTAAGATAGAATAGTAAGTTGTACGCGATAACTATCTAGAGAGGCGATACTTATCGCTGCTAAATACAAATAAGATTTCTCTGTCTTGGCTCCTAGAGCGGCAGCCAGAGTATGGAGCGGTCGCGTCGCTCTAGAGCGGTCGCGTCGCTCAAGTTCTTCTGCGTCGCTCAAAGGATTTGGAGCGGTCGCCAAGCCCCAGAGGCTGAGCGTCGCTCACTTTTCGCACGTGACGGTCCCATGACTTGGGCTGGCCAATCATGAACCGTAACACCATCCCCCTCTTAGGCGGAATCGTCCCGATTCCTTAAGTAAGCTTCTCGTTCCCTGTTTCCTTCGTCATCCTTTCTTTCCATCATGTCGCGATGGTAAAAATCCTCCAAAGACAAAACTGCTAAGGAACGGAAACAGGAATTGTCTCGAAACATCTCGGAAGACGGCTTTGCGATGCCCTACTCGGTGCTATCACTGCGAGAAGTCGGGGAAGGAGTGTAAGGTCGACATTCGGTCGGGTCGGTGTGCGGAGTGCGCTCTGCACGGTCAATCGTGTAATCTCCAGGTTACTCGGATTGAGTATGAGAAGATTCGTCGGGTGCGCCAGAAAATCGCTCGGGATCTGGAGGCTGCGGAAGAGGAGGAAGATTTGTTGACGCGGAAATTGTTGGAACACCGCGCAAAGGTGCGCAGGTTACGCAAACAACTTCGGATGAAGGAGGCGAAGGAGGTTGAGGCGCAAGAGGCCGAGGTCGCCTCGATTGCCGCTGCGGAGGAAATGGAGTCGTTGATGGAGGATCCTTTGGCTCCGATTCCTCTTGATCTCCCTGAGAACCTGCCTCTGCCCGTAGATGGTCGTCTCTGGATGAGTCCTCACGCGTGGAGCGTTATTGACGGCGTGCCCTGGCAAGTCTCTGGTCAGGAGGGTTCTCCCGGTGGTACTTCTCCAGAAGCGGTTTGCAATTTGTGAGGTTTTTCGGTGGTTCCCAGGTATTGTCCGATTCCGGATATCCTTTCCACTTGATGAGGTATTTCTGATTCTTATAGTCCAGGATTTTTTCGACTTCGAACTCGTCTTCTTCCTCAGGCTGGAAGTGAAACGTTTCTTGGCATGGAGTTTCGGCGTCGGCGGGTTCCAACAGTGATACATGGAACACCGGGTGGATCTTTGCATCTTTTGGCAACTTGAGCTGGTAGTTGACTGGTCCTCTGACTTCGTCAATTAAAAATGGTCCGACCTTGACGTGATCCAGTTTCTTGGTCTTCTTTCTTGTTTTCAGATTTTTGGTAAGAAGATAGACCTTATCCCCCTTTTTAAGCTGAGGTGCCATTTTTCTTTTGTCTTGTCTGGATTTGGCGATTGTTTTTTGTGAGTCCTGGATGCGGCTGTTCAGTTCGTTGTGAACGTTTTTCATGTCTTCTGCTGCAACCATAGCTCGTTCAGCTTGGGGATGACTATGCGGGTCTCCGAATAGGTTCGGATTTCGTCCATAATTCGAAAAGAATGGCGTAGCCTGCGTAGTTTCTGATTTGTGGTTGTTGAGTGCTATTTGTGCCATGGGGAGCAGTGTAACCCAATTGTCTTGTGCGTGATTAATGTAGTGTCGTAGGTATTGTTCCAGGGTTTGGTTTGTCCTTTCTGTTTGTCCGTCTGTCTCTGGATGGTAGGCTGTAGATAGCTTGTGCTTGATTCCGATGGTTCCGACCAGCGTTTTCCAGTAGTTCGATGTGAATAGCTTGTCTCTGTCGGTAATGAACACCCTCGGGAATCCGTGGTATCGCACTAGCCTATCCATTACGAGGTATCCGAGTTGTTCTGCCGTGTATTTCTCGCTTGCAGGTATGAAGTGTGCATATTTGGTGAGTCTGTCGACTACGACCATGATCATGTCGAATGTGGTTTCCGTGACTTTATCCTTGGAGGGTGGGAGTTTCGTAATGAAATCCATCGTAACTTCGTCCCATGGTTGTTGCGGTGGAGTCCTAAACTGTATGTGTCCGTATTTGGCGTGTCGTTCTGCTTTGTTCCTTTGGCAATGCTCGCAGCGCTTGATGTACTTAAGCACTTTCTGTCGCATTTGTGGAAAGCTGAAACTTCTCTGGATGAGTTCTACAGTTTTAGTTGCTCCTGGGTGTCCTCTCGTAGGGTCGTCGTGATGTTGTCGTATGCACTCCTCTTCTCGGTCTTTTGGCACCTGGTATTTGCCTTGCAGTATTGGAAACTGTTCCTCGGTGTCGTTGAGGATTCGTACTATGTTGTTGAATTCTTGAGTGTTGGCACTAAGGCTTCCGTCCGGATTGGCCTTGAGAACTCGTTGCTGTACGGGTTCTTTTCCTTCCATGTAGTCGACTCTTCGACTTAAGGCGTCTGCTCTGCCATTCTCTTTTCCTGGGGTATAGCGGATTTCGAACTTGTACTGCCCGAGCAGTTCCGACCAGCGGGCCTGCCTGCGGGTTAGTACTTTAGTCGTAGTGAAGTAGGTTAGATTCTTGTGATCAGAAAGAATCGTCAGTCCTGGTGCTCCTTCCGCGTAATAGTTCCAGTGTTGCAGTGCTGCAACGATGGCTAGCAGTTCCTTATCGTGTACGTCGTAGTTTTGTTCCGCGGGTGACATCTTTCTTGAGTAGTAAGCCACTGGGTGTCTTTTCCCATCATGCATCTGCGTGAGGCATGCTCCTATGGCTAGATCCGATGCGTCAGTCTCGATGAAGACTGGTTTCTTCGTGTCGAACATCATTAGTACTGGTGCTTCGCAGCACATCTGTACCAGCTTGTTAAATGCCTTTTGATGTTGTTGTTCCCATTTCCATCTGAGGTCCTTCTTCGTAAGGTCTGACAGTGGAGTGGCGATTTTCGAGTAGTCTCTGATGAACTTCCGATTGTAGTTGGCTAGTCCAAGGAATGACTGTACATCCTTGACTGTTTTTCGGAGTTGGCCACGTTTTAATAGATTCGATCTTTTCCGGGTCGATTGCGATTCCTTTCGTGTTGATAATGAAGCCAAGGAATTTGACTTCCTTCTTGTGGAATTCGCATTTCTCGGGTGCGGTCCGGAATCCTACTCGGGATAGCCTTTCGAATACGCCTTGTACTTGTCGTTTGTGTTTCTCGAGGGGTCCTTTGGTGTAGACGAGAATGTCGTCCATGTATGCGATCACGCACATGTCGAGCAGGTTTCTGAGAATGTCGTTTACCATCTCCTGGCAGGAGGCGGGTGCATTGGTCAATCCCATTGGCATGACCGTGAATTCGTACAATCCGTAGCGTGTCCGAAATGCTGTCTTCCATTCTTCGCCTTCCGCCATGCGGATAGCATAGAATGCGTCTCGTAGATCGATCTTTGTATACCAGTCTGATCCGGTAAGTCTGTCTTGTGATTCCTCAATGTTGGGTAATGGATATCGGTTCTTAATTGTGATGTCGTTGAGTTTCCTGTAGTCCAACGACGATTCGTGTCTTCCCGTTGGGCTTTGGAACGCCGAAGATAGGTGCGCCTGCACTGGATCTGGACTTGCGTATCCAGCCCTTGGCTAGCATCTTGCGTAGCCACTTATCTTCTTCTTGGAGCGCGTGTTCGGATTTCTTGAATAGTGGCACGAATGGGGGCTCCGTTCCGGGTTTCAGGTTGATCCGGTGATCCCATGTCTGGTGTTTAGGTAAAGCGGTGATGTCTTCTACCTCTTCAAAGAGTTTCGCCCATTTTTGATACTCTTTGGGGATATCGGGTTCCGAGGCCGTATCCTTCGGTGGTGCGTTATTTCCACCAATCCTCGTGACTTGATTGTTCTCCTTGCCATCGCGAGTAACTGTCCGAGTTGGGCTCGATTGTTTCGTAGCTCCGGGCGACTGGAGTGTCATTTCGTTGATCTGTCTCCTAGCCTCATCTATCAGTGAACTCTGTCGCTGCATAGGGTCAATGTCGATAACGCAATCGCATTGTTCAAACCTGAGTACTCCTCGTCTCCAATCGATGATTGGATTGTGCTTTCTCAACCAAGGTATGCCTAGTACGACGTCATGACTGGCCATGTCAGTGATGTCTAAGACAATTTCCTCGTGGTGCTGTTGGATAGCAAGTGGTAACGGAATGGTTTCTCGTTCCACGCTTGGTAACGATGATCCGTCGACTGCGATCAATTCGTACCCTTCGTCCTTCGATTGGGTAGCTATCCCATATCGCTTCACGAATGATTTGGAGGCAAAGTTCCCGCTCGCTCCAGAATCAATCATGGCTTGGACCTTGTGTCCGTTGACGGTAATGTTGGTGCGAAAAACTGATGTTGATGCTTGAGCGCTTTCGGTGTTGCAGAACTCTCTTTGGACGCTCATTCCTTGAGAGTCGGTCCTTTTCCCGGCTGGGTCTCGATGGTAGGTGTCTTGTACCATTCTCGGATCTGATGTGACGTGTATCTGATTGTTTCGTGTATGGCCTTTTCCTCCGGGGTTTCGATGCAAGCATACATCGATTGACATTGCTGTATCTTGGCGTATTGTTCGGAGATTCGGCGTATGCTTTCTCGTGCTGAGTTTGGCACGATTTCCTCGCTTGGTGTGACATATCCAAATGGCGTGATCGTGCTTCCGATGGGGACGAGTTCCTGTATGAGCGACCTGAAGTCGTACTGTACTGAGACTCTCGGTTGGTTCCAGAGCTTAATGCGAAGCTCCTTAAGCGCACGATCGAACTTGGTGGGGTGTAGGTACCGTTTTCCACCAATTCTGGGGAATATGTCTTCTTGTCGCATAGCCAGGAATAGCATAACCTTACGCATTATTCCTGCTTGGGTACACGTGAATGTTGTGATTTCGTCGTCCGGGTCTGATTCCTCGTCGGATGATTCTTCAGATACGTCTTCTTCGTCTGCGGACGAGTCTTGTCCTTCCTCCTCGGAGTCAATTTCAGGAGGGATGTTCTCTTGGTTTTCATGACAAGATTCGTTGGTTTCTTCCTCGGCGAGTCTGAGGTGTGGTGCTAGTCCTTGTAGCTCCTCTGGAATAGGCAAGGGCCTACTTCCGTCATCATATCGCCGGATTGGAGGATCTTCTTCTCGAATTGGTTCGATCGGGAAGAAGTTATTCTCCCTCTTGGAAGAGATGTGTGTTTGGCATGTGTCATCGTAACAGAATCGCCAATGAAGGCTTCCGTGTCCGTGACGTTCTTCCCAGCGGATCTGTGTCGGGATGCTTCGTCGCTGCATCATCCCGAAAGTCCGTTTAGTCGTAGGTTCTTCGACCATTGCGTCCCTTAGTGCCTCGAGTTCGTTGGTAATTCTTTTGTGCTGCTGGATCAGTTCCTTGAATCGCTCGTATTCCTGGTCTGACCACAGCCCGGTTTTCGAGGTAAGAGGCTGCATTTCGTCCTCGACTTTGCTTATTTGTCGGTTGAGTCGGTCGAGTAGTATGAGTTGGTCGTCCTCCGAGGTTGTTCCCTCGTTCTTTCGCTTCTGGGTCATCATGCCTAGAAGTCGGACCTCCTGAGGCGAGTTATTGTCGTTATAACCTCCTCGTCCTTCTTCTTTTCGTTGCATCGTGTTGATGGATTGTCGCTGCACCATGTTCTTGGAACGACAATCCCTCGCAAAGTGGCCTGGTTTGCCACAGTTGTAACAAGTCTTATCGTCACCTTGTTTCTTCTTCGGCTTGCCCCTCGGCTTGCCTTTTCCTTTGATCTTTCGACCTCTCTGGGTTGCGTCAAGTTCCATTGGCTGGGGTCCGTAGTATGGTTTGTTGGACTGGTTGCTTGTCTTGGAATGGTATCCGCGGTTCCTTCCATAGTCTGGGGTGAACCCGGCCGTTCCTCCAACCTTGGAGTCGTACTTGCGTTCCAGGGCTCTCTCGTAGAGCCGGTCGTCGATCTCGATAGCCGCTTCGGTCAAATCTTTCAGGGTGTCGAGTGTTCCTCCGTGGTTCATCAACTGGTCCTTGACCGAGTCTTTGAGGCCACGCCTAAACATCGTCATCAACGCCTGTTGGTCCCATCCAGTCACCTGAGAGTGTTCTTCGAACTTGGCCGCGTATTCGGACGCCGAAGTTCGTTGCTTAAGGTGCTGGATAACCCTGATCGCTTGGGTTACCTCGTTCGAAGATCCGAAGATCTCCTTGAGCTTGATCTTGAAGGTCGTATAGTCCCTGAACATGCCGGTAGGGTCCTGACGTCCCTCGCTGTCCAGGTAGACCTTGAGGTGGGGTTTGATCCAGTTTTGAGCACTACCCCTGAGGTACGTGCTAGCAAAGACAGTCTTGAGATTTCCTTGGACGGGGTTGAACATGAGGAACATGTCCATCTGGTTAACCCAGTCGTCGAACTTGTTTCGATCTCCATAGTAGTGGTCAGGCTTCGCTGGTTTGAAGCTTCTTGGTCTTGGTCCACTATCTTCGTCGTCGGAGTCGTCCGGTGGGGTCGGTCTCGGGGCTTAGACTAGCTTGCTGCGGCTAGATCCTGCTTCGCTAGGGGCGGATTCCCCCTAGAGCTTCCTGCGGTAGACATCCTTAAGGGCGTACAAAGCTGTTAGGTTTATCTGCGCTAGGCTAATAACCTAAGATCTTACTAAGCAGAAGCTTAAGCTCGATCGGGGTTTAAGCTTGTCGGGTAGTCTAGAGGAAGGCAACGAAGTAGGAAGGTTTACTTAATTCTAATTAGTAAGATAGAATAGTAAGTTATACGCGATAACTATCTAGAGAGGCGATACTTATCGCTGCTAAATACAAATAAGATTTCTCTGTCTTGGCTCCTAGAGCGGCAGCCAGAGTATGGAGCGGTCGCGTCGCTCTAGAGCGGTCGCGTCGCTCAAGTTCTTCTGCGTCGCTCAAAGGATTTGGAGCGGTCGCCAAGCCCCAGAGGCTGAGCGTCGCTCACTTTTCGCACGTGACGGTCCCATGACTTGGGCTGGCCAATCATGAACCGTAACACCATCCCCCTCTTAGGCGGAATCGTCCCGATTCCTTAAGTAAGCTTCTCGTTCCCTGTTTCCTTCGTCATCCTTTCTTTCCATCATGTCGCGATGGTAAAATCCTCCAAAGACAAAACTGCTAAGGAACGGAAACAGGAATTGTCTCGAAACATCTCGGAAGACGGCTTTGCGATGCCTACTCGGTGCTATCACTGCGAGAAGTCGGGGAAGGAGTGTAAGGTCGACATTCGGTCGGGTCGGTGTGCGGAGTGCGCTCTGCACGGTCAATCGTGTAATCTCCAGGTTACTCGGATTGAGTATGAGAAGATTCGTCGGGTGCGCCAGAAAATCGCTCGGGATCTGGAGGCTGCGGAAGAGGAGGAAGATTTGTTGACGCGGAAATTGTTGGAACACCGCGCAAAGGTGCGCAGGTTACGCAAACAACTTCGGATGAAGGAGGCGAAGGAGGTTGAGGCGCAAGAGGCCGAGGTCGCCTCGATTGCCGCTGCGGAGGAAATGGAGTCGTTGATGGAGGATCCTTTGGCTCCGATTCCTCTTGATCTCCCTGAGAACCTGCCTCTGCCCGTAGATGGTCGTCTCTGGATGAGTCCTCACGCGTGGAGCGTTATTGACGGCGTGCCCTGGCAAGTCTCTGGTCAGGAGGGTTCTCCCGGTGGTACTTCTCCAGAAGCGGTTTGCAATTTGTGAGGTTTTTCGGTGGTTCCCAGGTATTGTCCGATTCCGGATATCCTTTCCACTTGATGAGGTATTTCTGATTCTTATAGTCCAGGATTTTTTCGACTTCGAACTCGTCTTCTTCCTCAGGCTGGAAGTGAAACGTTTCTTGGCATGGAGTTTCGGCGTCGGCGGGTTCCAACAGTGATACATGGAACACCGGGTGGATCTTTGCATCTTTTGGCAACTTGAGCTGGTAGTTGACTGGTCCTCTGACTTCGTCAATTAAAAATGGTCCGACCTTGACGTGATCCAGTTTCTTGGTCTTCTTTCTTGTTTTCAGATTTTTGGTAAGAAGATAGACCTTATCCCCCTTTTTAAGCTGAGGTGCCATTTTTCTTTTGTCTTGTCTGGATTTGGCGATTGTTTTTTGTGAGTCCTGGATGCGGCTGTTCAGTTCGTTGTGAACGTTTTTCATGTCTTCTGCTGCAACCATAGCTCGTTCAGCTTGGGGATGACTATGCGGGTCTCCGAATAGGTTCGGATTTCGTCCATAATTCGAAAAGAATGGCGTAGCCTGCGTAGTTTCTGATTTGTGGTTGTTGAGTGCTATTTGTGCCATGGGGAGCAGTGTAACCCAATTGTCTTGTGCGTGATTAATGTAGTGTCGTAGGTATTGTTCCAGGGTTTGGTTTGTCCTTTCTGTTTGTCCGTCTGTCTCTGGATGGTAGGCTGTAGATAGCTTGTGCTTGATTCCGATGGTTCCGACCAGCGTTTTCCAGTAGTTCGATGTGAATAGCTTGTCTCTGTCGGTAATGAACACCCTCGGGAATCCGTGGTATCGCACTAGCCTATCCATTACGAGGTATCCGAGTTGTTCTGCCGTGTATTTCTCGCTTGCAGGTATGAAGTGTGCATATTTGGTGAGTCTGTCGACTACGACCATGATCATGTCGAATGTGGTTTCCGTGACTTTATCCTTGGAGGGTGGGAGTTTCGTAATGAAATCCATCGTAACTTCGTCCCATGGTTGTTGCGGTGGAGTCCTAAACTGTATGTGTCCGTATTTGGCGTGTCGTTCTGCTTTGTTCCTTTGGCAATGCTCGCAGCGCTTGATGTACTTAAGCACTTTCTGTCGCATTTGTGGAAAGCTGAAACTTCTCTGGATGAGTTCTACAGTTTTAGTTGCTCCTGGGTGTCCTCTCGTAGGGTCGTCGTGATGTTGTCGTATGCACTCCTCTTCTCGGTCTTTTGGCACCTGGTATTTGCCTTGCAGTATTGGAAACTGTTCCTCGGTGTCGTTGAGGATTCGTACTATGTTGTTGAATTCTTGAGTGTTGGCACTAAGGCTTCCGTCCGGATTGGCCTTGAGAACTCGTTGCTGTACGGGTTCTTTTCCTTCCATGTAGTCGACTCTTCGACTTAAGGCGTCTGCTCTGCCATTCTCTTTTCCTGGGGTATAGCGGATTTCGAACTTGTACTGCCCGAGCAGTTCCGACCAGCGGGCCTGCCTGCGGGTTAGTACTTTAGTCGTAGTGAAGTAGGTTAGATTCTTGTGATCAGAAAGAATCGTCAGTCCTGGTGCTCCTTCCGCGTAATAGTTCCAGTGTTGCAGTGCTGCAACGATGGCTAGCAGTTCCTTATCGTGTACGTCGTAGTTTTGTTCCGCGGGTGACATCTTTCTTGAGTAGTAAGCCACTGGGTGTCTTTTCCCATCATGCATCTGCGTGAGGCATGCTCCTATGGCTAGATCCGATGCGTCAGTCTCGATGAAGACTGGTTTCTTCGTGTCGAACATCATTAGTACTGGTGCTTCGCAGCACATCTGTACCAGCTTGTTAAATGCCTTTTGATGTTGTTGTTCCCATTTCCATCTGAGGTCCTTCTTCGTAAGGTCTGACAGTGGAGTGGCGATTTTCGAGTAGTCTCTGATGAACTTCCGATTGTAGTTGGCTAGTCCAAGGAATGACTGTACATCCTTGACTGTTTTCGGAGTTGGCCACGTTTTAATAGATTCGATCTTTTCCGGGTCGATTGCGATTCCTTTCGTGTTGATAATGAAGCCAAGGAATTTGACTTCCTTCTTGTGGAATTCGCATTTCTCGGGTGCGGTCCGGAATCCTACTCGGGATAGCCTTTCGAATACGCCTTGTACTTGTCGTTTGTGTTTCTCGAGGGGTCCTTTGGTGTAGACGAGAATGTCGTCCATGTATGCGATCACGCACATGTCGAGCAGGTTTCTGAGAATGTCGTTTACCATCTCCTGGCAGGAGGCGGGTGCATTGGTCAATCCCATTGGCATGACCGTGAATTCGTACAATCCGTAGCGTGTCCGAAATGCTGTCTTCCATTCTTCGCCTTCCGCCATGCGGATAGCATAGAATGCGTCTCGTAGATCGATCTTTGTATACCAGTCTGATCCGGTAAGTCTGTCTTGTGATTCCTCAATGTTGGGTAATGGATATCGGTTCTTAATTGTGATGTCGTTGAGTTTCCTGTAGTCAACGACGATTCGTGTCTTCCCGTTGGGCTTTGGAACGCCGAAGATAGGTGCGCCTGC
Source organism: Cercospora nicotianae (assembly GCA_029490675.1). Taxonomy (NCBI): domain Eukaryota; kingdom Fungi; phylum Ascomycota; class Dothideomycetes; order Mycosphaerellales; family Mycosphaerellaceae; genus Cercospora; species Cercospora nicotianae. The sequence continues at coordinate 314,040 of JANQAT010000004.1, read as the reverse complement.
ACTGGATCTGGACTTGCGTATCCAGCCCTTGGCTAGCATCTTGCGTAGCCACTTATCTTCTTCTTGGAGCGCGTGTTCGGATTTCTTGAATAGTGGCACGAATGGGGGCTCCGTTCCGGGTTTCAGGTTGATCCGGTGATCCCATGTCTGGTGTTTAGGTAAAGCGGTGATGTCTTCTACCTCTTCAAAGAGTTTCGCCCATTTTTGATACTCTTTGGGGATATCGGGTTCCGAGGCCGTATCCTTCGGTGGTGCGTTATTTCCACCAATCCTCGTGACTTGATTGTTCTCCTTGCCATCGCGAGTAACTGTCCGAGTTGGGCTCGATTGTTTCGTAGCTCCGGGCGACTGGAGTGTCATTTCGTTGATCTGTCTCCTAGCCTCATCTATCAGTGAACTCTGTCGCTGCATAGGGTCAATGTCGATAACGCAATCGCATTGTTCAAACCTGAGTACTCCTCGTCTCCAATCGATGATTGGATTGTGCTTTCTCAACCAAGGTATGCCTAGTACGACGTCATGACTGGCCATGTCAGTGATGTCTAAGACAATTTCCTCGTGGTGCTGTTGGATAGCAAGTGGTAACGGAATGGTTTCTCGTTCCACGCTTGGTAACGATGATCCGTCGACTGCGATCAATTCGTACCCTTCGTCCTTCGATTGGGTAGCTATCCCATATCGCTTCACGAATGATTTGGAGGCAAAGTTCCCGCTCGCTCCAGAATCAATCATGGCTTGGACCTTGTGTCCGTTGACGGTAATGTTGGTGCGAAAAACTGATGTTGATGCTTGAGCGCTTTCGGTGTTGCAGAACTCTCTTTGGACGCTCATTCCTTGAGAGTCGGTCCTTTTCCCGGCTGGGTCTCGATGGTAGGTGTCTTGTACCATTCTCGGATCTGATGTGACGTGTATCTGATTGTTTCGTGTATGGCCTTTTCCTCCGGGGTTTCGATGCAAGCATACATCGATTGACATTGCTGTATCTTGGCGTATTGTTCGGAGATTCGGCGTATGCTTTCTCGTGCTGAGTTTGGCACGATTTCCTCGCTTGGTGTGACATATCCAAATGGCGTGATCGTGCTTCCGATGGGGACGAGTTCCTGTATGAGCGACCTGAAGTCGTACTGTACTGAGACTCTCGGTTGGTTCCAGAGCTTAATGCGAAGCTCCTTAAGCGCACGATCGAACTTGGTGGGGTGTAGGTACCGTTTTCCACCAATTCTGGGGAATATGTCTTCTTGTCGCATAGCCAGGAATAGCATAACCTTACGCATTATTCCTGCTTGGGTACACGTGAATGTTGTGATTTCGTCGTCCGGGTCTGATTCCTCGTCGGATGATTCTTCAGATACGTCTTCTTCGTCTGCGGACGAGTCTTGTCCTTCCTCCTCGGAGTCAATTTCAGGAGGGATGTTCTCTTGGTTTTCATGACAAGATTCGTTGGTTTCTTCCTCGGCGAGTCTGAGGTGTGGTGCTAGTCCTTGTAGCTCCTCTGGAATAGGCAAGGGCCTACTTCCGTCATCATATCGCCGGATTGGAGGATCTTCTTCTCGAATTGGTTCGATCGGGAAGAAGTTATTCTCCCTCTTGGAAGAGATGTGTGTTTGGCATGTGTCATCGTAACAGAATCGCCAATGAAGGCTTCCGTGTCCGTGACGTTCTTCCCAGCGGATCTGTGTCGGGATGCTTCGTCGCTGCATCATCCCGAAAGTCCGTTTAGTCGTAGGTTCTTCGACCATTGCGTCCCTTAGTGCCTCGAGTTCGTTGGTAATTCTTTTGTGCTGCTGGATCAGTTCCTTGAATCGCTCGTATTCCTGGTCTGACCACAGCCCGGTTTTCGAGGTAAGAGGCTGCATTTCGTCCTCGACTTTGCTTATTTGTCGGTTGAGTCGGTCGAGTAGTATGAGTTGGTCGTCCTCCGAGGTTGTTCCCTCGTTCTTTCGCTTCTGGGTCATCATGCCTAGAAGTCGGACCTCCTGAGGCGAGTTATTGTCGTTATAACCTCCTCGTCCTTCTTCTTTTCGTTGCATCGTGTTGATGGATTGTCGCTGCACCATGTTCTTGGAACGACAATCCCTCGCAAAGTGGCCTGGTTTGCCACAGTTGTAACAAGTCTTATCGTCACCTTGTTTCTTCTTCGGCTTGCCCCTCGGCTTGCCTTTTCCTTTGATCTTTCGACCTCTCTGGGTTGCGTCAAGTTCCATTGGCTGGGGTCCGTAGTATGGTTTGTTGGACTGGTTGCTTGTCTTGGAATGGTATCCGCGGTTCCTTCCATAGTCTGGGGTGAACCCGGCCGTTCCTCCAACCTTGGAGTCGTACTTGCGTTCCAGGGCTCTCTCGTAGAGCCGGTCGTCGATCTCGATAGCCGCTTCGGTCAAATCTTTCAGGGTGTCGAGTGTTCCTCCGTGGTTCATCAACTGGTCCTTGACCGAGTCTTTGAGGCCACGCCTAAACATCGTCATCAACGCCTGTTGGTCCCATCCAGTCACCTGAGAGTGTTCTTCGAACTTGGCCGCGTATTCGGACGCCGAAGTTCGTTGCTTAAGGTGCTGGATAACCCTGATCGCTTGGGTTACCTCGTTCGAAGATCCGAAGATCTCCTTGAGCTTGATCTTGAAGGTCGTATAGTCCCTGAACATGCCGGTAGGGTCCTGACGTCCCTCGCTGTCCAGGTAGACCTTGAGGTGGGGTTTGATCCAGTTTTGAGCACTACCCCTGAGGTACGTGCTAGCAAAGACAGTCTTGAGATTTCCTTGGACGGGGTTGAACATGAGGAACATGTCCATCTGGTTAACCCAGTCGTCGAACTTGTTTCGATCTCCATAGTAGTGGTCAGGCTTCGCTGGTTTGAAGCTTCTTGGTCTTGGTCCACTATCTTCGTCGTCGGAGTCGTCCGGTGGGGTCGGTCTCGGGGCTTAGACTAGCTTGCTGCGGCTAGATCCTGCTTCGCTAGGGGCGGGATTCCCCCTAGAGCTTCCTGCGGTAGACATCCTTAAGGGCGTACAAAGCTGTTAGGTTTATCTGCGCTAGGCTAATAACCTAAGATCTTACTAAGCAGAAGCTTAAGCTCGATCGGGGTTTAAGCTTGTCGGGTAGTCTAGAGGAAGGCAACGAAGTAGGAAGGTTTACTTAATTCTAATTAGTAAGATAGAATAGTAAGTTATACGCGATAACTATCTAGAGAGGCGATACTTATCGCTGCTAAATACAAATAAGATTTCTCTGTCTTGGCTCCTAGAGCGGCAGCCAGAGTATGGAGCGGTCGCGTCGCTCTAGAGCGGTCGCGTCGCTCAAGTTCTTCTGCGTCGCTCAAAGGATTTGGAGCGGTCGCCAAGCCCCAGAGGCTGAGCGTCGCTCACTTTTCGCACGTGACGGTCCCATGACTTGGGCTGGCCAATCATGAACCGTAACACCATCCCCTCTTAGGCGGAATCGTCCCGATTCCTTAAGTAAGCTTCTCGTTCCCTGTTTCCTTCGTCATCCTTTCTTTCCATCATGTCGCGATGGTAAAATCCTCCAAAGACAAAACTGCTAAGGAACGGAAACAGGAATTGTCTCGAAACATCTCGGAAGACGGCTTTGCGATGCCTACTCGGTGCTATCACTGCGAGAAGTCGGGGAAGGAGTGTAAGGTCGACATTCGGTCGGGTCGGTGTGCGGAGTGCGCTCTGCACGGTCAATCGTGTAATCTCCAGGTTACTCGGATTGAGTATGAGAAGATTCGTCGGGTGCGCCAGAAAATCGCTCGGGATCTGGAGGCTGCGGAAGAGGAGGAAGATTTGTTGACGCGGAAATTGTTGGAACACCGCGCAAAGGTGCGCAGGTTACGCAAACAACTTCGGATGAAGGAGGCGAAGGAGGTTGAGGCGCAAGAGGCCGAGGTCGCCTCGATTGCCGCTGCGGAGGAAATGGAGTCGTTGATGGAGGATCCTTTGGCTCCGATTCCTCTTGATCTCCCTGAGAACCTGCCTCTGCCCGTAGATGGTCGTCTCTGGATGAGTCCTCACGCGTGGAGCGTTATTGACGGCGTGCCCTGGCAAGTCTCTGGTCAGGAGGGTTCTCCCGGTGGTACTTCTCCAGAAGCGGTTTGCAATTTGTGAGGTTTTTCGGTGGTTCCCAGGTATTGTCCGATTCCGGATATCCTTTCCACTTGATGAGGTATTTCTGATTCTTATAGTCCAGGATTTTTTCGACTTCGAACTCGTCTTCTTCCTCAGGCTGGAAGTGAAACGTTTCTTGGCATGGAGTTTCGGCGTCGGCGGGTTCCAACAGTGATACATGGAACACCGGGTGGATCTTTGCATCTTTTGGCAACTTGAGCTGGTAGTTGACTGGTCCTCTGACTTCGTCAATTAAAAATGGTCCGACCTTGACGTGATCCAGTTTCTTGGTCTTCTTTCTTGTTTTCAGATTTTTGGTAAGAAGATAGACCTTATCCCCCTTTTTAAGCTGAGGTGCCATTTTTCTTTTGTCTTGTCTGGATTTGGCGATTGTTTTTTGTGAGTCCTGGATGCGGCTGTTCAGTTCGTTGTGAACGTTTTTCATGTCTTCTGCTGCAACCATAGCTCGTTCAGCTTGGGGATGACTATGCGGGTCTCCGAATAGGTTCGGATTTCGTCCATAATTCGAAAAGAATGGCGTAGCCTGCGTAGTTTCTGATTTGTGGTTGTTGAGTGCTATTTGTGCCATGGGGAGCAGTGTAACCCAATTGTCTTGTGCGTGATTAATGTAGTGTCGTAGGTATTGTTCCAGGGTTTGGTTTGTCCTTTCTGTTTGTCCGTCTGTCTCTGGATGGTAGGCTGTAGATAGCTTGTGCTTGATTCCGATGGTTCCGACCAGCGTTTTCCAGTAGTTCGATGTGAATAGCTTGTCTCTGTCGGTAATGAACACCCTCGGGAATCCGTGGTATCGCACTAGCCTATCCATTACGAGGTATCCGAGTTGTTCTGCCGTGTATTTCTCGCTTGCAGGTATGAAGTGTGCATATTTGGTGAGTCTGTCGACTACGACCATGATCATGTCGAATGTGGTTTCCGTGACTTTATCCTTGGAGGGTGGGAGTTTCGTAATGAAATCCATCGTAACTTCGTCCCATGGTTGTTGCGGTGGAGTCCTAAACTGTATGTGTCCGTATTTGGCGTGTCGTTCTGCTTTGTTCCTTTGGCAATGCTCGCAGCGCTTGATGTACTTAAGCACTTTCTGTCGCATTTGTGGAAAGCTGAAACTTCTCTGGATGAGTTCTACAGTTTTAGTTGCTCCTGGGTGTCCTCTCGTAGGGTCGTCGTGATGTTGTCGTATGCACTCCTCTTCTCGGTCTTTTGGCACCTGGTATTTGCCTTGCAGTATTGGAAACTGTTCCTCGGTGTCGTTGAGGATTCGTACTATGTTGTTGAATTCTTGAGTGTTGGCACTAAGGCTTCCGTCCGGATTGGCCTTGAGAACTCGTTGCTGTACGGGTTCTTTTCCTTCCATGTAGTCGACTCTTCGACTTAAGGCGTCTGCTCTGCCATTCTCTTTTCCTGGGGTATAGCGGATTTCGAACTTGTACTGCCCGAGCAGTTCCGACCAGCGGGCCTGCCTGCGGGTTAGTACTTTAGTCGTAGTGAAGTAGGTTAGATTCTTGTGATCAGAAAGAATCGTCAGTCCTGGTGCTCCTTCCGCGTAATAGTTCCAGTGTTGCAGTGCTGCAACGATGGCTAGCAGTTCCTTATCGTGTACGTCGTAGTTTTGTTCCGCGGGTGACATCTTTCTTGAGTAGTAAGCCACTGGGTGTCTTTTCCCATCATGCATCTGCGTGAGGCATGCTCCTATGGCTAGATCCGATGCGTCAGTCTCGATGAAGACTGGTTTCTTCGTGTCGAACATCATTAGTACTGGTGCTTCGCAGCACATCTGTACCAGCTTGTTAAATGCCTTTTGATGTTGTTGTTCCCATTTCCATCTGAGGTCCTTCTTCGTAAGGTCTGACAGTGGAGTGGCGATTTTCGAGTAGTCTCTGATGAACTTCCGATTGTAGTTGGCTAGTCCAAGGAATGACTGTACATCCTTGACTGTTTTCGGAGTTGGCCACGTTTTAATAGATTCGATCTTTTCCGGGTCGATTGCGATTCCTTTCGTGTTGATAATGAAGCCAAGGAATTTGACTTCCTTCTTGTGGAATTCGCATTTCTCGGGTGCGGTCCGGAATCCTACTCGGGATAGCCTTTCGAATACGCCTTGTACTTGTCGTTTGTGTTTCTCGAGGGGTCCTTTGGTGTAGACGAGAATGTCGTCCATGTATGCGATCACGCACATGTCGAGCAGGTTTCTGAGAATGTCGTTTACCATCTCCTGGCAGGAGGCGGGTGCATTGGTCAATCCCATTGGCATGACCGTGAATTCGTACAATCCGTAGCGTGTCCGAAATGCTGTCTTCCATTCTTCGCCTTCCGCCATGCGGATAGCATAGAATGCGTCTCGTAGATCGATCTTTGTATACCAGTCTGATCCGGTAAGTCTGTCTTGTGATTCCTCAATGTTGGGTAATGGATATCGGTTCTTAATTGTGATGTCGTTGAGTTTCCTGTAGTCAACGACGATTCGTGTCTTCCCGTTGGGCTTTGGAACGCCGAAGATAGGTGCGCCTGCACTGGATCTGGACTTGCGTATCCAGCCCTTGGCTAGCATCTTGCGTAGCCACTTATCTTCTTCTTGGAGCGCGTGTTCGGATTTCTTGAATAGTGGCACGAATGGGGGCTCCGTTCCGGGTTTCAGGTTGATCCGGTGATCCCATGTCTGGTGTTTAGGTAAAGCGGTGATGTCTTCTACCTCTTCAAAGAGTTTCGCCCATTTTTGATACTCTTTGGGGATATCGGGTTCCGAGGCCGTATCCTTCGGTGGTGCGTTATTTCCACCAATCCTCGTGACTTGATTGTTCTCCTTGCCATCGCGAGTAACTGTCCGAGTTGGGCTCGATTGTTTCGTAGCTCCGGGCGACTGGAGTGTCATTTCGTTGATCTGTCTCCTAGCCTCATCTATCAGTGAACTCTGTCGCTGCATAGGGTCAATGTCGATAACGCAATCGCATTGTTCAAACCTGAGTACTCCTCGTCTCCAATCGATGATTGGATTGTGCTTTCTCAACCAAGGTATGCCTAGTACGACGTCATGACTGGCCATGTCAGTGATGTCTAAGACAATTTCCTCGTGGTGCTGTTGGATAGCAAGTGGTAACGGAATGGTTTCTCGTTCCACGCTTGGTAACGATGATCCGTCGACTGCGATCAATTCGTACCCTTCGTCCTTCGATTGGGTAGCTATCCCATATCGCTTCACGAATGATTTGGAGGCAAAGTTCCCGCTCGCTCCAGAATCAATCATGGCTTGGACCTTGTGTCCGTTGACGGTAATGTTGGTGCGAAAAACTGATGTTGATGCTTGAGCGCTTTCGGTGTTGCAGAACTCTCTTTGGACGCTCATTCCTTGAGAGTCGGTCCTTTTCCCGGCTGGGTCTCGATGGTAGGTGTCTTGTACCATTCTCGGATCTGATGTGACGTGTATCTGATTGTTTCGTGTATGGCCTTTTCCTCCGGGGTTTCGATGCAAGCATACATCGATTGACATTGCTGTATCTTGGCGTATTGTTCGGAGATTCGGCGTATGCTTTCTCGTGCTGAGTTTGGCACGATTTCCTCGCTTGGTGTGACATATCCAAATGGCGTGATCGTGCTTCCGATGGGGACGAGTTCCTGTATGAGCGACCTGAAGTCGTACTGTACTGAGACTCTCGGTTGGTTCCAGAGCTTAATGCGAAGCTCCTTAAGCGCACGATCGAACTTGGTGGGGTGTAGGTACCGTTTTCCACCAATTCTGGGGAATATGTCTTCTTGTCGCATAGCCAGGAATAGCATAACCTTACGCATTATTCCTGCTTGGGTACACGTGAATGTTGTGATTTCGTCGTCCGGGTCTGATTCCTCGTCGGATGATTCTTCAGATACGTCTTCTTCGTCTGCGGACGAGTCTTGTCCTTCCTCCTCGGAGTCAATTTCAGGAGGGATGTTCTCTTGGTTTTCATGACAAGATTCGTTGGTTTCTTCCTCGGCGAGTCTGAGGTGTGGTGCTAGTCCTTGTAGCTCCTCTGGAATAGGCAAGGGCCTACTTCCGTCATCATATCGCCGGATTGGAGGATCTTCTTCTCGAATTGGTTCGATCGGGAAGAAGTTATTCTCCCTCTTGGAAGAGATGTGTGTTTGGCATGTGTCATCGTAACAGAATCGCCAATGAAGGCTTCCGTGTCCGTGACGTTCTTCCCAGCGGATCTGTGTCGGGATGCTTCGTCGCTGCATCATCCCGAAAGTCCGTTTAGTCGTAGGTTCTTCGACCATTGCGTCCCTTAGTGCCTCGAGTTCGTTGGTAATTCTTTTGTGCTGCTGGATCAGTTCCTTGAATCGCTCGTATTCCTGGTCTGACCACAGCCCGGTTTTCGAGGTAAGAGGCTGCATTTCGTCCTCGACTTTGCTTATTTGTCGGTTGAGTCGGTCGAGTAGTATGAGTTGGTCGTCCTCCGAGGTTGTTCCCTCGTTCTTTCGCTTCTGGGTCATCATGCCTAGAAGTCGGACCTCCTGAGGCGAGTTATTGTCGTTATAACCTCCTCGTCCTTCTTCTTTTCGTTGCATCGTGTTGATGGATTGTCGCTGCACCATGTTCTTGGAACGACAATCCCTCGCAAAGTGGCCTGGTTTGCCACAGTTGTAACAAGTCTTATCGTCACCTTGTTTCTTCTTCGGCTTGCCCCTCGGCTTGCCTTTTCCTTTGATCTTTCGACCTCTCTGGGTTGCGTCAAGTTCCATTGGCTGGGGTCCGTAGTATGGTTTGTTGGACTGGTTGCTTGTCTTGGAATGGTATCCGCGGTTCCTTCCATAGTCTGGGGTGAACCCGGCCGTTCCTCCAACCTTGGAGTCGTACTTGCGTTCCAGGGCTCTCTCGTAGAGCCGGTCGTCGATCTCGATAGCCGCTTCGGTCAAATCTTTCAGGGTGTCGAGTGTTCCTCCGTGGTTCATCAACTGGTCCTTGACCGAGTCTTTGAGGCCACGCCTAAACATCGTCATCAACGCCTGTTGGTCCCATCCAGTCACCTGAGAGTGTTCTTCGAACTTGGCCGCGTATTCGGACGCCGAAGTTCGTTGCTTAAGGTGCTGGATAACCCTGATCGCTTGGGTTACCTCGTTCGAAGATCCGAAGATCTCCTTGAGCTTGATCTTGAAGGTCGTATAGTCCCTGAACATGCCGGTAGGGTCCTGACGTCCCTCGCTGTCTAGGTAGACCTTGAGGTAGGGTTTGATCCAGTTTTGAGCACTACCCCTAAGGTACGTGCTAGCAAAGACAGTCTTGAGATTTCCTTGGACGGGGTTGAATATAAGGAACATGTCCATCTAGTTAACCCAGTCGTCGAACTTGTTTCGATCTCTATAGTAGTAGTTAGGCTTCGCTAGTTTAAAGCTTCTTGGTCTTGGTCTACTATCTTCGTCGTCGGAGTCGTCCGGTAGGGTCGGTCTCGGGGCTTAGACTAGCTTGCTACGGCTAGATCCTACTTCGCTAGGGGCGGGATTCCCCCTAGAGCTTCCTGCGGTAGATATCCTTAAGGGCGTACAAAGCTATTAGGTTTATCTGCGCTAGGCTAATAACCTAAGATCTTACTAAGCAGAAGCTTAAGCTCGATCGGGGTTTAAGCTTATCGGGTAGTCTAGAGGAAGGCAACGAAGTAGGAAGGTTTACTTAATTCTAATTAGTAAGATAGAATAGTAAGTTATACGCAATAACTATCTAGAGAGGCGATACTTATCGCTACTAAATATAAATAAGATTTCTCTATCTTAGCTCCTAGAGCGGTAGCTAGAGTATAGAGCGGTCGCGTCGCTCTAGAGCGGTCGCGTCGCTTAAGTTCTTCTATATCGCTTAAAGGATTTAGAGCGGTTGCTAAGCTCTAGAGGCTAAGCGTCGCTTACTTTTCGCACGTAACGGTCCTATAACTTAGGCTAGCTAATTATAAACCGTAATAGCTATTACGTCCGGCCGCAAGGAGGTAGTTATAATTATAGCGACTAGGGCGAGGAAGTTGCTCCTCTTTATACTCCTTTACCTTCTCCCTATAGCCGCTATTACGATTATAATCCTTCCGCTCGTATCTCTATAAGTAGATATAGTACGGAGGCTATAGGAGTATAGGTTATTATATACGGAATAGTTAATAGGGTAGAGGTCTAACTATCTACTAGTACTTATTAGTACTAAGGTAGCCGCGTCTCCTAACTTCCTTAAGTATATCTAGTAACTCGTCGCCGACGATCGCTTAGACTATATTATAATAGACGAATATTACCTTATAGTAGTTGCTATATATTATCGCAAATACGTCCTTTAACTACTACGGATCTAGGTAGTACGGACGTAGATAGTTTACTTTACTACGTTGCTACTACTAATAATAGAGTAAGAGTTTAGGTAGCGGAACTTTCTAAAGGGCCCTTTAATTATCTAGATATCTATAAACTGCTTAAATATTTAGTATACTATACGAACGAGACCGGCCTAGAGTAATTAGGATAACTTAGATAATAAACTTAACTAGTTATAGAATATTATTTAGAAGTATATATATCCTCCGTATATATTTATAGCTAGGAAGGATAAGGTAATTATATATATAAATTACCGCTTATAGGCTATATATATTGCGTCCTAGCTTAAGTACTACTCGTATACGTCTAAGTCTAGCTCGCCTAAGAAGAAAGCTAATATTATCGACCGTTAGCTTATAGATAATAGATCTAGACTATTAGTCGCAACGTAGGCGCTAGCTAAGGGGTTCGATTATCCCTATATACGTATTATTATCTATTTTAGGAAGATTAACTCGTTATTGCGTCTTAGTTAGGAGACTAGCCGAGCTAGGTAAGATAGTATACTTACGATAAGCGTTATACTACTCCCTACTCTATAGTAGCCTTCTCCTACTATTATAGTTAGCGACGATTATAACTATATACCTAACTATATAAACCCCTCGCTCCGACCTTAACGTAAAGCCTACGTAGCTAATACGTTTCTTTCTAGATACGCCTATTATTATAGTACCTTAAGTACCTACCTCGATAGTCCTATTATAGCTTATATATATTCTAGTCCTAACGACGCGCTATATAGTATATATATATACCCTATAAGCGACGATATAATAGACGTCCCTAATCCTACTAACGATTCTCTACTATATAGAGGCGTAGAAGAAATAGCCTAATAGCTCGCCGTAGATGCCGCTTTAATTAAACGGTATTAGATATACCTCGCTATATACGTCGGGCGATATACGTACTATATAGTCCGTAGCGTCGATGCTAAATATACTTTCGAGAATTATACTAACTTTAGTATAGTTCTAGATATCCGGAGGCGTACTAACTATCGCTATAATAGTAACTATCTCGTACTATACTTATATTACTTCTACTACTTATAACCCTAGCCTATCGTCTATAGGTTATACTTATAGACTACTCTAACGTATCGTTTCTATAACGTCGTATTTCCTATATATATCGCTATATTCTAAACCTAGCGCCTATAGTTACTCTCTACTTTCGCCTACGCTTCTACTAATTTAGACTAGTATCTTAACTAGATTCGTACGAAGGTCCTCTTTAAAGGTAGGGATACTATCTAAGGCGTTATCGTCGTTGCCTTCGCCCTCGCGAAGCTTTTTAAACGATCTAATAGTATAACGTTAAATACGATCGACGACTATAACTAACTAGAACCTACGATAGAGACCTAATTACTAGTATTCGACTAAGGTTTAGGATTATAAAACTAACTAGCGACCGAAATCGACTAGAAACCCTATCGTTAGGGTTTAGGGTTTTAAGTAACGAGCGAGTCTTCTAATAGTAGGATATCTAGTTAAGTTGCGTTATATATACCTAGTCTCGCTTTATAAATATAGTTATATACTATCCTTATAGCCTATAGTACTTAATATACTACTATAGCTATCTATAGCGTATATAATATTTCTACTATAGTAACTAGAAACCCTATTAATAGGGAATACTAGTTATCTAGGTACCTTACGGCCTAACTTTAGTTATAATTATAATAGCCTTATAGCCTTATTTTGTAGGCACCGTATCGCTCTAATTAGCCTATAGTAGAAGCTATAGTATATAGAAGTAGCTTCTAGACGTAGAGTAGAGCTATTAGCGATTCTAATTAGCGGACGGTATATACTAACGTACGTACTAGACGCGAGTAAATAAAATTTGTTTACTTACTAATAGTAGCTCGTACGCCCTTCTATAGTATAAATACTCGCCGTCGCTACTTCTAAACCTTTCTACTTATATCTACCTCTACCGCTCTAGTACCTACGTCGTCCTTCTTCTTTAATTAGAAAACTCTAATAGTAGGGTTTTTAGTTATTTTGTCCGTTAGAATTCTATAGTTATAATCGAGTTAAGTTCGTAGCTATAGCTTAAGGTAGGAAGCGGCCCTTTTTGCCGGACTAGTAGGGGATACTAGACCTAATACTAAAGAAGTCGAAGGCAATACCTAGTAAGTCGAAGGCGAAGGGTATACCTAGCCGACTAGGCGCTAAAGAGTTAACTACGGAAGAGCTAGCCCTACTAGAGATAGAGCGCGCTATAAAGTAGTACTAAAACTATCTTAACGACCTAGCGGTATAGGCCTGCCTTAATCCCGGTGCCGTATACTTATTACTAACCGCTAAAGATCTCGGCATCTAGGTCGCTAACGTTACTAAGGCTATACTAACTAATAATAAGTCGATACCGATTTTATACTTCTAGATATATACCTAGGATGCCTTTAAGGATCTTATTACGACTTTTATTAAGCTACTAGAGAAGCTATAAAAAGCAATATTAACGGTAGGCCTAAGTAAACCCGGCTTAAGTACCCCTATCTATTTCTTATCTTATTATACTCGCCGTATTCCTCTATACTAAGGAATCTAATTCCTTCTCCTTTATTATTACTCTATAGCTACGCGAATTAGATCGAAACGACTAAAAACCCTATTAATAGAGTTTCTAACCTAAAACCCTAATAGTAGGGTTTCTAGTTACTTTCTTCTATTTATTTATCTACTTCCGCTATATAGAACTAATTAGGTTTTAGTAATATAACTTTATATAGGACGAGTATAATAAGAAGAAGCTCCTAGTTAGAGATATATTAAGGTCTAAAACTATTATCTAATAGTTAGTTAAGAATAAGGACTCGGTTACTCCTCTCGCCCCTAAGTACGTCGCTCCTAGCACTATCGCCGACGACGATATTATACCGCGCGACTAACCTAATAACTATACTCGTACTATCTAGTACTACTATATATTTATACGCGAAGTACTAGATATTATAGAACGCGCGAAGAATAACCCTAATAAAAAAGTTAGAAACTCCCCTACTACTAATTTATACTATAGTACGCCGGTACCGCCCGGGAGGGCCCCTATTCCGCTTTATTGCCCGTCGAATGTTTTCCCTAGCTTTTACGGAGAGGACCTATATTATATTCTCTATCTCTTCGTATAGTATAACGGATATTAGGCGACTAAGGCTAAGGAGAGTAAGACTATAAATAGGCCGACGGTAGACTATTACTATCTAGTAAGTATAAACGTCGGCGGTAAACTAGTTATAGGTAAAGTCGCCTACTATACTATATACGTAGCCGGGCTTTAAGACGTCGCGGAGTAACTATACTAGTAGGAAATAGCCTTCTAGGCGGCTAGTTATAGCTAGTTAGACTTAGATATATAAGAATAGGCGCGTTAGATAGATAAGACGATAGACTAGGACGATATCGTTACTAATCTAGAGGATAAACTCGCTATTATAGATAGATAGATAGATAATTCTTATACGCCGGTCTACCTCTTTTAACTAGAGTAAGCAGCACGCTCTATAGATTTCGGTCGAGGGAAAAGCCTTCGAAAAACCCTCGTACATCCCTTCGCTTTGCAGCCTGCGTAGCCGCTTCCTTCGCTTCTGTTTTCCTTCGGACAATACTAGGTATCTAGTGAGTCCTCCTCTCACCAGGCCCTATCCTTCCCCTTCTCTCTCCTCTTATCCTCCTATGCCTCTTCTCTTGCAAGTGAGAATTGGTCTAGGACCCCTTCTTGGATAAGCCACTTTGCCGCTGCATGCAGCCCTCTCTTTGTGTTGGCCAGATCCTTCCAGTTTGTAGATCCCCCTGCCTGGAACAGCAGGTGTCTCCTCTCCTTCCACTTTGGACAAAACATGCATACATGCTTTGGTGTTTCCTGTCCCTGACCACACTCACAGTCAGGTGTGTATCCTGGGACTCTCCTTTTGGTGAGGTACTGCCTCATCCCAATGTGTTCTGTCCTAAGGAGCGTAATCATGGTGCTCTGTGGTCTGGTGAGTCCCTTGTGCAGTGCTGGTCCCACAACTGAAGAGGGGGTGGTTGTCCATGCAGGTGGTTGTTCTCCTGCTGTCCTGGCCCTCCTTCCTTCCTTTTCCATCTCCCATTTCCTGTTCCATTGGTGCTTAGCCCACCATGCCTTGCCTCCCAGCTGTGTCTGCATTGCTGTCTCTTGGCTCTGCACCAGTTGGAGGATTTCCTCCTGTCTGGTTTGGGCTGGTGTTGCATTCTGCCTTGTCCTTCTCTTTGCTTGTGCCTGTCTCCTAATCTCCTTGCATCTGTTCTTAATGTACTGGTATGCGGGTTGGTTGTCTTGTTTCTTGGATGCTTGTCTGGCCAGGTCCTGGGTGTACAGGTGGAGGGGAGCAATGTTTGCTTCTCTTTCTAGGACAGCTGTTGCAACTGACTTGTATGCCCCTGTGATGTTCCTTAGTGCTTCCCTCTGGATCTTCTCAATAGGCTTGGTGAGGTTTCTGCAGTAGCCTTGTGTGCCTTCTGGGTTGGACCATACTTGGCAGCCAAAGGTAATGGCTGGCCTGACCACTGCTGTGTACAGGTGTCTTGCCCTTTGGAAGGAGGCTCCCCATGTGGATTTGCAGAGCCTCTGGAGTGACTGCATCTGGTGGGCTCCTTTTTCTGCTGCCTGTTTGATGTGTGGACCCCATCTGAGCTTGGTGTCCACCCATACTCCAAGGAGCCTGAGTGAGGGCAGTGGTTCTCCATTGAATCCTTGGATCTGGACTGTAGCTTTGAGGTTGTGTTTCCTGCTCCTAGTAAAGTGGATGAGCTGGTATTTCTGTGGTGCAAACTCTGCCCCATGTCTCCTTGCCCATTCTTCACATTTCTGGTGGGCTTTCTCTAGCTGTTTGCAGTTTTCTTCTGTTGACATACTGTGTGTGAGGATGTTGGAGTCATCTACAAACCCCATTGCTGAGGTGTTCCCTTCATGCAGGGTTGGGAGCAAGGTTGATGCAAAGAAGAGGAAGAGGATTGGGGAGAGTGTAGAGCCTTGGGGGATTCCTGTGTTTTGGGGCCTTGGTTGGTCCATGAATTCTCCTAGCCTAAGGCAGGTGGTCCTGTCTTGGAGGAATGATTGGATGAAGCCAACAACAGAGTCAGGGAAGCCCTTCATCCTAATGTTGTGGAGCAGCCTCTGGTGAGACACCTTGTCAAAGGCTCCAGAAATGTCAAGGCAGAGCATTGATGCCACTGCCCCGGGTCTGGCTTTCCAGATGGTTCTGACTTGCTCAGTGATGAGGTCTAGTGCTGAGGTGGTGGACCTTCCAGGTCTGGCACCCATCTGTTCGTCTGGGAGGAGTTTCCTGTCCTCAGTTTCCTTAGACATTCTCTTTGCAACTACAGCTTCCAAGACCTTTGCTATTGTGTTGAGTAGGGCAATTGGTCTGTATGCTCCTGGCTTTGTGTAGTCTGGCTTCTGTGGCTTCCTAAGCACTACTGTGGTAGAGTGCTTGAATGCCTTGGGATGGTATGCCATTCTCAAGCAGGCAGAAAAGAGTTTGGCCAAAGTTGGTGCAAGCTGTTCCCTGCATTCCTTAAGCAGGAGGTTTGGTATTTGGTCAGGTCCTGGGGCCTTGTTGTTGGGCAGTCTCCTTAGGATTCCTTCCACTTCCTTTAGGCTGACCTCGGCTTCCATCTGGAACTGGGGTGGCAGTTGGGTGTCTTGGATATCCCTCAGGTCTGCTTCCCTTGGGTTTGGGAAGAAATGCTTTGCGAGGATTGCAGCTTTCCCTTCATCTGTGTCTCCATTGTGTTCTGGGTCTGACAAGCTGGGGAAGTGTGGCAGTTGGTGCCCTTGGTTTGCTCCCTCTCTTGCCCATTTGGCCATCTTCCACACCTTTCCAGGGTCCTCTGTGACCTCTCTAATCAGCCTCCTCCAGGCTAGGTTCTGTTCTCTCCTCACAATCTTGCTCCTTGCATGGGAGGCTTTGAGGTATTGTTCATGGTTCCACTCAGTCATGTTGGCCCTCCATTCCCTTCTTTTCTTCCTTGCTAGCTTTACAGCTTCTCTGCACTCCTGGGTCCATGCCATCTTTGCATGACATGATGGCCTAGCAGTTGGGACTGTTTCTCCTGCTATCCTCTGGATGGAGGATTGTAATTTCTCTGCAAATGTGTCTAGATGGTCTCTTGTGTAGAGTGGGAGTTGGGTGAGCTGGCTAGTGGCTTGGGTAAGAAGGTTCTGGATTCTGGTCCAGTTTGCAGCTTTCCACTGCTTCCTTGGTCCCTGCTTTGGTAGTCCCTGGAGGTTGATGCAGAGGGTTGTTCTGAGGGGGATGTGGTCAGAGCTGTGTGTTTCCTCTGGGAGGGCTTTGCATTCCTGGATCAGGTTTTGGAGAGAGGAGCTGGCAAACACTAGGTCCAGTGTCTGGCAGCTGGCCATGTGTCTCTCCCATGTGGTTGTTCCTGGCTCTAGGGCCAGTTGCAGGTTGGCCTCTTCAGTGGTCTCAATCAGTTTGTCTGCCATAGCGTGTTGGGTATAGGTTGTGTTTCCTCCCCATTTTGGGTGGTGGAGGTTGAAGTCCCCTACTACCACATGGCTTGGAGGTGTTTCTCCTGGAGGGTGGGCAAGGGCTTCTTGGAGTGCAGGTATGGTTCCTTCTTGTCTGTGGCTTGGAGGTCCTGAGGGGTTGTAGCAGTTGTGAATAGAGATGGGTCCTGTAGGGGTTTGGATTTGGATAGTAACCAAGTCCCCTGTGTTGTGGAACAGTGGTTTCCAGCTGTTGGTTCCAATCCTGTCTGACACTAGCATTGCCACCCTTGAATTCTGTTGGGGTGGGAGGACTGCAGTGTATCCCTTCTTAGTCTTGGTCTTGCCATTCATTGTGTTGAGCCATGGTTCTTGCAGCGCTATTACCGTGGCCCCTCCTGCTGCCTGGCTGTCCAGCAGCAGGGTTTGGGTGGTGTTTGACCTGTTGACATTGTGTTGGTAGATAGTCAGGGTTTGGCTACTCATGGGATACTTGGGAGAGGAGCTCAATTGGGTCAATGTCCATTCCTTCCTGGGGCATGTCTGCTTCCTCCTGGGTTTCATCCTTCTCCTGTGTGGGAGGGAAGTGGAGCTTGCTTGTCTGCTTCCTGCCTGCCATTGCTGTTGCTGTAGTGCCTAGGGGCCTGCCTTTGTACCTTACATCTCTCTGTGTAGGTTCAGTTGGTGGGGCCTTTCTCTTAAGGACTGGGGGTTCTGTATTGTTGTCGCCTTGTGTTGGGATTGGAGCTGTCTCCCATTGCTTTTTGAACCACTCAGAAAAGGCTCTGGCTTTGGCCTTTGCAGCTGCTTTGTAGCTGCACTGGAGGGAGTAGGCCTTGTGGTCTCCTCTGCAGTTGCAGCACTTGACCTTCTTCTCTTTGCAAGTGTCTGTTCTGTGCTTGCCTGCACACTTTCCACAGGTGTCCTCTGCTGCCCTGCAGTAGGTAGTAATATGCCCAAAGTTGTTGCACTTAAGGCATTGGACTATCCTCTGTTGTGGGTGGTATGGTTCTACTACACACCACATTGAGCCAATAGTAATGCCCCTCTTGCACATCTCCCTTGCAGTCTGCCTGTCTTGTACTGCCATTACCGCTGAGGAGAAATTTGTCTCCTCTCTTGCCTTCTGATTCTTAAGCCAGAAGGCTTTTCTGACTTTGAGCCCTTCTGGGAACCAGGAAAGGTTGTCTTGGTCCAGCTGGACCCAGCTGTTTGCATCTTCCGGCTTCCAGGAAGTCCTGATGCTATGTACAATCACCTGTGTGTTTGGTGATTCTACCTGGGCTCCTGGGTATGCAGCCTTGAGCCATGATTGGTCCCTTTCTAGCCTGCTTTTCTCTCCCTCTCTATGGAGGATGACTTTGAGGTCTCCACTTGGGAGCTTCTGCACAGCCTTAAATTGCTGTACTCCAAGTTTCCTTCTGAGCTCTTCATGGCTCATCCTCTTCGTGGCTTCCCTTTCTTCTTGGTTTCCCATCTTCACTGAGATGGTCAAGGATGCCTGAGGCTGGGGCCTTGGCATTGTGTGTCCAATTTGGGCTGTCTGGGCCCATGTCTTCGGGGTGGTAGCAGTGGGTGTTGGGCGGCTCTGGAGGGTTTTCTGGATGTCTTGAAGAGTCTGGGACTCTTCCTGGTGGAGGGCGAGGTGGAGTAGGGCCTGCTGGGCCTGCTGGAGGAGGAGAAGAGTCGGGGAGAGGGTTTGGGGGTTCTGGGTGTCGAGGTGGTACTGGATCTGTTCTGTAAGTGTCTTTAGGTTCTTTCTGATCGTTAGTCGTGTCTGTGTGGTGGTAGCTGTTGGTTTCTGGCCTTGCGGGCTAGAGGGAGGTGGTTGCGGGCGGGTTTGGGCCGCCTGGGAGTTGGAGACGCAACCTCCTTCTCCCGGGCTCCCTCCTCCGCTCGCGACGTCGCGGTGTCGGTCGGGGTGTTGTCGCGTGTTGGGAGGCCTCGAGGCCTCCCGCTGTCGTCGTCGTCGCCTGCTGGGGCGCGTTCATGTTTTTTCACTCGCTATTATAGAGATACGAATTAGGAATATCGATAAATAGGACGACGCAACGCGACTATAGAATATTAAATAGGCGATTAGTATAGTCGACGTCGTCTATAGCGATCGCGCGAATACTTTCCCTTTCGGCTTTATAGATAATAGCCCTACCTAACCTCGCGAATTCGACCTCTCTTTAGCGGACTATATAGACGAGATTATACGAGAAGGCGAGGCTAGTATTAATAGTACTCGTATTTATAATTATAACCTATTCGCTAAGCTTAATTGCATAATATACTCCGAGAGTACTATACTACTAGAATTCGAGGAATATATTACGCGACTAGGTCTAGATATTAAGACTAACTTCTCCGAGCTCGACCTAGTTACTAGCCTCGATTTCTCTATCTCCTTCTACGGCCTTAAATTAAAACTATAGTAGGCTTAAGGCATTCTATATCTTATAAAGAACGTGACGGCAGTCCCGCATCCGGAAAGTCGACCACCCCGATCGGGCTGCACGGTGGCCCGATCCGGCAATCCGCGGCCCGCTGGCCCGCGTCCCTCGAGTATAACATGTCGCGTCTCCCACCACATGCGTCCATTTTGCTCGCAATCCTCTTTCCACATCTCTGCCCTCGCGCCCGTCGCACCCCTGCGCCGACCGCCGGTCCTGCTGCGCCCCCGTCACGCAGCTATCGCTCTCTCCGGATCCTCCAGCACCCGCTTGTGGACCATACCGGCCGCTCGATTCACCACCCTAAATCGTTGCTGCAGAATCGTGGCAAATCGACCGTTCTTCGTGCTCGCCCGGCGCCGCGCTGCCCACCGCGCGACACATCAGCTTCTCTGCGGGGGGATTTACAAGACGGAGGAGAACGCTCCTGGCCACGACTCTCCCCGGCCTGAGCTGGCACACGCATGGAGCTCGGCGGCGAGGGCGCGCGACGCTGGCCGCATGTCACGACTTCGGGGACTCCGACCTTGTAGCGCAAATGACGCGTCACGTTGCAGGTGGTTGAGCCTAAGGGAAGGTGTTGGGAAGTGGTGAAACGGGGCGCAGCGTGCATTTCTGGAACGCAGCCAACGACATTCTCCATGGATCTCGGCAGCGGAGGCGTGCGACGCTGGCCGCATGCCACGACCTCGGGGCCTCCGTCCCTGTGCTGCGCAGGATCCGTCACGTCGCAGATGGTTGAGCCCAAGGGAAGCGGTTGGGACATGGCGAAACGAGGCGCAGCGTGCATCCCTGGGACCGAGCCAACGACATTCGTGGGGGAAAGAACGTGAATGGGTCCTGATCGTGGCGTGCGGGGTGTGGGTTGTCGCTGTGGGCACCGAATTAATCTCCGCCCGTGTCGGCATGCTGCGGATGGTGCAGGAGGAAATGGCGGTGCGACATGTCCTTTCAGAGCCCGGCCTCCTTGTCGAGGCGACACGGAACGGAGATGAAGGTGCCCAAAAACAGGAGAGGCGCATGACGCTCGCCTCGAAAAGGGGACTTCGGGGCGTGCACAACTGGGCTCGCGTTGTCTTCGGCCCCATTTTTAGGCTCTGATGGGCGGCATGATTGTCTTTTTAAGTGTCACGCGGGCGGATCACCGTTGGTGACTGGAAGAGAAGTCACGGCGAACTTTTGTTCTGATGGTGGGCCTTGCTATGGTGTGATCGATGGAGCTCACGCAGTCTGCCGGAACCGGGCATCCGGTGGAACATAAATACTCGCCGGCCTGATCCCCTGTGGAACACCCGCTCACCCCTCAGCTTTTCTCCTCGTGTCGCATTGAAATCACCCCAATGGATGCTATGCTGATGTCCTTCCACTCGAGCACTGCCGCTCAACACAACAACTTCATCGCCTATGCCGGACCGCCCGCTGCGAAGGATAGTAAGAGAGCTCCCGCGAGGAGGACCCCACATACACGGGAGAAGGAGGGCCCGCTCGTACGGTTGAGCTCTCATAAAGATGTAGAGGGACATCGCAGCAGTGTCGGCGCTAAAGGTAGATCTCCAGCGCGTTGTACGGTCGGCGGGCGACGACCAGCAGCTGACTTTTCTGCTGACAGCATGCGACACGCCTATTGTCGTGCCCGGCAGATTCGAGGCCCCCACGAACGTCGCCTCAGCGTCCGCCGACGGATGCCACGAGGCCAACGACTGTGCGACAGCCGACATCGACGGGGAGACTCGTCCGCTGGATTTCTAGGCTCTCCGTGCGACTTCAGCGAATGGAGCAGTCTTGATGTCGATTTACCATTCCAGACAGGTCAGACGAGCATCGAGAGCACGTCCGCAAACGCTGCAGTTTGTGTCAGCGCACTGGGTTCGACAGAAGCGCAAGTTGTTGCTCCGGGTGAAGCCAGAGGAGACACGCCAACCGAGGACCGCGACCAAGAGTTCAGTGCAGTACCGGATCTGCGCGCTATGGACACGAGCCGACACCGAGGCACTTGTACTGGATTCAGTGCAACGCATGCAGCGGCTGAGTCGCCACTTTGCCCCTCTTTGGACGTAATTGCTCCGTCGGAGCGGAATCGAGATGAGCGGCAGATGTTTGGTAGCGTAGATAACGACGCGATGCAGATTGTGGAGCGTAAAGACCAACCTGGGTGAGCTCAGCAACATTCCTCGACGCTAGTGATAACCTGCTAAGTTGGAGTCAGGCCCGATAGCCCACAAGATGCGCCGGAAGTGGATGACGCATTCCGCCACATTGTTCAATTCGACAGCTCCGCGCGGCAAGGGCAAGAAGATCTTTGGCCCGACTCGCCTGTTCGACTTGGGGACGAGCCAAGTGGTCGCGGGCACAGTCCGACACGCTCTCACAGTGCTCCTGGGAACCATGCGGAAGTCGATAGCAGTGATGACGAGATCAGACCGTGGAAACCGCGAAGGCGTCGCCGATCGATTGGCTGCATTCCTCGAGGCATTCCAGAGACTGGCTCTCCTCAGCAACAGAGCCGACTGAGCTGCGCTTCGAATGTTACTTCACTCCACCAGAGAGCAGTCGCACCTAAGGACTTTCAGTCCGATCTCCGGCCAGGATGTCCGGCCGATGTAGAAGAGCATGCGTGCCCGGCGGAATTACAAGAAAGCATCGGCCCATCCACTCCAGGCGGTGTGGATAAAAGCCACGGGCTCGGTAGCTCACCCGACAACCAGCCGCCGACTGGCCTCGAACGGCCAGGCCGTAGAGACGTCACCCGGGACGATTGCGTAAGAAGATGTCTTCCATTCTTCCCCCCAAGCGCTGCTGACGAGACTAGTCTTCATGCGAAGAGAGTCAGCACCCTCGATCCAAACAGGAACCTCAGCGTGGCCACAACCGCTCGAAAGTCTTACCACGCGTGCGCCGCACCAACAGCGTGGCCCGCCCACATCGCTCTGCGAGCTCCATCTCTCGGACACCACGCACACGTGTTAGAAAGCAAACCCGCCACGGCGCGAGCCTGGGTGCTGCTTCCGGCGTACAAGATCGACCGCCCTTGAGTCCGCCTCACAGAGTTAAGGATGAGCCCACATGGGCCATCGAGGAGATCATCAGCCGCAAACGCAAGCACGGTAAAACGTTCTACAAAGTGAAGTGGAAGCCGACGTGGGAGCCTGCGGAAAGTCTGCAAGGGACTGCGGACGGGGCTATAGCTGACTTTCAGCGTGGAAGCGGCTACTGAAGTTGTCGCCACTGAGGCTCCGCCTGACTGAATGACTGGATACAGGGTAGGAGGAGCGAGAGCTCTATGTGATGGACACGTAGATATGATCGGCCACAATCTTCCGTGTACAGCTTCTCCGCCGGAAAGACGAGCGCGCTGTCGGGCTCACCGTGATGCGTGTCTCTCCCTAATAAAGTCACAACCAGCTCCTCAATTACCCGCGTACTGAAACCGGCATAGTTGCTGCTAATTGCCTGCACCAAATCAACCATGGCAGGCCGTTGGTGATGCGTCCCAGGACATGTGACACGGTACAAGGAAGATCTTGGAGCCAATAAGGCTTCGCTACGCATCACCGCCTATAACCAATTCAGTCGCACTGGCATATGGTCCCTGCAACGAACATTCGCAAATGCCTTTGTGGCTCAGGTTCGTATGATTCTCTGCTCTGGTTCGTGCTTATATCGGCTGTACCGAATGCGCGCAAGCTGATGAGAGGGATAAATCATGTCGAGGACTGGCGTGGGACAAAAAGTACGTGGAGGGCGGAATATGGGCTATTGCCTCCAAAAGCCGAGCATGCGGCGGTTGACGAGCAGATTGAAAGCGAAGGTGTTCGCTCAGTTGGGACCAACCTTATTTGAAATGGCATCGCCTGAAAGCTGAGCCCTCGCTTCCGGGAATAGCTGTCGTGGTGGCGGCTGAAACTGTATGGGCCCGAATCAGAGCGAAAGCACGTTCGACACCAGAGAGGATACCATTGAGGTGGTCAGCCATCATTGTAACGACGTCCAAGATCAAGACTCAAGTTCACCGCCGCCATATCGGCGTGAGAAACACCACATCAAATCAAATTGCAGGCCAGGCTTCCTGGGAAACAGATCGTTATGTGCTATGCGAGCCGCGCGAAACTGCTTTCGTGCATGTGGCAGGAATGGATCGCAGTTTGGAACCTGAAGCCTAGCGCACCTCTGGATCGGAGATTACGTGATTCCAGGCCATGCTTGGCAGCACCGCTCTACTTAGCCTCATTGTCCAGGAAACCTAAACAAGGCTCTCTGCACGGATTCATGTCATGCCATGCCCAAATTGGTTGTTAGCCTATGAGGACGTCCAGTTGACACTAAACTTACAATGATGTCACTCATGAACAAGCAGGGGGTCTGATCCGACTCTCGAGGCCGGCATTTAATCTGCGAACAAATGCTGTCAAACGCAGCGGCTGGTGGTTCAGCATGGATGCCGAACCCCGAAAAGGCAAGGCTCGCCGAGCTCAAGTTGCCAATGCCTGCATTATATGCAGACGCGCAAAGGTCAAGGTTCGCAACCTCATCTTTCCGAGTAAGAATTGTCCTCTGGCTGATTCGGCGACGTCATTCTAGTGCTCAGGTGAGCGTCCCATTTGCAACCGCTGTGACGAGCGGGGGTTGGCGTGCGGGTTCGATGTTAGAGAGGGTATCACGAAACGCCAGCAACTACAGTATGATCTGGTAGACGGACAGATCAAGCTGGAGCACGCGATGGGAGTCCTCTCGTTATCTTCGACAGAGCAGTGACCACGAGGCGACGGAGTCCCTAGCACGTTTACGTCTCGGCTCCTCAATTGAAGACGAATATCGCCGCATCTCACGAACGTTGTCCCCAGTGCTGCTATCTGGATCGAGCTCTTCCCCACAGCATGAATGTACTGGGAAAAGCAACACAACCCCGGTGAACAGTCCTCTTTGGGGGCAAAAACCAGACCCGTCATGGCCGAAGCTGGCATGTAATACAACGGATCTACGATCCCATGGCTATGCTGAGACCTAAGACTGGGTTATACGTGCAGATTGCATGAGCACGCAGGCTTCGAAGCTCATCAAGCTTTGATGCAGTTAATTTGAATGGACGCGAAGCGATTAGTATAGCATAGGGCTTAGGATTATGGTACGGATCGAATCATACCTGATGTTTCACTATTGAGATGTTTAATAAATCCCGCCATGACCACGGACATCATCAAGATGACGGTTCAGGAACGACGACTTCCGTCGCAAAAGCGCGGAGCATTTCTGATATGACCGGCGTGCTCAGTACGCTGTGCGCAACGTGCTGAGAGGCGAAAGCTGCCAAACGAGAAACGTCGCAAAGCCTGGGAGTGCTGAAGTAAGAGCTACGGAGCATATGATATACACTCATTGAAAGTTCCTCCTCAGACCCGCTGACTGTGCCCTATGTGTATAAGTGGCAAGCTGTGTCAGTCATACAGACCATCGCATACATTCCGTGTACAGGGATGTATTATCTGCAGGTTGAGTCATCCTGCCTATGCATGCATCAGTGCCATTGGAGTCATTTTTCATTTCAGATACAATGCCACGCAGAACATGATCAAGCTGTTCTAGATATACAACAGTACTGATATATATTCAGGACGGCTCTGATGCATCACGCTTATGATCTAATGCGGGCTACGGCTGTTCCCGCTCTGTGTGTAGGTTCTGTAGAAAGTTGGGATGGATGACTGGGGCGCTTGACTCCTTAACTTGAGCTTGCCACTCGTATGAGTGCGCGACATGATTGGTCGTTGCATCGTGCAACCGATCGAGGCGCAGGGTCCTGCTTGTGATTGTTCGGCAGCGGCGTACGTTCGAATGAAACATCTTCTCTCGCTTATCGTACAGCAAGATCGGGCTTCATAGCAGCTGCACCGTCATGATGTCGGCTTCACCGGATGGTATGCGCCATTTCTCTTCAGGCTGACATATCTTGGAAGCTACCCTGCAAAACCGTGGATCTACAGCAATGCTCCGTGAAAGCTGCTGTGCACCTCTGCGCAGTCTTACATGCTACTGTAGCCATGTGGGTTGTCGTGGCCACATGCACAATTGACGCGCAATCACATGGCTGGAATGAGCTCGCACCGCGTATGTTAACCCTTGGATATTGTCTAATTCCGTGCATAGGTCACGATTTGTATGGCTCAATATGCTTATATGCTACAGTCGATCTACGCTGAACAGTTTTCCACCCCGAACGGAATTGAGACAGTGATCTTGAATTCAAAGCAGATCCACGATCGTGGTCGGTACCGCCATACATTACTTCGTGCAACATATGCAGCTACCCTGCTTCAGGTGCAGTGGATCGTCACAAACGAAGCTCGTGGGTAGGTTCTCACAAGTTGAAGAGTTGACCATGCGATGGGTTCCACTACGCGCATTTCTTGATGCTCTCCGCACTCCATTTCGTTTTCGAATTGACCTGCTTCCACGTACAAAGACCCCGCTGCAATACCAACGTGGCCGCACAAGTAGCACGACGTGCCTCAGCAACAAATCACTGGACTGTGCTTTCGGAGCATTTTGCTTTACAGACAGTACTTCCTACTCATTCATGGCCCGCACCCGCGCTCAGCCCGCCAAATTGCAATATCGTCATATTTGAGGGTCGGCGCTAGTAAGTCGTCAGGTGACTCAAGAACAAATGTGTCCCTAGTCTTCCTAACTCTACGGACAGGCTCTGCATCCTCTGCCATTCAGAATCAGCCGAAACATGTGTTTTCATATATGGCTAACATGGAAGAAGTGTGGACATTCATTCATATTTCTTACACCGATGTGGTTCCCTTGCGGGCCCATGCGGGAGTTGCTACATATTCGCTGAAGAGAAAAACCGTGGCCGGGGCCCGGGCGAAAAGCTCCTCTACCTTTGTTGTTCGTTTTTCACGCCAGGGAACTGCTCGAACCGTGAGCTGCTTCTCCTGCAGCCCGGGCAGCGTCAGTCGTCGACGTCGCGCCCCTCTCTCCTTCCTCGGTGGCCCCTCTTTCTCCACATTTCCTGCGCCAGACTAAACTGCGGAAGGATGTTCGGTTCCAGGAACCACGCCGTCACGGCGCCGAGCCCCTTCTCCGTCGATAGCATTTCGACATAATCTTGCGTCCCCGCCTCCCGCGTCATCTTGTCGCGATCTCGTTCGAAGCGGGGACAGAACAGCACGATGTGTTTCGCCGTCTGCCGCGCGAACCCGCACGGGCACGCCGGGGACTCGTAGCCGGGTACCCTTCGGCGGTGGAGGTAGTCATTCAGCCCGATGTGTTCTGTCCGTAGAAGCGTTGCGATCGTATTCCCTGCCTTGTCCAGCCGTGCTCGGATTTTGTCCAGGCGGGGGTGGAACTCTGCACGTGTTGCCGTGGCGGTATGCCGCCGGGTGGCGTCGTGTGCGGTCTGCGCTCCGTGCTGGTACGTCCGCCATCGGTCGCTCCAGGCCTCACGCGCGGCCACTCTGGGAGTGATGGTCTCATCGAGTCGGTCGTCCATTCCAGTCTCCCGCAGTTGTTGCATGCGCCGTGCGTAGCCGTCGCCTCTTACCCTGTGTTGGGCTCGAGCTTGCAACGCCACGTGCCGGCGTGCTCTGTCAATGATTCCGTGGGCGGGCATCATCGCCGCCTTCTCCGCATACTCCCGTGCTGTCTTTTCCAGGAAGAGGTCAAGCGGCTCCGTCCCCGTCTCGTGCTCCAGCTCGGCCGTCGCTGTGGACCAGTACGCTCCCGAGATCGCGCGGAGGCACCGGTTCTGGACCACTTGAAGTGGATAGACGCCCTTGTTCCGCCCAATTCTCTGGTCCATTTGATCATACCAGATCGGGCTTCCATACGACATCGCCGGCCGTACGACTGCGAGGTAAATCTGTCGCGCCTTCGAGAATGCGGCGCCCCATGTGCTGTGTGCGAGCCGCGTGACCGCTGCCATCTGTGCTGTCGCTCGTTCCGTGGTCTTGCGGATATGTGGACCCCACTTCAGCTTGGGGTCCAGATAGACTCCCAGGATCCGGATCGTAGGCTGTGCTTCGCACTGGGATCCCGCAACGCGAAGCGGAGCCTGCATGTTGAATAGTCTCGGCTTTCGAGTCAGGTGCATCAGCTGGTATTTCTCCGGCGCGAACGTCGCACCGTGCTTTCGGGCCCATTCAGCGCACGTCTCGTGTGCTCGCTCGAGTTTTCGACAATTCTCTTCGGTCGAGCGGCTGAAGGTGAGGATGTTCGTATCATCCACGAACCCGACTGCGCTAGTGTCTCGATTGTTGAGCTCGGGTAGGAGTGTTGACGCAAAGAACAAGAAGAGAATCGGCGAGAGGGTCGAGCCCTGCGGAATGCCGGTAGCAATTGCCCGTGTCGTGCTCTGGAAGTCGCCGAGGGTGAGATATGTCGTGCGGTCGCGCAGGAACGAGCGGACGTATTGTCCGACCCAGACGGGGATTCCCGTAATTCGGAGGTTATGGATCAGTCGGTCGTGGGACACGTGGTCAAATGCCCCCGATATATCGAGGCTGAGCAGTGTCATCACCAATTTGTGGTCAGCTGCCCAGATGGTCTGCACCTGTTCCACGAGCAGCTCGAGGGCAGTCATGGTGCATCGATTCTGCCGTGCCCCCATCTGGGTGTCCGGGAGGAGGTGGTGCGCCTCAGTGAGCGTCGTGATCCGCCTCGCGACAATGGTTTCTAGCACCTTCTCAAGTGTGTTCAGTAGCGCAATAGGCCGGTATGCTTTGGGCGTATCGTATGTCGGCTTTCCTGGCTTTCGCAGGACGACGGTGTTCGCATGTCGAAAAGGTGTCGGGTGGTATGCTCGCTTCAGGCATTCCTGGAACAGTGCTGCAAGTGGCCGGGCCAAGATGCCTCTGCACTCGCGCAGGAACCGGTTCGGGATGCCGTCTGGTCCCGGGGCTTTGTCCGGCGGAAGACGTTTCAGCACTGCCGCGACGTCCCCCGGGGTCACCTCCTGCGGTATGTCGAGCTCCGGGGAGTATGTGTAGTGGGCGATGTCGCTGAGGTCCGCTGGTATCGGAGGCGGGAAGAAATGGTCTGCCAGTACATTTGCTTTTGCCTCGTTCGTGGTGTGTTGGCCGTTGCGATCGGTGATCGTAGGGAAGTGAGGAAGTGGCGGAGGTGTGTACGCCGACGTCCGATTCCACTTCGCGAGCCTCCACATCGTCCGAGGCTCCTTGGTGAGTTTCTCTACTGCTTCGCGCCATAGGATGGTCGTGTCCTTCTTGATCTGCTTTTTCTTCGCGTTTCTCGCTCTCTGGTATTCCACGTAGTCGTCCTCATTCCTGCTTGCGCTGCATTAACGTCTTGCTCTCCTCGCGGCGGCCACTTTGTCCGTGCACTCCTGTGTCCACCCGGCCTTAACCCACCGACGTGGTCGGCGGACGGGCACCGTCGCTTGGATGGTGTCGATAATTGTCTTCTGGAGCAGATGGACTTTTTGGTCGATATCGTCGTTTATGTCTGTCGCTCGAGGGTACGTGACTGCTTGGGTGAGTCGTTGCATTAGGTCGTGTCGGACAGTAGTCCAGTCTGTTCTCTTCCATGCTCGCTGGGCTCTGGGTTCTCGTCTTGTAGTCGGAGCTACGAGGATGGAGGTGATGATCGGGATGTGGTCTGAGTCGGAGTTGACCTCCTCGTGCGGTTGGCACTGTAGAATCCTCTGGGTGATCCATTCGGTGGCGAACGCGAGGTCTAGTGTGCTTTCGCTCTGTCGACTCTGCCAGGTTACTGTCCCCGGAGGTAGGATGAGCTGGATTTGTGCCTGTTCCGTGATATCTATGAGGGCGTTGGCAAGGGCGTGCTGGACGAGCGCAGTGCTTCCTCCCCAGAACGGGTGGTGAAGATTGAAATCTCCCACCAGGAGATGCTCTCCTGGCTCCGCTAGTGCTGCCGGGAGCAGGTCGAGAACCCCTTTAGCTTGGCTGGTCGTCGACCGCGGAGGCTCGTTATAGCAGTTGTGAATGTGTAGCTTCCGGTCTCCCAGTTCGATGCTGAGCGTAATGAGGTCTGGGGTATGCTCTGTGACTTCCCATCGTTGCGCGTCGAGGTGTTTGCTCACGTAGAAGCAGGCGCGAGTCTTGGCGTTCGAGGGGTAGGCGAGTTCGTAATTCGCCGGGCGTATCGTCGTGTGCATCCGTGGGTTTCTCCACGGTTCTTGGATCGCGACTATGTAGTGATAGTCCGGTCGAAGCGCCGCGTTCAGCGCTCGCATGACCTGGTCCTTGCTTTTGTGAACGTTATACTGTACGATGTTGATCGTTTCCTCGGCTCTATGCATCGATTTCTATCGGCTCCGTTTGGGATTGTGCGGGCGTTGTGGTCGACGGTCGCCGGTTCTGGCTGGCGGCGCCTGAGCCATGTGCTGCTGGAGGGCGTCCCGGTGGGCGTCCCGGTCCGTTGTACTTTCGCTTTCGATTCTCGACCGTTTGCCAGTCGCCGTCGGTCCGGCTCGGAGCCGTCTCCTGGTCCACTGTCCGATGAAACCGGGGTCCCATCTGTCGGAGCTGCTGCGCGCGTGCTTTCGCCTGGCTCCGGATCGGGCAGTCTTTGGACCACGCGGGGTGTGGTCTCTTGCAGTTGGTGCAGCGGGGTCGGTCCTGGTTCGTGCACTGTTCCGTGCGGTGTGGTCCTGCGCAGTGTCCGCAAGCCTCGATCTGGCGGCAGCTTTGCGCGATGTGTCCGTATCGGTGGCACTTGAAGCACTGTGTAATCTGGTGTTCCGAGCTGTAATATTCGGCCAGGTGGAGAGAGTACCCGATCACAAGGCCCTTGTGGATGATGCGATCCGCGCTATGTGCCGTGGGCAATGCGAGCAGGAGAGATGAATGTGCCTGCCCTGCTGGGTATGTCCGACGAATCCACTTGGCTTTCGCGATCTGGACCCCGGGGTGGAGGGCCTGGTTCTGTTCTTCGATCGTTCGGAGCGTGTCCGGGCTCTCAATCGCGATGGCCGCGCGAGGGACGTGATGGACCATAATCTGGTAGTATTTCTCTACCCTCTTTCCAGATTTTCCCAGGCTCTTCTCCCATTCCGGCGCCTGAAGGATCGCATGTTTCGCATTCTCTCCAGTAAGATAGAGTCGGACATCTCCGCTCGGAAGTTTCCGAGCTGCGATGACTTCTCTGCAGGCGGGATGTGTCTGTTGCACTTTCTGCACAATCGCTTCGGCGGGCAGCTTTTGCACCTCCTCTCTATCTTTGATATCTCCCAGCCGGATAGTAATCTCCGCAGTCTGTGTCTGGCATGGCCGGCGATGAGTGGCCGCAAGAGCCGCGATACTTCCTGCTGCCGCCGTTTGGGCCCATGTTGGGCGGGCAGGAGGAGACTGAGGGGGTGTCGGCAGGTCCTGGATTGCGTGTTTCACTGCGCGGACCTCGTTCAGGACCTGTCGAAGGTCCGGCGGTTCGTGGGTTTGCTATTGGAGGATCGTGAATGCCGATTTTGCTTCGGACAGGACTTCACGAAGGAGGAGAGGGGGAAGCGCGTCCAGACCGTCTGGTGTGCCCAGGGCTGCATGGATTTTGTCGATGTTGGAGATGGCTATCGCATACTTGTCTGTGTTGGCGGTAGGTTGCGGGTGTGGGTCGTCGCCGGGTAGCGGGTGCGGTGCGGGAAGAGGCTGGCTTCCGCTCCCTGTCGCAGGTCCGCGGGCCGCGGCGGCGAACTTCAATCTCAGTCTTGGTCGTCGTTGCGATGATAGGTTGACCACCTCGATGATCTCTCCTTCTGTGTCTGACATGTTTTTCCTCATTGATTGGTTGCTTCGCTGTAACCGTTTAGGATAAAACCAAACAGCCAACCACCGATGCAGGCTAGACGATCACCACCATCAACAGTACGAGCAAGACCAGTAACATGAACGACTTCGAGTACCTCTACGAGAACCTGTTCAAGAACATACTCCCGAACAAAGACCTGTTGCTTAGCCATATACTCCACACTACTGTATGGAAGTAATGTGGAGGAATGGGAAGACGGAACCTGAGTTTCTGGGGATCTGCAGGTACCCGAAAACTGGTCCAAAAGCGGACGCCAGGCAGAAGCGCTAAAGCCACGTAGCTTCAGAAACATCGAGAAGCGCGCGACAATGAGACATGCGCCACACTTCACCACACAGCACATCTAGAGACAGCATAGCGCTGAAATGGCTGCGTGTGCGTTACAGCCTGAGGTCAGCACTATTACAGGCCTCATATCCACCGACGGACTGTTGATCTGCCTTAAACGAACGGAGAAACTCTCGGACTGTACGACGCTTTGCTCGAACACTTTCTGGAGCAGCAGATATCTCTATTGCCCTATGGACTACGATACCCCCCCCCCCCCCCGGGAACGCCGTGAATAAGACTCCAGCCGCAGCGTACCAGGAGCCAATCGTTGACGAGTCGATTTGTAGCATCTGCATGATGGTCCCCAGCACGATCACCGTCATCTCATTCTTGTAATGCTCGAGGCAGTGGACGAAGAATGTGATGCCTGGTGACGCTCCAGGACCGACTGATGCGCAAATCCGTTGGTCAAGGTGGACGCTGCATTTTTGTGTACGTTGGCTCGCCTCACAGGGTGGCTCCCCATGGAGGGAGCGACGTTAAACATGTTAAGCGCAGGCAACAACGCCCGTCTTCCCCAAAGAGTCGCAGGAGGTCCCGTGTTGAGGGTTCCTAGAAAGCACCGTTATATCGCGAGGTGTCGGAAACTCGAAGCTATAGCCATTCTCCCAGCACTAGTTCATTCATACTACTATTAGTTGTGTTACTTGAGAGAATCTAGTATCAAAAAAAAACTAAAAACTAGAGACTGGTAATAATACAAGAGACTTACACAATAAGTATTACGCCCGTTAAGCTCACATCCCCCGTCGCCTGGAGTACCGCCATTGCAATTGAGTAGAAAGGCCGATGCACTAGTAACGGCAGCGAGTACAAGTGCAAGGAAGATCATTTCGATTGAATAATCCCGTTCTCTAAGGGCGAACTTCTCCGAGCTATGTTTTAGCTTTGTAAAATTTCCCGCGGCAGTAGATAGAGTGATAGAGGTAGATAGTAAGAAGAAATCAGCTGGTAGCTGTAGTACTTATCGTTTTTGCCTTGAAGGTGTTATTATTCCTAGCTAGCTAAAGCTGGTCCACTAGTCTTATTACTACTACAACGAAAATACGAACTCGGCAGGGTCTAGTAATTACAGACTCGTATAGATGCTTGTTCATGTCAGCAGCTGCTCCCTTAGTAGTATACGGGTCGACTACGGGACTAGAGTACCTAAAGCCTATCGCCTGACAACGACGCCTAGCTGCTGATTAGACATGCTACAATGTCTTGCTAAGGCTCGTAATAAGAGATCTGATCTTCGATAGCGTCGGGAAAAGGAATGATCAGACGGGTCACGTGACTGAGTCAGACCCGCCTACGATCAGACGAGTAGGAGCGACCGAGCGACAGAGCGAGAGGAGCGAACAACTATATAGACGACGCTCTTTACCGTAGGATAGGAGCCTCGTGCTCAACTCAATACAACTCTCTTAGGGTTATGTTACAAACCTTTCAAGACCTTCTTTGATATACCCCAAGGACATTCCGAGGATCGACTCTTCCCAGGCCAACCTCATATCAGATTAGGGTTAGGCTGCCGACGGACAGGCAGGACGTAACATTTACCTTCCCGGAGAAAAGGCGGAACACACGATCCTCTAGGCGCTAGACTATGAAAGAGCTTAGGTTTCTAGCAATAAATTACGTGCAGAAACTCTGGCGCTTTCCTAGTAGGATGGTGTGTCCGCTGCAGCCTCTGGCTGCCAGATCCACTCGGAGGCTCGTTCTCCTTGTCTAACGAGCTAGGGCCGCTGCTGGTATTGGCTCGTTTCTGTCCAGATCCTATAGACCCGAGCTCTCCCTGCGGTCTCTCCTCTCCCCACAGGCCGAGGCCTTGTGCCGAACGCTTCCGGCGCAGTAATGTCCTGTTGCGGCTTGGTGGAATTATAGACATCGCGGTTTGCCGAGACTGGGTAGAATGGCGTTCTTGTGGCATAGGCTGCCTTGGCGTGGGTCATTTCTTCTTGTCGTATCGGGCACTGTTGGCTCCATGCCTCGTGCTCTCCGTGGCACGCCGCGCACTTCCTGGGTCCGTCGCGCTCGCTCTTCGATGGACAGTCCCGGGATTGGTGCTCCTGAGCACAGTAGCCACATTTCATTGTTGTCTTACACTGGGTTTCTATGTGGCCGTATTTCTGACAGTTGAAGCACTGCTTGACCCGACACTGTCGATCGTATCTCTCACACTGGCAGAGCTCGCCGTGCCACACGAGGCCCTCGCTAATGATCTTGTTGGCATCTTCGGGTCGGGCGAACTCGACGATGATGGAGGTCGTCAACTTCTTCGCGCCGCTCCGCGTAAGCCATCCTATGTACTTGATCTCCGCCCGAGGGACGAACGGCCGGTTCTCATGCAGGATTTCATCTCGATGCTCCGTGAATTTATCTATGTCGATGGAGTGCGTGCGGATGCTGTGGACAATGACGCCGTGCGTCGGAACGCGAACAGAGCCTCCTTCCCCGACGCGACGAGCCCATTCCTCGCTGTGTTGTAGTGTCTGTGCCTCGCTGATGCTGGCCGTCCTGACGACAACGTCTCCACTCTTGAGCTGGTTAGCGGACATGATTATGATCTCTGCT
Organism: Cercospora nicotianae; assembly: GCA_029490675.1. Lineage (NCBI taxonomy): Eukaryota > Fungi > Ascomycota > Dothideomycetes > Mycosphaerellales > Mycosphaerellaceae > Cercospora > Cercospora nicotianae. The sequence continues at coordinate 279,995 of JANQAT010000004.1, read as the reverse complement.
ATTTGTTCGTTCGCGCTCTGTTTAAGAGCGCGGTCAATGTGGGATTTTAGATGTCGCGGGTTCATTGCGCGTAAGCGTTCAATTGTCACTGGGTTTCTGATGCTTACGTTGATTTCACGCTGGCTCTGGGTGGATGCGGTCTGTGTGTGATGAGGGTTGTGCGTACTGCTGGCTAGTGTACCGCTCGCTACTGCAGCTGCATAACTCATCGGCGCACTCTTATGATTCTGTAGGCTGTTGTTTTTGACGTCCCTCATGATTGCGACTCCTACCTTGCTCACTTCCATTGCCTCTTTTGCTGCTCCCTTCGTCTCGCCGACCACGGCGATCCTCTCTATTTGTGCGTTTGCACCTCGTCGCTCTTTCTTCAGTGCTTCTAGTCTCTTCTATGTCTCCTCTTCCATTGCCTTCGCGTCTCCACGCATCTCGCGCAGCGCGCCGTAGATAGCAGTTATGTCGGGGATGTTCTGTGCTTTTGCAACGAACGTCGTCGCGCCTTGGATCATCTTCTCTGCGACCTCCGTTGGCACGGTCCGGCTTCCAGTGCGTTCGATACAGCTGCGGATCTCCCGCAGGTACTTCATAAGTTGGAGGGCATGCTCTCGGTATTCGATAGGCCACATCACCCCACTTCGGCCATGGCTCCGCCATCGCAGCAGGCGCGGTGGGCGACGCGTCTAACTACGTAGCGATGCAGGGCCTTCTTGGATGGATATATTTCATGTTATTACGACTGAACTCCGAAAAGTGAGATTCTCGCTATGTTCGTGTTTTCCGCCGAAATGGTCTTGCACACAACTAACTTAACGCAAACCACTCGTACGCAGAGGTCGCACGTGCCCCTCCGGAGAGTCGGCCAAGCAACATTTGCAGCCTAATAGTAGCACAACGGAAAAACACCAACATAGCGAGAACGTCAATTTTCGGAATTCAGTCGTACCACAGTGCAGTGTACCCACCTGCGAAGGCTTAGTGAAGCTGAGCGGTTAGACGCGTTGCCCACCGCGCCTGCTGCGATGGCGGAGCCATGGCCGGAAAGGGTGACCTGGCCCACCGAATACCGAGAGCATGCCCTGAAACTCATGAAGTTCCTGCTGGAGATCCGCGGCTGTATCGACCGCACCGAGAGCCAAGCCGTGCCGACCGAGGTCGTGAAGATGGCGATCCAAGGCGCGACGATGTTCGTCGCAAAGGCCCAGAACCACCCCGATATGACCGCTGTCCACGACACGCTGCGCACGATGCGCGGAGACGCGAAAGCAGCGAAAGAAGAAACGTCGCAGAGACTAGAGGCGCTGAAGAAAGAGCTGCAAAGCACGAACACGCAGATTGAGAAGATCGCCGCGGTCGGCGAGGAGACGAAGGGAGCAGCGAAAGAGGCAATGGAAGTAGGAAAAGTGGGAGTCGCAATCATGAGGGACGTCAAGAACAATAACCTGCAGAGCAACAAGAGCGCACCGATGAGCTATGCAGCGGCAGTAGCGAGCGGTACACTAGCCAACAATATCCACAATCCTCACCATACACAGACCGTATCTACACAGAGCCAGCGTGAAATCATTGTGAATATCAGAAACCCTGTCACCATCGAACGTCTGCGTGCAATGAAGCCGCGCAACCTCAAGTCCCACGTTGACCGCGCCCTCGAGCAGTGCTCGAACGAACAGATTGCACAGGTCAAAGTCATGTCCGCTAATCAGCTCAAGAGCGGCGACATTATTGTCAGGACGGCGAGCGTGAGCGAAACGCAGACACTACAACGAAGCGGCGACGAATGGGCGCGTCTCATCGGGGACGGAGCCTCTGTCCGCGTCCCGACCTACGGAGTCATCGTCCACGGCATCCGCACGCACTCCATCGATATGGACAAATTTACGGAGAATCGGGATGACATCCTGCACGACAACCGACCGTTCATCCCTCGAGCGGAAATCAAGTACATAGGATGGCTGACGAGGAGCGGGGCCAAAAAGTCCACCACCTCTATTATCATCGAGTTCGCACGACCGGAAGACGCCAACAAAATCATCAGCGAGGGCCTCGTGTGGCACGGCGAGCTCTGCCAGTGTGAGAGATACGATCGACAGTGCCGGGTCAAGCAGTGCTTCAACTGTCAGAAATACGGCCACATAGGAACCCAGTGCAAGACAACAATGAAATGTGGCCACTGTGCTCAGGAGCACCAATCCCGGGACTGTCCATCGAAGAGCGAGCGGGATGGACCCAGGAAGTGCGCTGCGTGCCACGGAGAGCACGAGGCATAGAGCCAGCGATGCCCAACACGACAAGAGGAGATGGCCCGCGCAAAGGCAGCCTATACGGTGAGGGCACCACTCTACCCGGTACCGACAGTGGCCATTACTGGAACCACATCTGGCGGCAGCGGGGCACTGCTGCGCAGGAAACGCTCTGCACGCGACCTCGGCCAGCACGACGAAGGGAGGCCACAGGAGACTTCTGGGTCCGCCGGATCGGGGCAGAAACGAGCAAATACAGGAAGCGTTCACGGACTTCTGGACAAGGAGAACCAGACTCCGGCCAACTCTGGCAGCCAGAGGCCGCAACGGGCGTACTATCCTACGAGAAAAGCCCTAGAGTCGATACAGGTCAATTCGGCTGCACGAAGCAGTAGCCAGCATATGGAAATCGATGTAGAGAGCGACTCATGAATGAGCACCAAACACTGAGCATATTACAGTACAACGTGCGGAAGTCACGCGACACTGTAATGGCGACGCTAATGCGGGATGCGAAAGTATTCCACTTCGACGTTGTAGCCATACAAGAGCCATGGAGGAACCCTTTCATGGAAACGACACACCACCCAGCGAAGGAAATCTTTCACCTCTGCTACGCTCCTAATGATGCGGATGGCAGACCAACACGAGTATGCTTCTTCGTACACAAACGACTCGACCATACAAGCTGGCAATTCGACTGGTACAGCCGAGACATATGCTCTCTTACGTTTCGATTTGGAGACGGGAATGCAATACAAAGCCTCGCCGTTTTCAACATATACAACTCACCAAAGGGGGCAGAAGGTCGGCTGAGCGTCCTTCCTTCTCTGGATGGCCTGCTTGCGAGATCCCAGGCGAACGAAAGCATCATAGTAGGAGACTTCAATCTCCACCATTTTACATGGGGTGGGGAGAGAGTCGTGCAATCGGACGCTGAAGCTCTCGAGCTTATCGAGATCATGGAACGCAACGCACTGCAGAGCACGCTCCAACCGGGGACCATCACATACGAAGAAAGTAATTCCCGATCTACAATCGACCTGTGTCTCGTTACGGTAGGCCTCGTAAATCGGGTCATACGCAGCGAGGTGGACCGCGAACTCGATCATGACTCGGATCATCTGCCGGTCACTACAGTTGTAGATATGCACATGACACGGCGAGCGGAGACAGGACGAAGAAACTGGAAGAGGCTCGACGAAAAAGAGTTCTGTGAAGCACTCCAGAACGCGCTACCATTGGGGCGTGCATATCTGGGCTCGCGTTGTCTTCGCCCCCATTTTTGGGCTCTGATGGGCGGCATGATTGTCTCCCTAAGTGTCACGCGGGCGGATTACCTTTGGTGATTGGAAGAGAAGTCACGGCGAACTTTTGTTCTGATGGTGGGCCTTGCTATGGTGTGATCGATGGAGCTCACGCAGTCTGCCGGAACCGGGCATCCGGTGGAACATAAATACTCGCCGGCCTGATCTCCTGTGGAACACCCGCTCACTCCTCAGCTTTTCTCCTCGTGTCGCGTTGAAATCACCCCAATGGATGCTATGCTGATGTCCTTCCACTCGAGCACTGCCGCTCAACACAACAACTTCATTGCCTATGCCGGACCGCCCGCTGCGAAGGATAGTAAGAGAACTCCCGCGAGGAGGACCCCACATACACGGGAGAAGGAGGGCCCGCTCGTTCGGTTGACTTCTCATAAAGATGTAGATGGACATCGCAGCAGTGTCGGCGCTAAAGGTAGATCTCCAGCGCGTTGTACGGTCGGCGGGCGACGACCAGCAGCTGACTTTTCTGCTGACAGCATGCGACACGCCTATTGTCGTGCCCGGCAGATTCGAGGCCCCCACGAACGTCGCCTCAGCGTCCGCCGACGGATGCCACGAGGCCAACGACTGTGCGACAGCCGACATCGACGGGGGAGACTCGTCCGCTGGATTTCTAGGCTCTCCGTGCGACTTCAGCGAATGGAGCAGTCTTGATGTCGATTTACCATTCCAGACAGGTCAGACGAGCATCGAGAGCACGTCCGCAAACGCTGCAGTTTGTGTCAGCGCACTGGGTTCGACAGAAGCGCAAGTTGTTGCTCCGGGTGAAGCCAGAGGAGACACGCCAACCGAGGACCGCGACCAAGAGTTCAGTGCAGTACCGGATCTGCGCGCTATGGACACGAGCCGACACCGAGGCACTTGTACTGGATTCAGTGCAACGCATGCAGCGGCTGAGTCGCCACTTTGCCCCTCTTTGGACGTAATTGCTCCGTCGGAGCGGAATCGAGATGAGCGGCAGATGTTTGGTAGCGTAGATAACGACGCGATGCAGATTGTGGAGCGTAAAGACCAACCTGGGTGAGCTCAGCAACATTCCTCGACGCTAGTGATAACCTGCTAAGTTGGAGTCAGGCCCGATAGCCCACAAGATGCGCCGGAAGTGGATGACGCATTCCGCCACATTGTTCAATTCGACAGCTCCGCGCGGCAAGGGCAAGAAGATCTTTGGCCCGACTCGCCTGTTCGACTTGGGGACGAGCCAAGTGGTCGCGGGCACAGTCCGACACGCTCTCACAGTGCTCCTGGGAACCATGCGGAAGTCGATAGCAGTGATGACGAGATCAGACCGTGGAAACCGCGAAGGCGTCGCCGATCGATTGGCTGCATTCCTCGAGGCATTCCAGAGACTGGCTCTCCTCAGCAACAGAGCCGACTGAGCTGCGCTTCGAATGTTACTTCACTCCACCAGAGAGCAGTCGCACCTAAGGACTTTCAGTCCGATCTCCGGCCAGGATGTCCGGCCGATGTAGAAGAGCATGCGTGCCCGGCGGAATTACAAGAAAGCATCGGCCCATCCACTCCAGGCGGTGTGGATAGAAGCCACGGGCTCGGTAGCTCACCCGACAACCAGCCGCCGACTGGCCTCGAACGGCCAGGCCGTAGAGACGTCACCCGGGACGATTGCGTAAGAAGATGTCTTCCATTCTTCCCCCAAGCGCTGCTGACGAGACTAGTCTTCATGCGAAGAGAGTCAGCACCCTCGATCCAAACAGGAACCTCAGCGTGGCCACAACCGCTCGAAAGTCTTACCACGCGTGCGCCGCACCAACAGCGTGGCCCGCCCACATCGCTCTGCGAGCTCCATCTCTCGGACACCACGCACACGTGCCAGAAAGCAAACTCGCCAAAGCGCAAGCCTGGGGGCTGCTTCCAGCGTAAAAGACCAACCCTGCTCGAGTCCGGTCCATGATAGTGATGGGCCCACGTGGGCTATCGAGAAAATCATTAGCAGTAGACGCAAGTACGGCAAAACTCTTTACAAAGTGAAGTGGAAGCCAACGTGGGAGCCGGCGGAAAGTCTGCGAGGGACTGCGGACAGAGCTATTGCGGAGTTTCACCGTGGAAAATCCTGCTGAGGCTATGATTCTTGGGGCTCCGCTTGACGAAATGAAGAGATCCAAGGTAGAAGGAGCGCCTGTGTGATTGACATGCAGACCTGACTGTCTGCGAACGCCTGTGTGCAGATTCTTCGCACAAAGATGAGCGCACTGTCAGGTTCGCCACAGTGCTTGCTGTCCCGTATGAAACAACGTTTCACCCCACTCAACTCTCCGCGCACCGAACCCAACGAAGTTGTTGGTGGGTGCTTGCACCGGAATAACCGTGGCAAGGCCATCCGTGATATCTACCAGGATACGTTGGACGCTACAACAAAGAGCTTGGAACCAAAAAGACCGCACTTCACGTCGCACGAATGCACTATCAATGACATACAATTTGGGCGACGTCGATTCGGAAATGATTCATGGGTTTGGGTTCTCGTTGTCGCGCCCCATCGTGGTCTCGCGATTCGCATTATCCCATTCTCTGGTTCGTGATTGCATCGGCTGTAGCGCGTGAACGTGCTCAGGCCACTGCCGAATAAGTGCAGCGTTCGATCGTCATATCGAAAATCTTCAGCAAACTGCCCGTAGCCTCACGGGGCACTATCACTCATGTCTGATTCACTAGCGCAGTGGGACAAGGAGAAGGGTGTTCCGAAGCTTGCTCGATGGACTCCTTCAATTCCACCACTGCAGTCACTCCAATGTTTTTAGGAAGTCAACGCAAGACAGCTGCTGAATGAATGCTGCTTGGTGCCATCCGACATGGAAAGTTACAATGTCTACGATGGGAGCAGCGATGACGGAGCGCAGAAGCGTGACTGAAGTGCAGAAAACCGACAGTTCTGGCGTCTCGCAGCATTCAAAGTCTTGCGGATTGCTGTAGCGGCGGTTGCAGCCCTCTTTCGCTGATCTCGGATGCACAATGACCGCACTACCACTGTGCGCATCCTTGCTCGCAGTGTTCATGTAGGTGTTCCGTTTGAAGCGGAGGCATCAAATCCAGCCGTGGCGAGTTACACCGGTGAAACCTTCCGAAAGTTGCCAGCGATGCAGCTCGCCGCTCCACGATTGGTTTTCTCTCGCCTTCGCTGGGTTGATGGCAGTTTGCGCTTGCGGTTCGGAGAAAGTTCACTTAGCGCCTGTCGTTCAACCACCCTACTCCTTTCAAAATCGAGGATCATAAGCTGCCCCGTGTTCGCGTTGTAGACCATATTCCGCGGCGCCTCGTCGCAATGCAGGACTTGTAGGCTGCGAATGGCCTCGTATGCTTTCTCAGCCTGTTCGTCGCACATTGGTTTGATAGACGCGAAGGTCTCGTACTGGACCATCAGCTGTGCCAGCGATTCCCCTGCCCAGCTCAGCAGCAGGATGTGCCTCAGCTCGACCCCATCATAATGATAGGGCAACTTGAGCCCGACGATACCACAGCACACAGGCACGTATCGCCCTTGCAAGCTCTTCAGTCGATCGTATACAGTTGCCTCGTGCTCGAGGTAGCTTCTGTGAGCGTTGCCCATTCCTTTCGCGACCAAAGTGTACCCTCCAATATTCAGGCGAAGTTTTAACAATGCTCCCCGAGAACCGTGGATAAAGAGAGGACAACAGTTGGCAGCACTGCCGCGATCGGTAGCAAGTTGTTGACGGACATGCCGAAGGAACGAATCCTTCGACAGGTGCTTCGGCCCGTGGTCCCTCGCATTCGGACAAGAGGGGTCTATCGAAAGTCCTTGGCAGAGACCGAGCAGGCAGTCGTGAGAACAATACGCTCGTTGCTGGATGCGCGTGCGAGCGTGCTCTCCTCGGAGGGGGGCCTGCTGCTGTCCGCGCCCTCTCGTGCGCCTTGTTGCCGCATTCCTCGCTGTCCGCGAACGCGTTTGCGCTCCAGGAGTGGGGCTTGCAGGCCGTTCGGCACCGTCACTCTCGGAGTCTTCGCTTCTTACTGTTGAATCAGTGCCCTGTCCGCCACATTGACTGCGGAGACGGATCGGTGAGCGCCGCATGCCTTTCCGCCACTCGCGGGGTCGATATTCGGAGGCTTCTTTGGATCTGCGCTCTGTCTCCGGGATCGTCGCGAGAACATCGACGAATTCAACCTGCCACCTCTTCAACCTAGCTTTCGCGTCGTCAACCCAGGCTTGGCTGGGCGGATCTTCCGAGAGTGCTTGCTGGATGAACGCAAACACCTGAGAGACAGCCGTTCGTTCCAGACGACTCTCTGCGTCTACTTCGTAGTCGTTCTTCGGTATGTTGACACTAAAGTAAACAGCTGTGGGGTCGTCCGGGATCCGCAGGAAAATGTATGCCTCTCCCGTGCAGATATATCCATAACGAACACACTTATCGATCATGTAAGAGAATAACTGTGTGATCACCGCGGCCAGCAGGCGTCTGCAGAGGAAGACGAAGCCCTCTCCTTCCTGGTCGATTACATCTCGCTCGGGCTGAATGTCGGACTGGAGCCCGGTACAAATCTCTTGGATGGTTAGCTTATGCGGCGCTTTATACTCGATTGCAATCAATGGCCGGACACTTCCGTCTTCTCGCCAGAGCACGCAGAATTGATCCGCTCGCGTTGTTCTCCTTGGCTGGTCACTCTTGCGCTGAATCGCCAGCTCCCCCATCGTATCGCTCAATGTAGCCATTTCCGCTGCTCGGAATCTCTCCTGGTTCTCGAACGAGATCTGGCCGTGCCCCAGCAGGCTAGAGGCTGATTCGTGGTTTCGCACAAGCGCACTGTGCATATCTTTGACCATTTTCTCTACTGTGAGCCGTTGCAAGAATCGCAGATCGTCTTCGGACCCGATCGGGTCGATATACCCCTCAACGGACTTGCACGCCTCTATCGATGGGTAGAGCGGCTCTTGCCATAGTTCCGCAATGCTGCTCAGAACGGCCCAGGGGCGCTGCTGTCGTTCGCTGAAGTCTTCCCAGAGAGCGATCGTTTGGGGGAAGAGCCTCGAGGTCGGATCGGTGGTAGAGCCCCGGGTGACTGACGAAGGGTCGGTAACTGGGCGAATCTTTTTGCACAGAGCATGACAGCTTTCGAGAAAGTCGGCAAGAGGCTGGTTGACGGCTGTCGCGGCGACTTGTTCTGCATATTCTCGCCGCCGCTGCTCTTCCTCTCGCCGCCGCTGCTCTTCCTCTCGCCGCCGCTGCTCTTCCTCTCGCCGCCGCTGCTCTTCCTCTCGCCGCCGCTGTTCTTCCTGTCTCCCGCGCTCTGCAACTTCCTGCTTGCGCTGTGCTTCCGCAAGCTCTGCCCGCAGCGTAGCAATCTCGTCCTCCATGGTCCATGTGTCGTTGGACTGGCAGAGGGCGATCCAAGTAAACAAACGCGCAAGCTAACTTTCGGGCGCGGGCCGCCAGGACCTTACTGGCCGAACGCGAGTGCCTAGTTCCCACAACCGAGGCGTGATGATTCTGCCAATCAATGCTCATACATCATCGAAATCCAACATGTACTAGACCCGGTTCAGTTCAGATTGCATGTGTGGTCATGGTTATGGCATGCTGGAGAGGCTAGCGCCATTAATTGCCTGAGGCAGACATGATGACCTTCTGGGCAACGGAAGGCAGACATGGTGTGCCACCGGTACCACAGCAACGACACACCCTCACCGCAATCAATCCATATCTACGACAGTGCACACACGGCAAACACTTACGCGCCTCACTGAACGCGTTTCCTTAGGAGTGTGCCACGAAGACTTGGATTCGCGCAATGGTCTCATCTCAACCGTAGCCCATGTGCCGCACTAAGGTGGTTGATTCTTTTTGTTTATTCTAGATACACTGCGCTACTCAAATGCACACTTGATCTTCATCACCCGCAGTCGAGTCCTCTCCCGGAAATTCTTTCAACTTCTCTCTACAACTTCTCCCTGAGTTTGACAGTGGGTCCTTGGTCTCTCCAGTCTTCAGAGATCTGCTCACACTGGGGCATGTTGTACAGCAGTGCTCACATGGATTGAGCAAAGCCATCGCAGTCCATATTCAGGTGGTAGGTCATGTGGGGTACTGGACAAGTATTGTGAGACACCCACACAGTTGGTCCACCTCTGCGAGAGATGTCTCGTGCGGCTCGCACAACGAATCTGCGAAGACTGTCGATGCTGAGTGAAGTGCCAGCCACCAGCAGTGCATCCGGGCGTTGCCGTAGGTCCTGTTCCATGACAGTGGCGATGTCCCACTCTGCGTCCGCAAATGTGTTCTCCTGGTAGAGCGTAATACGTGGGCGCATGACACCGCAGCCGCGGTGGCGCAGGCCACGGGCTTTGCGTTCGTCTTGTTCCTTTCCACACTCCAGACAACATCTCCAGAGCTCCGATGTATCCGTTGGCCGGAGATGAGATGGACGTATGGTGCACACCATCTCCTTGAGTGAGCCATGGAGGTGTACAACCTTTCCATCAGCCAGCCCCACTTCCGCTTCGAGCCCATCGATGTTTTGAGTGTAGAGCCGAAGCAGCCGACTGTTCAAATTTCCCAGCAACTCGTGGAAAGGTGTTGGTTCGGCGCGTGCGCCCTGCGCGGCCAGGAAGTTGATGGCCTCCTTGAGAGCGTCTGTGGAGTATCGCAGCGTGGAAGCATCGAAAGCACGCCGCAAGTCATGTCTGATGAAGGTGCCGCGAGAGGAGCGAAAGTCCGGAATTCCCGCCGACGTCGAGATTCCTGCGCCCACGATGACCAAGACGTTGCGACATTTGGAAAGCGCGGCGACAGCATCCTTGGTATACCGTGGGTTTGCGCGGTCGGGGAGCTGGAGTCGCTTCTGAAAGCGTGATGCGCAAGTCGCGGTAGCTTTCCGTTTGGACATTTTTGAGCGCGAGATGGTAGGCTGTGTGGGAGAGCTGGTTGGAAAAGGAAGAGAAAGAGAAGGAGGAAGGGAAGCGGGCGAGCTGCGAATATAAGAGGTCCAAAGCCCCTGCTGCCTCACCAGCTATGCGCGGTGGCAGCGTCACCAACCTGCAGAGCCCAAGCTGCGATGTGTCTCCACTGCGGCTCCTGTTCCGGTACGAGTCGATACCATACTCTCCAGGGAACAGAGCATGCATCGCACGGTGTGTGGTCCAAGTCCCCTGGTATGTTCGATCAGCTGATATGAACGTCCGTAGAGGTATCGCAGGCCACTCTGCCCCCCGAGATCATGTTATCTGCGTGGACCAGAGCTATTCAGGCCCGGAGTACATGGTCGAAGTCGCAGGTCGAGCCACTCATGTTGGTTGTCAGTCGCATACCATGTTCAGCGTTGGCCAAAACTTTGCGGGCGGGACAGGCGCATCGGGAGAGGATCTTCCATATTGCTGTGCGCCTTCCATCGTCACGAACGCCCGTGCTGAAACTGCTGAACTCAAAGCCTGTGCGGCCGAGCATGAACTTCGACCAGTCTCCGAGTCACTAGGCATGAGAACCCCGCTATGTGTGAAACCAAATGGTAGCGTATCAACATGCCGCATGTTCTAGTCCCGGCTGAGGTGATCCTCTTCTGTCCAGGCACTTGACCAGAGAGGTTGTCGCGGGCCTTGGAAGATATATGTATGAACTGCAAGCAGATTCTATTCAGACCATATGTGGTGACTGTTGTGGTGGGAAGTGACCGTCGTAGCGTCTGTACGGCTGGATCCTGACGCAGTCACCGCGCTGCCGTCTTTATCAATGGACGGATGGTCTGTATTTTGCATGCTCTCCAGGCGGTGCATGTCCCGATATTTCTTTGCTCTTGTGTTTCCGCTGCGTGTACCACTGCCATTTGGATCTCGTGGCTCTACAAACTGTTGAGCAGTAGAAGCTTGTAGCCAGCATCACGCACCCAGGGAGCTCGTCGTCGACCGCTTTCAGCTCTTGAGCCAGCTCGAGCCATTACTATGGCTCTCCTTCTTCCGGGTCTGAGAAGGTCTTCGATTTGTCCTGGAACGTTTAGTCTTCCACTACTTGGTGCCCGTCCTCGTCGGATGCTTCAAGCACGCGCTCGTGATCAGCGCTCGGCTGTGACCATTTGGTTCCCGAGGTAGCTGGGTCCACACGAGACCGTGAGCAATACGGGATTTCTGTTGCTTTGAATCATCCCCTTCTTCTGTCTCCCTCATATCTCTTGTATTGTTGTTGCTCGTTCTTCTCGATTCGATGGGTTGTCGTGCTGGTTTCGCCCTGTGCGGTGTTAGCCGCTGTGCGCTTGTCTTCTGTGTTTGAATGCCAAGAGTGCGGGCCGGCTGACGACGTGCCAAACGAGTCATGGTGCCTTCACGTCCGCAAAATATCAGGTCCATGTCGCGAAGCGGTGAATATTTATGGCCTGTGTTGCAGCAGCGCCTGTGGCCCTTCGACGACACCACATAGAAGTACGTTTCGTCAAGGTGCGTGCTGAGCGGCCCGCCATTCAAAGTCCTGTCCTGACCTAAGAGCCTTGTCAAAGTGCTTGACCCCGGGGGTCAAGGCCCCTGTTCTACTTGCGATGTGCTGTGAGCCGAGCATACGATACCGTCGATCATTCATATCGCTAGCCCTCCACCCTTGATAGTCTGACTATGGTAGAATCGTTGCTACTTATTAAGACTCAGAAACTGCTGTCAGATAGATCACGCCGGATTTGATTACGTGGAATTACGTCTGCCAACAGGTACTCTTGTCCCATCAACGCGGCCTTTCGCGTCGTTTGCAACACTAACAACTCGCCTAAGTTTGGTCTTCTCCGAGCTTCCGAAAATCTGATCCGGCCTACATACAGCGTACCTGTCGCAACTGAGCGTCTGGAATTGCTATGTCTTCGCTGGAACCCCAAAGATCTTTCTCTACCGGAAAAGATGAGATTATCGGATCGAAGAGGCTCACCTCTCTACCCCCGAACATTCTCCACAAGATCCTCTGTCTTCTATCGGCTTCGCGCGCGGATATCAGCGCTTGCCGGCTCACGTGCCGCAGTCTCCAGTGGCACAGCACACCTCACCTCCTCACACACGTGGTATTGGCTCCGCGACTGGACGCCATCCATCGATTACACTGGGTGCTATGTTCGTGGCCGTTCTTGTCTTCGATTACTACACTCGTACACGTGGACAGTCCACATTCTGTGACCGATTTCTCTGAATATCTAGGCGTTCTTCACAGGAAGGACTGGCAAGAACTGCGGAAAGATGACCAGGAGTTCTGGGGTACCTTGGCTTTATACTCGGGGTTTAAGGACCTCGATCCATTGCTGTTGCTAGCAATTAGCAAAGAAGAACGAACATACTGTACGCCACTCGTGTACAACGACTATGTCCAGGCACTCCGCAACAACATGCTCATAGCTTTACTCCGCAAGCTTCCCAAGCTGCACACCTCCAATACCTAGGACATCGGGCCGCTGTCGATCTGGGGCTGCTCGACACTGACGAAAGCCTAGCGCATATGGGACAAGACGATCCCACCCAGGGTGGCACGCTTACCCATCTGGTCCGCTCCCTTGGACAGCATGGAAAAAGTGATATTTTGAGTTTTGCGTTTGGTGATCCAGATCCAAGGCCTGACAAGACGAACCCAGTGGGGCGCAGCGCTCGGCATCAGCGAACTGTAACTGCCTCGTCAAACTCATCATTGCCACTGCATATCCTGAACCAAATTCGGACTGGGAGGCCCCTGAGTTCAGCACTGTCGCTCGCACGCTCCGCCGGCTGTGCCTTTCGTTGGCGATAGGGTCGGCGCCAGCACGATGGCTGACGAGTCCTTCTCTCCTGTCCCTGCTCCGTGGAGCAGCGCTGAACCTCACGCATCTGGTGCTCAATGCTGACGACTTGCTCCGAGAAAACGACGGTGATCACTGTCCAGACTGGCTGGGTCTGCTTGACTTCCGGATTATCTTGATGCACCTCACCTTTCCGCATCTTGTCCACCTTGATTTGCGTGGATGGTCATACAAACAAGCCGAGATGCAACACTTTCTAAGCCACCATACTCCATCCCTTCGCAATTTGACTCTCATTCATAATAGTATGCAGAAAGGCGATTTCACATCATTTGTACGCTTTCTGGGCGGTCTGCAGTCGCTGGTCAAGATAGAAGTTCAGAGCTCGTGTGGCAGTTTCCGGCAAGGATGGGGGTGTGAAGAGAATCCGGTCCTGTAACTAACGTCAGACATGTTAACTTATATGTATTGGTAAATGCGTAACTTAGATCACCTCCACTTGACGAATGTAGCAGTGACGGAGCTCCTCAGCCGACAAAGATCTGGGCGAGGGCAGCTTACCAGCTGAATCGATTCTCATTACGCCCACCAGCAATCTTATCGAGGAGGCACATGTTCTCGGACGATAGCTTATATGTGAATGCCCCAACGGAATTTGTGCGCGAAAGATTCTCACATTGAGATTCTGCCGTGGAACTACATGCGCAGTGTGCTACGATGACAGATTTTCGTCGGCTGGAGCTGGGTTCTGCCATTGAAAGTCATCTTGCACATGCATTTTGCGTTTTGACGCCTCTCAGGAACCTCAAGTGACAGACTCGGACAGCAATAGCGGGTGAGAGTCAAGGCGAGCGCTGGACTGTCCGCCAATCGAAGTCCTGTCCTGACCTCAGAGCCCTGTAAGAGTGCTTGACCCCGGGGTCAGCGCGTCTGTTCTCCTTGTAATGTGCCGTGGGTCGAGCGTCCAGTACTGTGTACGATTTATACCGCTCAACCTCCGCCACCTCATAACCCGACCACGGCACAATCCTTGCTACTTGTCAAAGCTCGGGAACTGTTGCCAGATGCGGTCGCTCAGTACAGCTCACATTATCACGCATATAGTGTTCGCGCTACGCGGTGAGATTAACCATCGATTATAGGAACTGTTTCCGTGCGTGCCCGTTCTCGTCTTCGATCACTACACTTATATGTCGACACTCTATGCTCTCAAGCCGTCTTTTCTGAATTGGAAGGCGTTCTTCGAAAGATAGTAGCGATATTTGCATAAAGATAACTAGGTCTTGTGATGTGACTTATCTTTATATTCGGAATCTATTGTCCTTGGACTAATGGTATTGCTGGCAGTAAGTAGAGAAGAACGAATATAATTCCTGCCAAGTAATTCATAATAAGATCCAACACTTACATAGAGGGAGCTCGCCAAAACATGCTTATGGCTTTCCTGCGCAAACTTCCCAAGATAGCATCTTAAATATTCAAGATACTAGGAAAAAAGTCAAGCCTAAGCGGCTTGAAACCTCGAAAAGCTTCGTGTATGTTGAACAGGACGATCCTGTCCGGGGCGGCATCTTTTGCTTTCTAGTTCGCCGCATAGCGTAACGTTGCACGGAAGACGAGGACGCTTTCACACGACGTTCTCAGCATGTAGATCTCTGGGCCAATCGGCCACAGCAGACGTTGTCGACCTGCCAAGGCTGATCAAGAACGAAGAAAAGGACAGGGACATTACTTTGGCCGAAGAATTGACGTTGCGACACCCAAGGGCCCTGCTCGACTCGCTTGAAAGGTCGTTGAGGAACGGTCTAAAAATAGAGATAACGACCCCGGGGAGAATGAGGTGGCACATAAAGCGCAACTGGCGAACAGTCGAGGCTGGACCAGAGGACTTATGGCATCCATTCCGAGGCTTAAGGACGTTTTTCCAGGACCGCAGCATAGCAACCTTGGGGTATCCGGCGGCACCTCATGCTCCGCCCTGCAGACAGGCACACCAAGTCCAGCACCCAATGTGCTTAAACGCAAAGCAAACAACGATCTGCACGGTTCAGATCCGACCCTTCACAAGCATTTGCAGACGCACAATCAGTTCCTCGTGCCGACGAAGACCGCCCTCGACCACAGCCTGTGCCTCTTCCGAAAACCGTGGTGGGATATCTATGAGGGCGTAGAATATGCGTCCAATCAGGGAGCCGCCGGGGCCGCCACCATCCTCAGTCGGAGAAGACAACTACCAAACGAACGACCGGATGCCTTGTACGTAATCAAAAAGCAAGTGCTGGCTACCAGTCCGTCCATTCGAAATGTCGCCAAGCCGATTCACGACAACATCGTCACGTTATTCCAAGTGTTCCATCACGAGGGCGTGGTTTCCTTCGTCTACGAAGAAATGGACGTGTCTCTCGAGCAAGTGTTCCTACTGGATATCGACCCGTGGTCCATTAATCCCGAGCACAAGGACTCGCAAATTGCCGCGATCTGTTCGCAGGAGCGTCCATCCGGTGAGCTCGAGGGCCTCTTTGGCTGACTGGCAACAGGTGCTCCGCGGCCTCACGTATCTCCATCACACTCTGAGGGTCTCTCATGGGGATGTGTCCATATCAAACATCCTGCTCAGCCGTACGGGTACAGTCAAGCTCGGTAACGACGTCGATCCGTGAAAGATATGAAATCGGCCCTAATCTCTCCCTAGCCAACGTGGGCACCAGTCTCATCGCTCCTCGTAGAGAGTTTCTTCGTGACTCTACTGCTATGGCCGAAATATTCCTCGCTCTTTCATTTCCTCTCGATGGGAACCCCAACCACGACGAATTAGAAGCGCGGTTGCAAGACTTCAACCGGTGCTTGGAGGAGGGCGATATCGAACAGGCGCTGCAGGTCCGTTTCCCGTTGAGGAAAACGAGGCCATCGCTGACCTCATAGGCAGCATGAGTATCTGAGCGCCGCCGAGCCGGGGCAGCTAGTGAAGCTGGTAGTGCGGACACTACGAGTATCCTATCACCCTCCAAGCCCGTACAAGTAAGCGGTTGAGTCATTTGCAAAGGATGTCAGGTTCCGGTCTTTACCATACTCCGACTTGGACCGATGGCAAGGTCGACGGCTGAATCCGCTGATCGTATGCGCGTACTGTCATCATGTGGGCAAGGTATTAAGGCAACCGCGTGAAAGCATCCTCGCGAGATGACGGAGATTTCTTTCCGTGTGAGCGACGGAAGTCAATGGAGAAAGGAGACACCAAATGGAGCATGTCTATGCTTTCGCATGTAGTAGAAAAATGGAGAGTGGTTATGCGTCGTTACATTCGCTCAGGTTGCTATGACTTGGCCGTGATGCCGGGTAGAAGCTCCCCTATGGCCTGTCTCTTTGCTCATAACCTCGGCGATATTCCCGGAGTGAAAGATCCTCA
The DNA here is from genome assembly GCA_029490675.1 of Cercospora nicotianae. NCBI lineage: Eukaryota > Fungi > Ascomycota > Dothideomycetes > Mycosphaerellales > Mycosphaerellaceae > Cercospora > Cercospora nicotianae. The sequence continues at coordinate 263,319 of JANQAT010000004.1, read as the reverse complement.
CTGAATGTGGCGCCGCTGCGGCTCCGCGTTGACCGCGAAAAGTTCGCCCACGATTTGTGCTCATCACCCCAGAGCAATCGACCCCGGCCGGCCAGGTGGGAGAGGGTATTTGACGGCGGCGGCGACGAGCGCCAATCTCAAAGCGGTATTAACTTAAGTCGAATGTTCTTTCTAAGGACGATAGCAGTCTGCTCTTTAAAAATCTTGAAACTAAAAAGGAACTAGAATTCCCCACAAAAATGGAACTCTGGATTCTAGGAACCCTGAGTTCCTAGGGACTTCCAACTCCTAGGGACTTTCCATTCCTAGGGATCCTGAATTTCTAGTGAGCCTGGGTTTCTAGGGACTTTCCATTCCCAGGGACTTTCCATTCCTAGGGACTTTCCATTCCTAGGGACTTTCCATTCCTAGGGACTTTCCATTCCTAGGGACTTTGCATTCCTAGGAACCTTAATTTTCAATTCTTAGGGGACTTCCCTTTCCTAGGAACTCTGAATTTGTAGGGACGTCCAGTTCCTAGGGACTTCCCATTCCTAGGAACCCTAAATTTCTAAGGACTTCTAATTCCTAGGAATCCTGAATTTCTAGGGACGCCCAACGGGACTTCTCTAGGAACCCTGAATTCCCTAGGGCCTTCTGCGAGGCGAGCAGCAAGTCATGAAGGCGAAGGCTCATAGGGCTTGCCATTCCATCCTCTGCTCGTGGGCCTCATGACAGTAGAACGGCACGGGTCGAGTGGAGAGGGTCACAAACAGGTTCACGTCGATGAAGAGCAGTGAATGCTGCGGTGGTGTCGGCGATCACGTATATGTTCGCCAATGCCTACGGTCGTCTGCGGGGTCCACGGGAAGAGCCGCCGCAGAGCTCCAGTGATTTGTGACCCATGCATGGAACTAGACTGGGGTACTGATTTGGGGGTGCGCTCAGACATGCAGGGACCCGTTGCAACCTGCCCCAGTCCACCACCGCGAACTAAAACGGCCCCACTAGGGCGGTATGAAGGGACATCGCACACAATGCTCGTTCGATGAGTCTGGCGACGACGGTCTCTTTAAGGGTCTTTTCACGTCCTCCCACAAGCGCCGGCAGAGCGGCAAGATCCCGGTCGACTCTGCCCCCCGGGGTCCAGGCGCGTGTGAACTGGCGAAGGCGGTAACGATGCCTGGTCTTCATCGTCACCTCCAAGCCGCTCGAAGAAATTGAAGAACACCACAATCGACCCGCCGCAGACAACGAGTGTCGGGCGCATTCTTATGGTTTCTGACGACGTACAAACCGAATTGCACCAACGTTTCCTCGGTTGCGGACGGGTGTTGTTACGCCATCTTGAATATGGCTCCGCGCGGGACGAAACCGGGAGCAATGTGCAACGACTGCGCGGCATTTTCGAACGGGGTTGTCATCGATTCGATCCCGAGCATTTCGTGCCGGTCCTCATCGACCGTGATCTACTTTCCCGCCTGCTCACCACTACGGGCGTTACCTCTTCCGATCTGACTTACCAGTCGCCCCCTCTGATCTCCGTCCCTCTCGGTACGAAGCTCCGATGTTTACATGGTCGTCATCGCCTTTTGGCCGCTCAGGAGCACCTGCGCTGTCTCCCCACGAACGATCAGTGGTGGGCGGTGAAGTTTTTCGACTCTGGTAGTGCTGCGTGCCGGTCCTGGGCGAACCTGCGCTGACGCTCCCTGCAGAACTGTCCGTGGCGTCTCAGGCGTCATTACGACAGAATGCAAACAATGCCCTCAAGTATAGTGATGGAGATATCTACCGCTATTACCGGACATATTTGCAGCGACGCGACGAAGACGGGATGACCCGATGGCAAGTCTTGTTGTCTAAGACGAAAGACAAGAATTTGATGCGAATGGGACGCACCCATCATGGGAACCTGGTCAAATCGCTGGACACTCTCCTCCCCTTCAGTGGATTATGGTCCGGCCTGCAGCTAGGTGCGTTCAATCGTATCCTCCCCTGCGGTGCTTCGAGGTATGTCGGGCTGAACGATGCGCCGATTGCTCCGCGCTGATGTGATTCAGGAATTATGTTGCTACATTGAGAGGATTCGATCTCTGTGGGCCAGTATCATGGGATCCGACGTGGACAGCGGTGCGCTGGACATCAAGACCGTGAAACTGCTTGAACTGCAGTGTCCTCGGGACTCCGTCCACGACGCTCGTCGCATTCGCCAATGGATGAAGGAACAGGCCATCTTCCCGACCATTCACAATCAAGACACTCGCGATCGCCTTCTGACAAGAATTCTGGAGTCCCCGAGGATCCTCACTCTGCGCTCCTTCACCGAGGACACCATCTACCTGCAGTCGTGTCATACGGCGCTCCAGCATCTCCTGCCGGATCGAGGCGCAATGGAAAAAAGCTTCCGTATTGCATTCTACGATAGATTCTCCGTTCACAAGAAGTACTTTTTGGCCAACTTCGTCGAACTGTGCCTGCGGGGCATGCGTCATTTCTCCGACCTCGGGGACCTCCCGTGCAGCCACCTCAGGAGAGACAAAGGTCATCCGAGACCACCCCGGGCTCAAATCGTGCCCGGTCGAGTGCAAGAGCTGGCTTTTGATGCGTATCGGCTTGGCTTCCGTTCCGACCAAATCTTACGCATCATGGAAGCGTGCCCGACCCCACCCACCCTGGACCACCCCTCGCCCGAGCCCCCGAGCTTTCATGTGATTGGATGGATACACCCATCAGGGCGCGGTGCAACCGACCGTCTCAGTTGAGCTTGGATCGAGACCGGAAACATCTTTTCCTCCACGCCATCTTCGAAGCGTCGCAACCGCAGCCCAAGATGTACATTACCACGTTCTATGTGCTCCAGGACATTGTGCGTTCGTTCTGGGGCCCCTCTGCACCACCGTATAGCCACGAGGAGGACAGGTTTCAGGAGGTCGAGGCCCGTGAATACTTCGAGCACCGGGCTGCGAACCTATCGGAGCTCTCCAACCAGACTTCGCCGGATGGTCCAGAGGAGCCGCACGACCAGGCCCCTCAAACCATAGACGACACTTTGGAGCAAGATTTCGATGATCTGTTCCCTAGAGCTCATAGGAACGATGAGGAGGCCCAGCGCATTCAGGCGGAGACTGGAGCTGCTCAGAATCAAACGCATCTCCATGAGCTCCAACGACTCCAAGAGCAGGTCCAGGACCGCGATAGGAAATTGGTAGAGATGGAGGCCAAGCTCCGTGAGCTCCCGGCCCTGGAAGAATTTCGAAGAAACGCCGCGGAAGCTCGAGCGCTGTCGCAGATCGTGGAACAGCGGAACGCGGAGATCGAAGAGCTGCGGCGCGAGCAGTCGCAAAGCACGGCGGATGTCGAGCAATTGCAGCGACTCCGTAAAGCATACGAGAAATCTCAAGAACTGGAAGCCAGTCTTGCACTGAAGGACCAACTTATTCAAAGCTTAGCGCACAAGGCTCGAGAGCTGGGTCAGATCCGCAGTGACGCCGCACAAAGGCAACAAGCGTTTGAAACTCTTCAAGAACAGGCTCAGGAATTACAGCAGCTGCGCATTGCCGCCGCAGAAAGGGAGCAACTGGTGCAAAGCCTAGAGCAAAAGACTCAAGAGCTGCATGAAATCCGCAGGGACGCCGCACAGGGGCAACGAGAAATCCAGTCTCTTCAGGAACAGACCCAGGAGCTCCGCAGAGATGTGGCGCAAGGGGAGCAGTCTCTAAAGGAGACGACTCACAAGTTGAATGAGCTACGTAAACAGAGAGCGCGTCAGCGGCAGCTAAAATCGAAGGCGAACAGGGTCCAGGCAGATGTTGCAGAAAATGATCCAGGAAGTCTTGACGACCTGGAAACTCCCCAACAGGCGACGCAGTCCGATCCTGCGAAGGCTCAACAGCGCGAGACTATGTTCCCAGGTCCGTCATACAGCCAGAGCGGCGATAGGGCAGAACATCATCACGAAGGTCAAGACGACCAGGCGGCAGCACGCAATGAGAGCACCGGCAGCGTCGCAGATCAAGACCAAGGAAGTCCTCCGAATGAGTCGGAGGATACAAACAATCCAACGATGTTATCGGATCTAGCTGAGGCACGAAAGCGCGACACGAGGTTCCCAGGTCCATCACAAAATCGGAGCGCTGGCGGCGCCATGGAATCCCCTACCACCGCAGGTGCCACAGATGTTGCGGCCACCGCAGGCACATCGCCTTCGCATCGACAGGGGGACGACGTCGACAGAGCTGCCAGACATCCTTCCCCGCCGCCAGGCATGGAACGATTAGGAGCGGCGGCGATGCCAGATCCGGATCATGTTCGTCGAACGGAAGCCCATTCATCTGACAGCATTCCTCCGCCAGACCTAGCTTCGACCAGACAACACACAAATCCAGCTCAGAAGCGGCCGTCTGACGGTACTGCACCCCACGCCCCGGATTCCGGTCTGGAGATGGCGTTCGACGCCACCACCACGGCCAACGCAGACCGCAATGCACATCAGGGAAGGAAAGTCCGGTACGAGTTGGATCCGAGATATCAGCACGGAACCCGCAAAGGATTGCAACAAGACAGGGTCTACAGACGCCTGCTTGCATTTTTGAAGAGAATGGAGCAATGAACGAACGGTTGGTCTTCTTGGCCTCGAACCACCCGATAGAGGCGCTGGTCAGCGCGAATTCCCGTCAGCAAACGACTGCGCTGTGGGACAAGGAAAACAACATCCGTATAGACTTACAGCAATTGAAAATGGAGTTGATGGAACTTTTCGAACAACGAAGTTTCGCAGTCTCTCGACAGGACAACCCCAGGAGTCATTTGTGGGCATGGAACCTGGATGAAGTGACGAAGGAGCGATTCACAGAGGATGTGAACCGCTTGCGGAGGGCGAACGGGCGCTTGGCGGTGGCGCTTCTAAAGAGGCCGAGCGGCTATAGGTCCGGTTCCGAGGAGCAGCCGGTGGAATCACGAACTGTATCTACCGCTGAGCTGTGGGATGAGTTGTGCAAAAGGCATATGGCGGAGGCCATGGAGACGGATGCACATTTTGTCCTCGGAGTTATCATTGAGCGGCATGGCGTTGATTGACTGCCAGCAGCCAGATACCCTCATTCTACAACCCGTCTCGGGATCTCCGCTTTCGGGTACGTCTGGTAATGGTTCTTACAGATCATAACTTGCGCGAGACAAGAGTCCCAGGAAGCGTGTGCATAGCCCTGCGGCGCGTTATCGCTTTTGAAAGATCAGTTCGTAATCCACGCTGAGCCTGTCTGTGGGAGCCAAATCCGATACCCACATGCGCCGACACTATTGCTCGATCTACACAACATAGTTGGGGATTATGGCCGAGGTGATCGTTTAGTTCTCGGCAATACCATCTACCCTATCCTCTACTACTGACTAAAAGGCCGTCCTTCCAGCTCACAACTTTCAAAATTCATGATATAATTTCATACTTCCAAACATAACCCGTCGATCTTTAAGTTACATTACGGCCTGTATTCCTTGTCATTCAACGAGGAGCTATATGATGAGCTCGGAAGGGCTAGGATCTTGGTTATCGGCATTTTTACCTTCGTTGGCCTTTAGCACCTCTATTAGCTGAGAAAAGCAGGGGATAACGCCGAGCGAGCAAGACATAGTTTGGTCCGTTAGAGAGAGATTCAAGCGCTGAGGCGAGGTTTTGTTAAAGACAGGACCGTGCCGCCGCAGAACGTAGGCGCTGCGAGCAGTGGCTTTGGATACATCCATGCTATCGATGCCTACGCATGTTCGACTTTGGTTACATCGCAAGTATCCGATCTTCTTTCTCCGTATCACGCCAACCACGAACGTTCGATGGCCTTATCTCGCATCTCTTGGGCCACCGACGCGATGCGATCACGTATCTCGGGAAGTCCGTCGGTTCTCGTCATGGAGTTCGGCAACTTCGAGTCTCTTCGCATTCAGGACACGCATGTTGCCTCGGTGGCAGCGAAGCAGGTCGTTTCTCATCACAATCTTCGGTGAGGCAAGTGACTGATGTCCCGTCGACTAGAGGGGATTCTGTGTGAATGTTAGTCTTTTGTCTTCGTGCGTGTACGTGTCGCACGAACCCGATAAGACCGCAGACGTGTGAATGCACCGTTCACAGAGGAGTCTCGGCCTTCTGACAAAGAGTCTCCGAATTCCTTCCATACCCCTTCGGCGATATGCGAGATAGATATCTCGAAATCCCACAGAGGCAATGGTTACGACGTAAGTTTTTGGGTTCGTACAGGAGCCCTCGCTGTGCGTCAGCAGCATTATGCTTCACAATTGAGGTTTCTTGCTTGCTAAGTTCTGCTCTAGGTATACGTTGCTGAATCATTAGAATTTCGGATCCCTCCCACTTTCGCTATTGTAAGGAGCTGGACTAAGGTGAGCTTAAATATTATGAGCTGTGCACCGCGATAGACGCTGACGCATAAGTCGTGTCTACCAGGACGCAGGCTACGTGACAACAAATGCGCTGCTCTCAGCTCTTTAAAACTACGTAGCAAAGGTCTCTCGTGCAATTAACTGAACAACCCCCCTCCCCCGGGGTCTCGTTTTCCCGCACACTTGCCTCCCCCGTGGTTCCCCTTACTTACATTGCTTTGTTCTCTGGAGCTAACCACCGTGTACTCTCATCCTTGCGAATCGGTGTTGAACTGACCGCAGGAGAAGAACTCGAAAACCACTAGACTAAGCGCCTTGGGATTCGTTCGAAGGCGATTTCCTTACATATTGTCACTAAGACCTGACTTTCCACTTAGTTTCGTTGTTTCGGTACTCGTAGGAGATACACGTTACGGTTTTATAGGCAGTACACGTCCAGCAATCGACAGCTTGTCTTACTCTTATAAACCGACAAGTACGAAACGAAGCGTTGTTCCACCTTAATAGAGAGACAGGAGACCATGCCCAGCATCCGAACCTACTTCTAAGATGGTCTTCACCACCTATAATGAGAATCACAATCGCTTTTTGAGCACCAATATCTTCTTGCCGGCGCAATAGGGAATTTGGACGTGCATCGACGGCTCTCTCTAAGTTCTCCGGTCCGTCGATAGTAGCAGCATACTGTACCGGGAGGAGAGCCGAGTAGCAGCCGAGACTAATGCTGCGAGACATGCATCCTTAGTGGATGTATTTCGTGATGTTTATCGCGTTACAAAAGATGTCCGCAATAATTCCGCCAAGGGAAGACTTCTCCTAAGTTAGTAGAATAAAATAGACACAATATCGCTACGTTGCTCACCTCTCCGACGCTTTAGAGGAATGACGACAGCGACTTCAATTCGCAGAATCGTGGTGATTTAGTTACATGCCCCCAAACATGCGCGATAAGTTATATCTTTCCGGTGGCTCTATGGCACATCGCCGTACGTAGCGATCTCGGGTCGCAGTTCAATCGAAGCTTTTCTGCGCATTTAAGTCACATCGAACGTTTTCTCCCTCAATCAATACCCTGATGATGTCCGCCGGCGCAGCGTAGCTCCCAGTTCAGCCCGACCAAGTGAATGCAAACTCGGGGAATTGACTTCCGTGCTTTCGCTGGGATCATGGGTGGCTGAATGATGCGAGCGCTGTACACTCCGACCGAAGGGTACCAGGCATTTGCCTGCATGGTTATTTCGTGCAACATGATGGATACATGATGCAGTTCTCCATTCTAAGCACCGTTCACAGCGGCTCATCCAGAGACCAACCCACACACATTAAGGGAGGCGCCCGCCGCCCATTCGCGACCCTCCGCCCTGCTTTTGCGTCTTCAGGCACCACAATTGGGGTTCTGAAGGATTTCAGGCTCTACAGTCGTGCCGAGCCACACCGGCCCGTCGTAATCGATGTCGTAGACGCCGGGTGGCTCACCATCGTAAAGCAGGTCCCATAAATCTCGGCTCAAATCCACTGTGGCGCCATTGACGAATATGTCAGCAGTCGTGGGATCCGACGTCTGCCGACCGACACCGACGCAGCTCGCACATCTGTCGACCACCATCGCCACGGCAGAAGTTTTCGTACGCGGGTTGGTAAATGTGAACTTCTTCCCACAGCTCTCCGGCCTCGGCTGTGATTGAGCTGAAGAATTGTACGGCGTCCAGACCGCGACATAGAGCGAATTGTCCGGCTCGATGTCACAGCGAAACGCCCCGCCCAGACGGTCATACATAGAAGCCATCTTGCCCCCGACAGCGTATGAAGCGACGCCACGATCGGTGCTGCGGCAAGCAAGGGTCTGGTTTGTGCAGCGGGAATTTCCAGTCTCCCCTTCACTTCGCAGGGAGCGTGACTTGGCTGCGAACTGACTGACCGTGTCGATGCGAGCTGAGTACTGGACTCCGTCCTTGGAGTCGAAACCCCTTCGTTGGCGGAAGTCGCGTGGGGGTTGCTTCGGGAAGGAGCTTTCCTCGTGTGACAGCGAACCGACAGATCCATTGAAGGGTATCAGGCTGCCATTGACGCAGGTGCTGAAGCCCCTGGGCATCGATTGCCAGTATCCTGAGGCGTACATCAAAATGGAATTATCGTCAGGGGAATTTCGACATGAGCCCTCAGCAGGCAACTTGCCCAGCACATAAGGGAATACTGAGCTTCCCAAAATATAGCGGAGCAGATTCATACTTGGAGCCAGGTTCTCAGAGAGCTCAAATTGAAGAGGAAGATGGCAGAAGCGTCCATAGACAGTATCTGAGGAATTTGAACCATCGCCGGGAATCACCTGCATTTCCCGGGCATCTTCGTTCCAACCCGCGCTCCCCGGGGGAGGGGTCTCAGATGGTGCACGCGTGCCGCATCTCGCACGAATTCTGAGCGGATACCCGGAAACTAGGGGCTTCTCCTGAGGCGTGGTGCTTTGAGGTTGTCCTCACCAGGATCACTCACTGGAGTGGCCACAGAGTGGAAGTGATCGATTACGTGGGTACGCATGTTACTATGCCGTCAAAGTGAGTGCCTCACAGGGAATGGTCTGCACGCACCTAAGACCGAAAGTCTGGGTGGCCGTTCTACTTTGTCGTGCCCCGAGTTGCAGACCCTGTCGATCGGGTCGCATAAGTTGGACCGCCAGGAAAACTGGCGCGGGGACATGAAAATCCACATGTTTCTTTTGCATGCTATCTGGGTAATTTTACATCGTACGAATGGCCTCTCCCTGCGATCTGCGAACATAGCTGCCAGCTTCGACCCTCCCACGTTGATGAGTTCGAGCATCGGGACCATCTCCCTTCCCTTGCACCAGCCACTTCCTACGCGGCAGTACCGCCCCGATCGCGGTACGCTGTCACTGGCTGAAAGTCTGACTCGAAGAAACGTACATTGAGCCGCCTTGTTCGGAAGACCTGAAGCCGAACTTCCTCGCGAAGTCGCCGGTGACCAGAAACTGCCTTTCTCAGCCAGGGGTTGGTTCCTGCGGGCGATGAGGACACTCACCTGAGACAGCCACCTGCCTTTTCGGCTCTTTCATCTCCAGCTGAATGTAGCTTTCCACGTCCGGAACGTCGTGTATTACCTTTAGACGTTGGCCCATCCGCTTGACCTTTGTGACGGGGCCCGCGGATCCCGCCTCTGCCGGGATCTGAACAGCGTTCTGGGCGACGTGGATTGAGATATCCAACAACTGCAAACCTGTCAGCCACATGCAAGGTGTGATTGGGAAAAACCCACATCGAATTCCACATCTTCATCGTCCATGATGCTCTGCATCCACTGTTGTAGTCGACCATGATATTCATCCGTTTGCCAGACAAGCTTGATGCGACGAGTCTTGATGGCCGCCAACTTCGACCGATCTGTCAGAAATCTGATGAATGGAAGCTGCGCAAAAATGCCGTCGCTGGATGCGAACATGATAACGGTACCGAATTCTTCTAGGCGGACAGGAGTCCCATATGGCCCTCTCAGCCACGCGCGACAGCCGGGCAAGGCTTCAGCCTGATTCTGGATTCTCCTGGTCCAGCCGCGGTTTTGACGGATGACCACGGAGATCGAACAAGCGGCCGAGCCCCGGGAATGGATTGCCACCATGTGATCATGAAAGGGTGGCGCTGGAAGACAGAGAACTCCCGCCACGTCAGTACCGTGAGATAGACATGCTGACCGGGGACGATCGTCCACGTACGGCTCAGTTTCAGCTCGAGGACCAGCGAACTCCCCAGCCTTTCCGTTCGAACGACGTGGATCATCTGCGGCCCCGATCTATTCCAGATCATGTTCTGGTAGGCGTGATGGGCATATCGGGCTCCGGACGTGAGAAGGAACGCGCCCGCTGCCCCCAGCATCAACGGGCGGTTGAAGTACTTCTTCAGTCGGATATGCTCCCAGAGGCCAACCGCAAGAATGACGCTGAGAGCAAGATGGCTGTACAGGAACCATTCGTACGCGAAGCGACGCATCGGGGGAGAACCGCCAACAAAACTACTGCAACGAAGCACTGTGTACGTCAGCGAAACCGGACCGTCCTATGCGCGATCGACTCACGATGATGCCCACAATCCTGTCTTTGCCTAGAATCGTGCGTTCTTGCAGTGCAATCACTGCGTGAATGATCCCTTGGGCGGTGGCCATGATCCCGAGTAATCCGTGGATGAAATGATACGTCCGCAAAGACCATCCCACCACATGGGACGCGAAACTGAGTTGTCGAACCGATATGAGCGGGATCAGATGGACGAGGGCCAGTTGTCCTGCACGCGCGCTCGCTTCCGGGAGGCTTCGAACACGATAGGCATTGCCCGCCGCGGTTGCAGCCCAGTGGGCGGTCAATGCGAGAGCCTCCGCCCAAGTCGGGTTCACGCCGATCAGATGTCCCGGGCGGAAAACTTGCGTATACACCAAGTATCGTAGAATGATCCGGGAGATGGGTCGACAGACCCGAGTGTACAGCTGTTGCAGACTTCTTCGCAACAGTCCGAGTCCGAGGAGCGATAGCAGAACGATGGTATAAATTTCTTGGACACGCATGATGACATGGCATCGAGACGATATGCCAACTGGCAGGAGCTGTTATACATTCAATGGCTCCACACGTATTGGAGAGGGGGTTGGATATTCTATTTGTGGCGGCGGCTGGCTCGCGCCCCTTCGGGCGCGTAAGGCGACGGCACCATATATGTCGAGACGGGCAGGAGCATCTCATCCCCACTTCTTTACCATCAATCGCGCACGCGGACGACCTTCAACCATGCCACAAACAACACGCAGAGCAAAAGAACACTTTCGACAGGTCCGTACCGCTTTGTATGTGCAGGGCAAACGGGTCAGCGAACGATTCCACGCAGATGTCCATATCTACATCGTCCGCCAAGGTCGATGGTACTCTTATATGGCCCTCGAGAGCCAGGTGAGCGGGGAAATTCCGGCCAGGAAGGTGGTGCTGACGCGTGCACAGAACCGTGACCAAGTGGAAGAGAAAAAGCAATGCGGTGTGCTCGTGAAACCACTCCAGGAACCACAACCTTCGCCCTTGCATCCGCCTTTACTGTTACAGAGCATGACTACAGCCAATGCGACGACAAAACACCCTCCAGCGCACTGGAGTGGTGTTCAAGATGATGCAAAGTCGTGGGGGACACCTTCGATAGGAAGGACCAGGGGGGCGAGCATGTCAGGCGTCAATTCCGCGGCAGGTACTGTGGGTCTGCCGGAGAATACGGCAATAGTAGCGATGTAGTGAGACTGATGCGGTTACGGCATGTCTGTATGCCACCAATGTATCGTACTTGTGACACATCCTCCGGTGTTGACCTTTCCAGCCAAGCGATGTTGAACCATCCCCCAATACGCCGCTGTGGTTGCACTCCCGCATAAAGCCTGACTCCCGCGGCTCCATAGCTCCAGTGGAGCCTCGTAGTCTGCACGGTACCGCTGTATGTTCCTGCGCACAATGGGCGGCAGGGACATGGCTCACGGCCCATCGATAACCTGCAGGCGTCACGCCCTCACGATACAGACAGTAGCGTTGACAACGGGCTGCATCGCTCCAGCGTCAGCACCAGCATCATTTAAGCAGCTCATAGGACACATGCACTAGGGTACGGCATTAGGGCGAGACGAGGAATTGATCGGCGAGGCAACATCGGTCATGCGAGTAACGTGATTATGGACGCTTGTCCGTATACAGACACATCTACTCATCTAACCACATTCTCCACGTAGATTCGAGCTGAGTCGCGACCAAACGCCTAGACCGCTGGACAGCGCGGAGAAAGGCACGTGATTCCCAAGCCATGATCGCCATTTCCAGCGACTGCATGGAATCTTCGAGTTCTCGAGCGTCTTTCACCAGAGCAGCGACTGCAGCACCACTTTGAGAAGCGGGAATGGGGTTCAACGTACTGCTGATAAACCCTTGCACTCTCGACCGCGCAATGATGAACGAGGAGAGTACAGAGCCCTGCTGGTTCACCATTGCATGCTCGATACGAGCAGATGGAAGAGATTGTCCGGTCGGCAGACTGCTGCGGAACTCCCTGTTCGGCCGGGCGCCATCGCTTCCACCACCGTCGCTGTCCGGCAGCGGGCGCGGCTCTTGAGGTGTCTTGGGCGAAGGAGGAAACGGCGTGGGAGGTCGGCACGTCAGATCCAGGTCGAGTCTCCCACGCTTCTGCGCCTCGGGGAATGCAGGCATCGTCTGCCGCCCTATGGATTTCAGCTGACGGGAAACCGCCTAGGTGCAGCCGGCACTTACTCTTCGATAACAATGGCTTCTTGTCCAGATAGGCACTGGCTTGGAGTGGCATTATCAGTCTTAGCGCTGACGACGACCCTCGCTCGAGTTGCGGATCACTGTCGGAAGAGGGTTGGGAGGGGCTCTGGCTAGCGTGCGGCGCAGAAACGTCCTCGAGCGCGGTCAGGGAACGTGGCCGGGGCGCAGTCGAATCAGGTGCAGGAACCTGCTCGAGTTTCACGAGTGGCGGCATGGTCGAGAGCTCAGCTTCGCTCGGAACAGGCGAGTGTTGTGGAAGATTGCATCCCGTGGGCAGGAGGACCTCCACACGCCTCTTATACGCCTTCTCTCCCTTCGCGTCGCGGTGCGACCGTCAGGGAAGCGCGCGAACTGCTGTAGACGCCATACTAGACAAGGAGGGGGTCATGCTCAACTGATGGGCGTCACGCTGGGCTGCTGGGTGGGCATCATCGAGCCGTGAATGCACATGTGCGGCACAGTTCATGACGTGAAGTCGAAGTGCACGTGCCTCACATCCGAGCCTAAGCCTCAAGGGGACTGACCTGCAAACGATCTGCGTAGGGAACTTGCCTGTAACAACTGTCCGGGGCGTCCTCCGCGGTGCCTCCACGCGGATGTGCCACAATGTCGTCGTTTTCATATGTCCGTGCACTCCAGCATGAGCACAGATGACTGCGACTCACTTTCGACATCACCTCGACAACTGCGTCCAGGGCGGCGGAGAATTTCGAATTGAAACCTCGCGTTGGTCTTTTTGAGAGCAATTAGCTGCCCCGCTAAGGGAAGAGGACAACTAGGACATGCTTTCGTGTATACGCGTGAAGATGAGCTAATGTAAGAGACCCTGAGTGTCCACCGTGGTGTTGCCGGGGATACTGCCAGGGTATGCCGCATAGCGCGCAAGCCGGCGATCACGCAAGCCACGCCTCCAGACCCGCTTTCCCAAAGCGACCTCGACACACGCAGATGACCGCCGCCGCAAGCGCTGCGCCCTGACCTTCAGACCTGTGCCTCTCGTAGTTCGGGCACAGCATCCTTGTACCCTGGCGAGAGCGCACCGGTCATGGTAGGGGGTGGGGCCTCGCGGCGTAGTACTGCAGGCGCGACCCGAGCTTCAGCCTCGGGCAGGTTCATGTCCGTCACCCTGGCCTTCTTCGCTACAGGAAAGCTTTGGTCCTACGACTCGTCAGACACATCGATGGAGAAGGGGAGGGCAAACGAACGATCTGTTCTTGTGTCGGTGGCCATCCGTGGTGTTCGTGCGAGCTGTAAACATGGAACTGTCCACGGAACAGAACGACCAGGTAGACGTTGGCTTCACAGTCCGTGGCGATCTGATGGGCCTTCTTGTTCAGTGTCTGGTGGCGTCGGCGGAATTTGTCTTTGGATCTGCTGGAGGAGGGTCTTGCTGCCATGCCTGCTACGGCGCGAACGAATGCGGGCCGTCACGGTTCGACTGAGGAGCTCACTGAGATGGGAGGAGTTTGCATCTGACCTTCGCGCACCCACCTCCGTGATATATGAATCCGCTGTGACCCCTCCCCAGTATTCCATGACCCCCTCCTGCTACTTTGCGATTCACCTTCGGCGGCTGGCATAAGTTGAACAGCACGAAGGGGGCACAGGACACGTTCACCTCCTTGCGGCGACCCTCTTTGCACCATCACTGACGCTTTCTGCGCCCGATTACGACTATCATGGACACAAGCAATGATCTCACGGAACGTACATCCGATGTGGTCGACCATGGGGCCGTGCCGATGCGACCGATGCCTGAAAGGGAAGAATTGCTCGTTCATGCCGCACCCAGTTTAAAAGTTGGGGACAAGGCTCTCCCCGTCGCAGAGATTGCTATGAACGTGGCCGAGGATGCTCCCATGGCAGAGATCGTGCAGTCTCCGCCAGCAATTACTCTTCCGCCCCTGACGAGCATCGGTTTTGGCTGGCCTTCGCAGGCCCCTCTCCCGCTCATGCTGGATCCGTCTTCACAGGCGGATGCTGCTCCGCGCCTGAGGGAAGAGGCCACCCATGCGGCGGCGTATGGGGCTGTGCTCCAATCGCCGGCGCCGCGAAAGTATTGCATCTTCGACGACGAGCTCAGGTAGGGACACGCATTGATCTGCGTTGCGATGCGCTGACCGTTGCCAGGGATGTGGAGGCGCATTATTGTGCGAGTCAACTATCCCGCCTGGATACTGTTCCGGAGCCCAGCAGGAGCGTATTCCTACTGTTGGACCTTTGGGGAACATCGAATCACACCACGTCGCTGCTAGCTCAGCACGACATCAGTGCCAAATGGGCTCGCGAAGAGCATATTCGAGTGAGCAAGCGGATTCGGAAGTGGCATACCGCGGACAAATACGCAATGGTCCGAGCCATGCGAGACGTTGAGCCATCGAGATTCAGTCAGGTGGCCGAGGTCGTATGTACGATGAAGACGAACAAAACGGACGATCTGCTGACCTGTGCTCAGATGGCTCGAGACTATCAAACGATCAACTGGACCCGTGAAGAAGTATGCGCGGAGTGGGTCAAGTATGAGACATTACGAGGAGCGTATTTTGAGTGAAGTAGGTTACGTGGATGGGATTTGACATGGATATTGTGAGAACATCAAGCTATCTGCCAACCAATCAACAAGATCATAACGGTCCACAACACTTTCGGTGACTGTGCAATCCTGAGGCTGCCAAGCGACGTGGACCTGCTTTGAGGAGTGCCATGTGCGACGGTCTAGCGCGATTGTCACATCATGGTCTCTATCTCCGGGATGGGAATGAAGCTAGGCGTCTCATGCGACGATATCGATATCCATACACGTGGTGTACAGCTGTGCGGGCGCATCCCGGGAGGTGAACGGCCAGTCCCAGATCCAATATAGGGTGTATGTCGTATTGACCGGCAAGACAGGTAGTACGATGTTGGCTCTGCACCAGAGATTGAGTCCTTGTGCAGGATCGGTGCTTCCAGGTCCGGGGTGGTTCTTTGCACGTGTGGAAGCGATCGCACTATAGCCCACAACCTCATCACTGTACTGATAGCACTGTCCGTCGTCGAAAGGTGCATGATAAAGCAGATGCCCACGCCCGTCGCCGCCTTGGCCATCTGTCGTCCAGACATGGTGTATGGCCAGGAGCATATCCGAGGGAGAACTCTGGTTCGTTCCGTAGACGAATACCTCCCCGATCCGTTCTTGCCTTGTGGATTGTTCCAAGGTTTCGTAATATGCCCGTTTTCGTTCCACTGGAGCACCACGGTCTCTCCACGGCCCACGCGGAGCCGAGGGCTATCTGCCGTTTGATATTGCTTCCGTTGTCCAGCGGAGCAGAGATGGTCTGTCGGGAACACCTGAGTTTGACCGGTGGGAGGCAAGAGATATGTCATAGCGTCATCGTTGAAGTCGGAAGCCGTCCGGAGAACTGTCCTCGTTACTGCAGTGTCCAACATGTGGCCCAAGGAGCATACCATTGCCGCGAGCATAGCCGACAGACGCAAGCTGTAGCTGGCGTTCCGCCGCTGTGTTCATCCGCTCAACCCAGCTGTGCGCCCAGGCTTGACACAATAAACATGCGAGTAGTAGTCTCATGGTTTTTATGTTCCTCGAGTGCATATGATTTTCACTGTTGCCCACGTCCTCAACTTTCCGCTCTATAAGGACAGTACCGGGTCGGCTATGTATGGCAGAATCAACCCCGGGGAGGTGATGCAGCTGCACGAGGGCCGGCGCGTGCCCACATGATTAGCCAGCTTTCGCCACATCTTCCATGGCCCTTGAGTAGCTTTTGAGCCAGCCGAAAGATTGGTGCAATGAACGTCGCGATCACAAAGTACCTGATAGGCATCGCCTTGTTGTGCGGCGTAGCATCTTGCAGTGAGACTTTGCAATTTTCGCAGCATGCGTTCGAGAGGAGAGCCGCGAGCTGAAGAGTTCCGAGCGAGGAACAAATACTTGAATTCAAGCTCCATATATGTCACTCGCGAACGCCGACTGTCCTCCCATGCCCAGAACTGGCCGTATCAACTAACGCCATTCCTCACCTGTGGCCACGAAAACACCCTCTCTACTGATCTGAATCTTCATCCGTCCGCTTTCTCTTCCGTCCCCGGAGAGATTTCGATCGTATATCACCGCTCTGACCCTCCAGCCACATCGTTACCGATGATATGCTTTGGAGCATCTTGTCCATCTGTGCTAATGCCCGGTCACTTTGCCATCGGAGCACACCGAACTGCCTCAGAGCTTCAGCAGTTTCGCCACGGGATCGGTGTAATTGATCGGTCAAGCGAGGCCCGCTGTTTTCACGAACGCTGTGATCTGCAGGGAAGCCGCCGATGCGATCACGAATCTTGGCCAAGGCTTTGAAGATATCACGCTCCGCGCCGTTCTGCGCAACCTGTAGACGCAACGCCTGGATGTGGCGTTCTTTCTCCGCACAATGAGCGGACAGATAAGCATGGCTTTCTCGCAGCTGCACATGCTGCGCCTCAAGGTGTTGGTAGTTCAACAGCTTCGACCAGAATGCGTTGAGCACGGACTCCTGGGCCTTTCTTTCCGTTCCACTATGGATCGCCAGACGATGCAAATTCTGAAGCATCCAGAGGTCGCTGTGTGAAGAAGTGAGGCGATGCGTCGATGGACCTGCGGAAGAGTCCATCGTGGGCGCATGGTTGGCAGGGGTCGGGTCAGCAAGCGGAGTGGTTCCCTCTGCGGCGGTCGACTTGCAGCTCGGTGTCAAGGTCATGGTTGCACCTGGCGAGATTGGTTTCTTGGAAGATGTGTTCCTCGTGGATTGGCCAGGCAACTGGGAATAGATGAGGACGAGTCATCTGGCAGACTGTACGGAACTTATATCGTCTTTCCGGCACCATGCTTGGCGCTTGACCGCACGTCCGAACCTCTCCAGGCGCGCGCGTCCGCTCACAGGCAACAAGTATTCTCGAACCCCCAGGATGCAGCCGCGCAGCACGATTTGCCGCCCGGACCGGCAGCCGCCTGTTAGCTAGCGCCTGTCGGCAGTACTGGCGAGGCATGATTACCGCGCGCTCCAAGTCTGCTGAGAAAAGCAGCCAGTCCACGATGCGACACGCTGGGCTCGCCTTGTATGATCCGCGCCCTGAAATATGATCCGACCTGCCCTTCGCAGGAAGTATTACTCTCTGTCCCGTTCACACCCGCTACGATAGCAAGTCGCATCACTGCCCATCGCCATGACGGACTCGTGGAGCATAGAGCAAAGCTCGCAGTGGCAAGACGACTGGAACCACGAGTATCTCGCTTTCGCGCAGACCAATCCCGGACCGTGGCCAGCGCAGCAGGTCGGGAGGCACGACGAAGACGCTGCGGGAGAAAGACCAATGCATGAGGAATGCCGCTGTGCGTGCGGTGCGAAAATGGAGCAGCTCGAGGACCGGCTTGCGCGGCACGTATGGTCTCACCAAATGAAGGTCTTCTGGATCTGACAAAGCACAGGTTCGAGAGCGGCCTCGAGAGCCTCACCAAAACCATCTCTGACCTTTCCTAGTATGTACAAAGGCCTCAGACAACGGGAACGCGTCTGACAGTCGTCACAGCCGGTTGACAAGCGTGGAAGTGGATCAACAAACTTTGGAGCAGTGGTCGAAGAAGGTCTCTGCTCATGTGAATGCTCTGCAGCTACAGAGACTGGGAACGGCCTCGCTGGCGACCCCATTTGCCACACACGTTGCAAGCAACGATCAAGGCGTGAGATACCAAATTCAGGATGTTGATGATGCGGCGGCAGCCTAGACGTGGATGAGATATCTTGTGGGGTCTGGTGTGGGAGATATAGGCGTTCGGTCAAGTCGCTATCGCGAAGAATTGGACGCAACGTTCCGTATCGTAATTCTTAGCTCGTCACATGCTCGCCCTCGCACCCGCACACGAAACCTCCATCGCTCCGCCGTCGTCCAGCACAGGGGTGAAATCGTCGGACCCGGAGCCGAATCGTAATGTTGCGTGCGAGTGCTCCAACGCGGGCCATACGTGAGGGATCTCAGCGATTGTCAGCGATGGGCGGTCCAGAGCGGATGGGTGACACACCTTCGTGCAGACAAGAAACTCCGAGCGGCTGTGAATATCGAAGGCACTTCCACGACTCTGATCGGTCGGGGTGCCATTCTGCGGGACTCGAAGCGGCCGTCTCGAAACACCAGAGCGTCTTCTAGGGAACAAGCGAGAGCGTACCCGATAGAGCAGTACGAGAAAGGTCTCCGCCCGTATCCATTCTCATAGCACTGCTCGCAATGCTGGACATGGCCCTCGAATGCATGGAGTAGATCCAACTCTTCGTCCACAGGAGGCCCGCAGGTCGACGACACCGGGTCGAGGAGGAAGCGTACTCGCGGCATGGATCGACTTGGCCGCGCTCAGAGGGCGGCAAAGCTGGGATAACCAATCTCTCGTAGCCGCTTCGACCATCGCACGAAAGACCCCCGGGGCTCCGAGCGCCTACGTGCTTGATATATGGGCGCGGGCTCGCGCATGTTTCTCCTGCTACATGCAGCAACGGATTGCTCACCTCATGAGCGATGGAAGGAGACAGATGGACCCCCTGGAAGATTCTTGTCTATTGTTCTTCGCGTCCAAGAACGTCTACTGGGATGCGATCGTGGAGATCTTGCGTCACGTTTGCGGATCACGCCGTGAGGTGGAGACTGCCTATCGTCGCTGCTCTCTTCTGGCAGCTCGCGATCAGCTTTTCGACTTGCGAGAACGATGCTGGAATCCGCCTGCCGTATCCGCGTGGATCAGAAGTCAGCAGCTTGGGTCTGCCGTCCGCCAGCTCCGATTCAGCAAGCCTATATTGGAAATTATTTTCCAGGTCGGACAGCATCGGTCGCCTATGCATCTCGCAGCGCTGACAGGCTACAGCATCAACCCGCAGAGTCTCTGCGTGATGTCCCAAGCGCACGGCCACAAGTCCCTCGCCTCGCCTCGATCATAGAGTCTGTCGAGGAGCATGAGGTTCTCTTGGCATACGGGGAGCAGGATGAGCGAAGGCCGCCGCGCTCCCACACGCCAAAGCCTCGCGGTGCGTGAATCCACGCAGCCGGACGGACGGAGAGTGAATACGGCAGGGTCTTGGGAGAGTGGTCGACACGTGGAGTCCAGACGGCGAGGAGCATTGCAGGCGCATTCCGCGATGTATCGGTAGTCACAGCGCTCTCGAAGTTGAGCCGACACACTGTCCGTTTTAGGGAGGAGCTCCATGCGGCGCTTGATCCACGCCATCTTGTATCCAGACTGCCGCACTGTTGCCGGTGGTGACCAGCCTCTTCCGCGCGCTTATGCTCGCATCGCATCGCGCTAGTGGTCGCGCTTCGGAGTTCGTGAAATGTGCCATCGTCTTTAGCGCGGCTCGCTCCCGATCCCGATCAGTTGATCCTGGTCCTCCATCCGCTGTGCCTGTGCGGCGTGGCAATGCATGTCCGCCGCCGCCCGCAAGGCTGTCATGACTCGTGTGGACCGCCCCTCTTACCAAAACTGCCGCCGAGAGGCAGCATCGTGCTCATGGAGTGCCCAGCTGTCCAACACGAGCTGGATGCGAATGCCCCACAGCGATGGGATCATTCATCTCGCCACACCCCGAGCCTCGCCATTTGCACACTAACTTAGGTGGAGTGAATGCTGTGCCAGCAAATGCTATGTGACGAGAAGCAGTGAAAGGACCGCGCCGTTCCGGACGGCCATTCGTGTCGTGATTTGTGCGTCGAGAGTTCACAGGATGCATCAACGCTGGAGCACACAGCGACATAGGGAGTTTCCCTTTCGTACAGGGCTTTATTCAATTCATACTGCTGACTGCTAAGTCTGTGAGTAGGTAGATACGAACCATCACCCGGAGCATTTCCGCACCACTGACCCATGTCAGAATGGATGCCGGACGCTCCAAGGTCTACGCATTTGCGATACCTGTCGCTCCATCTCCTGTCCTGCATAAGCCTACACTTGCACCACAAAAGGTTCGCCATTCGTATTTCGACGTCGGTCATCATGTTCCTCGCGCCCTGCAACCAGACTTCAGTCCCCCGAAATCCCATCTATGTGCACGCCGCGTAAGAGCTGAGCAGCAAAACCCATATGCGGAAGGAGGACAGCGCGTTCCGCTCAACGGCGGCGCCCATCTGCGACAAGGTGGACGGAAGTGGCGCAGATTGCAGAGCTGAAGTGTTGGTGTTCGGCATAGCTGTGCCCGCCAGCGACGCTCGTCCGGAAGCCGCAGCATCTGTCCTCGATGCTGCCACAGTGGATCCAGAACGTGGATACCAGGCAGTGTTGAGGCCAGTGTTCGACTTGGACCCGTTATCGTTCTGCGCGGCATTCAAAAGGAACACACCCTTGGCTCGCGGAGGATGGAGTCCGGTCGACGGACACGTGCCACCACAAGCTGTATCCACACAATGAAACACGCGTGCATTGCTGTCGACAACCTGGTATGTTGCCGCTCGATAGCTCTGGCCGGGTACCGGAACGAAATCGAAGATCCTGGACGAGTTGGCAGAGCTGAGCAGGTGCAGCTCCACGTCGGGACGAGCGATGTGGAACTCGAGGATTGTGCCTTTCGACGCATGCAGAGTGTCGGGGTGGAAGGTCAGATTCCAACTGCTCACCTCCACGATTTGCGTCTGGCTCGCTGCCGTCGGAGCACTGGACGATTTGACGGTGCAGGGTGAGGTGATCCGAGCCGAGGTCGCAAGCGTTGCCGTCGAGGTGACATTCGCCATGAGTGAGCGGGTTGGACCCAGGACCGTGGACGATCGCCTGCCGAACCAGACCTCTGCACCGACAGAGCCGATTGCAAGGTCGATGTTGGAGGCCGAGACCGTGAGGATGGCAATGAAGAGAATGACTGTGCGCGAGAGGTGACACATGATGTCTTCGAGAGAGAGAAGTGGATGTGGCCGACGACAGTGGGGAGGTGTCAAGCCGTTCGATGCAAACATGAATGGTGACTGTGTACATGTACATGGATGCCCGAAGTCGAGAAACACGATCCCACGCGGAACCTGCCCACCTCTGCACCCCCGGGGTTCTTTTCCGTTCTCCAACCCCGGGGCTTCTCCACGATCTTTTTGCCCGAAATTCTGTTCCCCCTCTGTCCAACGCGAGGTTTGTGATCCCATTCGACGATCGCTGCGAGCGAGTACGGCTGTAGGCCTCTCGCACGTAGACGGTCGTTTCCTCTGATTTGCAGTACGTCAACGTGTCGATCCAAGTCCACGGTCGCAAGCATATCGGGTCTCGTCCCCTCCTTGTCGCAAAAGAGTCATGGTTGCTATTTAGATCGCGGACTGGCACGATCAACATCACGAACGCCGAGGAACGAACTGTTGACGTCGACAATATCTCAAGATGTTGGCAACGAGCGTCACGACAATGCTATGTTACACAACAGCGACCATCGTACCCAGCACCATTCGATGCTCTTCCGCCAGCGGAGAAGGATCAGCGACAGCGTCGCCCTCCACGTCCCGCGCGTTGGCCCTCGCAACCTGGACTCCACGACCTGGTTTCCACAATGGATCGCTGGAGTCGGAAATTCTCAACAGTACGAACTACTACCGCTCTCGGCATGCTGCGCGCCCGGTAGCGTGGAACAGCACTCTCGCCCATTTCGCTCAGGGCTGGGCAGCAGGATGCATCTGGGGACATAGTGGAGGTCGGTACGGAGAGAACATAGCTGCTGGTTTCGCGAATGCCACCCTCGCGGTTGATGCCTGGGCTGGCGAAGAGGTCGAGTATGACTATGAGAAGGAGGGTTTCTCCTTGGCCACTGGGCACTTCACGCAGCTGGTGTGGCGGGACACCACCGAGGTCGGTTGCGCCATTGCACAATGTCAGTCTCTTGTCGGAACCGGGGTCCTAGGTGCGTACTTGGTCTGCGAATACAATCCGGCGGGAAATGTGGGTCTGGCGTTTGAAGCAAATGTGAAAGCGGCCGCTGATTAGCCATATCCAGCATCCTATGATAGGTTAGTGCTCTTGCCTGCGAGGACTGCAAGAGCCAATGCTATGCCTCATCTGTATGTCCAGTTCTGTCCAGAGGGACGATTGGTTCCACGTAATACAACAGCGCTGCGCGAGGAAGACCCCATCGGACATTGCCCACCCGAGAGTTCCCGTCGAGCACCACTGCCTCGATGCCGTTAACATGACCCCGGGGTCAACACTGGAGACATGACGTGCGAATGGAGATGCCTCCGCGTATAAAAGGCTGCCGCAGTCCGTGACTCGGGCAGCCGAGACCAATATGTGCGATGGCCTTCAGACGCATCTCCCTTCTGTTGTGCGGACAGTTACTTCGCCATGTGTGCTCCGCTTCGTACATGCACGATGGCGACTGGAATGGTGTTGGCATCCTGTGGTGCTCCAACGACACCTTCGGCGGAGAATGTCGCGCTCTGGATGTGCAGGAAAACGTTTGTGGTGAGTCCGACATGCTCGAAGTTCCGGTTCGACGAACTCACTCCGTCGTGGTGCCTTCACCGACCTCCGCATTCCACATCCCTATCAAATCTGTGAAGATCCAAGAAGGCTATTCGTGCTCTCTCTGGGCGTAAGCGGTCATGTCGGAAGTTCTCCCGAAGCAGCGGCTGACCTGTCCCCAGTGGCCTGCAAAACCTCACTTGCCGAGGCGTCATGCCGTTGAGCTGGTTCGACCACAGAGGAATCAACCTGTTGTCAGACCACTTTACATACAACTGCTCACGAGGATCAGTCGGGCGATACCGGAGAGGGGCAAGTCATCCGATGCATTCGACCCGGCGACGTTCTGACCCGCACAGGTTTGCTCACAGTCCCTGAACGAATGCTTTCTGCACGACTACAATACCACTGGCCTGCAATGTGACCCTAACGCGCTGGTAGGTCCGGTCTGTGACGACTCACGAGGCAACGCTGACGCGGTCTGACAGTGCGGTCGCGATGGTGGAGAGTGCATGCGAGACATCGCGGGCTATGGAGCACTAGCCAACTGCGGGTGAGAGCTGCTACACGCGGTGGAGGACGAGATCGCACCGTGGAGGACGAGATCGCGCGGTGGATGGGCAAGATTGTGCAGGGCCCTTGTTCTCGTATGGTCGACGTGCTTCGCTTTCTGGTTCGTAGTCGCTCGAAGGAATGTTTCGATGAGCTTTGTGACCTCGGTCGGACGCTCCAAATTGATTGTCTTTTGCATTGGTGCCTCCGACCTTCGCTGTCACTTCCATCTCCTCCACCTGTCCGTCAGTCCTGCGATGTCGCGAGAAGGCCTGGATCCCAACCAGCGCCGTGCATCCCTTGTCGGGGACTTCTTTCATGTTGAACGGTCCATGGATTGGGAGACCGCCTGCAGTGGCACAGTGACACGAAGCTCCAGCGCATCCACGTGGCCACATCGGCCGTCCCATGACGTCCCCTGCGCATTTCTTGCTACGACTTCGAGGGAGGCAGCTGTCCGGGGGCTTCGGTGAATACGCGATGACGGGCGCAAGGTGCTATCGCGACTATGCGCCGTCCTCTGGACCGCCGGCCTCTGTTGCCGCCAGGCTCTCTGCCCGCGCGGCTCAGACCCCGGGGGAGAAATTCCAACCGCCGGCGCGACATCTGTGCCAGATGCTCGCAGATGCAGAAGCCCATATGAGAGGGCGCGCACTTCCACGCATGGGGAACGCTCAGTCTCTTTTCACAATGTCACGATGTTCGCATGTGGCGCTGGTGGAAGCATATCAGTCATCCGTGGTGGACCCGGGCCGAATGCAGCGACTGATCACGTGCCTCAACGCCCCACGCATGCAACACCCGGGCGTCGCGTTATTCGTGGGACACAAGGAAAAGAAAGCGGCACTGCGGCAGTTCTTCCCTGGCAACAATGCCTCCAAGCGGACGGAGACACTGGCCAGCATTTACGTCGACACGGACACGATTTCGGCGCGGCACCCACTCCTCTTCATCGATGTCAACCCCTTCGTGGGACTGCCGCCGCGATGCATCCCGGCCACCTGCCACGAGATCAAGACGAAACGAATCGAGTGGGCAAACTCTGCCGACTCCCCACACGCAAGTATCCAGGACCTCCTTCTCACCAGAGTGGTGTTGCCGCTCGCAGACGTAGCGGTTATCTTCGCAGACGATGTGGGCGGGCTGCCGGGTGTTGCAGACATCCTCTGGACGTGGTGTGATCATGGCTCGGCGTCGACGCTTCCCCCACAAGTGCGCCCTCGACTGGTGGTCATCAGTGCCGGGTCGAATACGGCAACGAATCAGCTGGAATGTGACAGCTTGAGGGCCATGGCGACGGCGCCTGAATTTCAAACCATGTTCTCGTCGATGCGCATCGAGCACACGGCTCGCGGAGGGTCGAATCGCGCGATGTATACGCCGATGCGCCAGATGATCAAAGATCAACTCGCCCATGGTCGAGCGGCGAAGCACGCACATATGTGCCTGTTCTCCGCACAGCATCTTGCCTGGCTGTTCCCACATACCCTGGGGCATTTCTGTCGGTCGGTTCGGGAACCGTTCGATGCGTTCGCATGCTTTCGCGAGCACGGACACCGCCCGTCGGAACTCCTGCGGCACGTCCACGTGTTCGTGGATATGGCGATGGAGCGACAGCTCCATTTCGATACTCTCGCATCCGTGCTGGCATCATCGATCCTGATGGAAGCGTATCCGCCAGGCGCACACCGTAAGTCGTCCTCGTCCTCACTTGTATCGATTGCCGGCTGATTCGATCAGGATTCGCTCCCAGTTATGTGTTCAAGCGCGCATACCGTGACGAGCTGCATCGTCTGTTCGGGAACGCCTATCTGGGCGACGGCAAGGGCGTCGCCGCGTTCGGGTTTCACATGGTCGGTCTCGTGCGAGCACATCTCCTGCATCAATTTGCGATCATGCAGCGAAGGGGCCAGCAGGCGGCGGATCTCCATGCGAAGAACCTGACGGCCACCTCGGGCCAAGTCCGGTGGAGTCGTTTCGTGTCCAACCGCACGTGCTTTTATTGCTTCGCGCACGCTCCCGAGCATGTGCTGGATTGCAGGCATGCCGTATGTGACGCGTGTGTGCCAAAGTGGGGCGAGGCGATGCTCGAACGAGAGCATGGGTACCGATTGCGAAGATGCGGTTTGTGCCTCCAACCCGCGACTCTGACGGTATTTCTGAAACCGCCCACGGCGGGAGTTCGCGTGATCAGCATCGATGGGGGAGGGGTTCGAGGTGTCGTGCCCTTGGAGTTCCTGCGATTCCTCCAAAACTCGTTCGGAAGTGATTGCACCATCCAAGAGTTCTTCGATCTTGCTTGTGGAACAAGCGCGGGTACGTCTCCCGCACTCCCCACACGCGCAACGCTCACTCGTGGACAGGGGGACTGATCACCCTCGGCCTATTCGCGAAGCAGTGGCCGCTGGCGCAATGCGAAGACACCTTCAGCCGGCTGACGGGCGAAATCTTCGGCGCGGCCTCGCGGGGTTCGTGGTCCGCTCTCGCCGGTCTCCCCTACGTTCGCTTGTTGCTGAACGACGCGCTGTACAAAGAAGCGGTCCTCGACTCGGCCCTGCAAGACAGCTTCGGACGCTACGTGCGCGTGTTCGATTACCCTCACAATGCGGTGTCTCGCTATAAATTTGCGGTGACGGCCACGAACATCACCGAAGCTTCGCCTTTCATCTTCACCAATTACAATGGACGGGCGGATCGTGACCCCCAGTGCGGTACGATCAGCGCGGCGGAGAACACCCCACCTCCACTCCCCGCTGACCATGGCAGGCTATCAACACCTACGGCCCGACGATGTGGAGCAAGAGCTTCTCCTGTGGGAAGCGTAAGTCTCGCAACACGCGATGAGGACCTCTGCTGACTTCGCACAGCGGGCGAGCAACATCTGCGGCACCTGCGTAAGTGCGAATGTATCGCCGCTGGCAGCGACTTCGCTAAACCCTCGACTAGGTTCTTCCGCACCGCGAAAGTTCCCAACGTCGGGACTTTCCAAGACGGCGGCCTGAGGCTCAACAATCCGGTCAATGTGGGACTCGCAGAAGTCCGACAAGTCTGGTCCGCGTCGACGAAGGTGGACGTCATGCTGTCGCTCGGCACGGGGACCACGCAAGAGGCGGCGCCGACTCCCGCACCACCCTCGCGGGGCCGATTCAAAGACTCCTTTATCCCCCGAATCTATCGGTCGTTTATGGCTGGTATGGACGGGGAGGTCGCATGGCGCCAGCTCAGCAATCACCTCAGTACCGATGCAAAGACGGGACACTTCCGCCTCAACATCCCCTTGTCCGAGGCCATGTCTCGGCTGGACGACGTCCGAGCGATGGAGGCGCTACGAAACAACGTGCACGTGCTCAAAGACGATGGCAAGTTGTTGCAGGTGAAGCGCACGTTGCTGGCGTCATGCTTCTTCTTCGAACTCGATGACATCCCACAACTCGATGGCCAAGGGTTCTACCGGTGTTTGGGCACGATTCGAGTGCGGGGAGATGGGGACCGTATCCTTTCATACCTGCGGGAGGCGGAGCCCGCATGCGCAGATCTCGAATTCCTGAAAGGCCAGGACTTTCTCGGGGTCCTGGAGGAAGAACAGGACACCTGCGAGCGGTGCAAGAAGTTTTGCAAGCATGTCCAATTTTACGTTCGGAATCGAGCCGAGGAGATTAGCATTTTTCTCAACATCGGGAACCAAAATCAGCAACGCATCAGTGGCTTCCCATGCTCGACCGAAGATCTCGTCCACAAACAGAGATTAGAACTCGTGGAAGACCCCCTACCGCGCGCCCTGTGCCTCTGTGCCCCCGGTGCAGTCATCGCTCCCTTGGTAATCAAGAAGAACAGCAAGTCTATGAGGGCTCGCTGAGACGAAGACGAACCATGTACGTTCGTGCTCCGTGTGAATACGCCATGCGGAATCGTCGAACTTCCGTACCGTATCTAACAGACAGGCTGGGGCAAGCATAGATCTCCTGGTTGCTTCTTACCAGCAGGCTCTCCGTGTCTTCACATAAGCCTTCTTCCACCGAACAAAGGTCAGCTGTGGTGTAATAGTCTGTCAGATATCTTGCCTGAGTGGAAGTGCAGCCGTCTACACTCCGAGCGACGCCACTGAGTCGATGTTGGTGTGGCGACGAAAAGTTACGTTAGTTTAGATGATCTACGCCGTTTACAAGAGTAATCCATGGAGACATGTGTTCATGATCATTTAATTCTATTTCCTTCCTTGCTCGTAGCTTCCTCGAGTCCAGCATCGACGGATGTATGGGCCGACTTGGTGATCGGCAACGTGGCATGTGTTTTGCGCATGAGCTGTAGTCGCCATATGTTTGCCAGCCGCGCGGCTGGAGTCGCACACGCAACCCCTCCCCTCCCCTTTCCCCTCGAATTTGCAAGACATCTGCGTAACCGTACGCGCCAAGTTCTCGCACGGCGCCTACGGCCGTCGAATATATCTACTTCATGCGCATCGTCAATGCGAGAGACACTGAAAGAATGGAGCCGCAAAAGACGTCGAATACGAAGCGCGAGACCCGATCTCGTCCTCAGTGGTGTGCGAGCCTGCAGAAGAGGCTCCGCTCTGCATTTACGAGAAGATCACCACCAGTCCTGCGAGCTTTCAAATATATTCCTTACGAACAACCTCCACTCCCGGACATACCACCTAAATACTCCCCATAAGGCCATTTCGAGCTAGTTGCTTTGCAGGTGCGCATCTCCGACGTGTACGCCCCCACCGTCGTATTATTCACAGTCGTGCGATAGGACCAGGGGAAGTCATCTGAATATATCTGCTTTGCCCCCAACTTCTCTGAGGCGGCAATTCTCTCCACACCTCTCGATGGATCAGCTTTGCTTCGGAAAAGGACTTCCCATGCAGACAACATGTCAGCTCTGAGGTCAAGGGAGGAGTCTGATACATTGGGCGGATAACGTCTAAGCACCGCAGCAAAGCAGGAGAGATGTGCGTCCCTCAGCCTACAGTAGAGCAGATGCTGAGGCAGTGTGAAACCTCGTCTGCTTCTCCCTCATTCCTAGATGGTCACCTCACAGAGCGTCGATAT
The DNA here is from genome assembly GCA_029490675.1 of Cercospora nicotianae. NCBI lineage: Eukaryota > Fungi > Ascomycota > Dothideomycetes > Mycosphaerellales > Mycosphaerellaceae > Cercospora > Cercospora nicotianae. The sequence continues at coordinate 234,608 of JANQAT010000004.1, read as the reverse complement.
CATTGTTAGCTTGATCTAAAATCGACACACTTGTTCACATATCCGAATTGTCGTATTATGCGGTGACCTGGCGACTGAATCCACCCGTTCTGCTACGAGGATATTCAACCTCTATCGCAAACGCAAGAATCAATGTCGAAACAGAATATGGTGGTACCGCTCTGCTGCCCACACACCGACTTTCAGAGCTGAGCTGCAAGAAGATGTGTTGTGGTCGGATCGCTTCGGCGAGCTTAGGATGTGGCTAGGCAGATCGTCGAAAACAACCCCGGGGAGGGGGTCTCGCGTTGAGCGCCTATGCTCAAACGCGAAAGTGGGCGGCTGGTAACTGTGACGAGCAACAAGGGACAGGCAGGGGGCACATTGAGGGAGGCGAAGCATAAAAGCGGTTCCCCGTTGTGGATCAACCTGCTCTCAATCGCACCGAAGGCAAAATCTACCACTCATTCCAACTACGTGGCCGTAGGGCAGGGCAGCAGCTACAATACCAACGACAGCTGGCCATGGATTTCAGTCAGCGGGAGTACGAAGTTGCCTCCGTCGTTGGATTACGCTTGAGACCTGGGAGGGACGAGTTGGAGTATCTGATACGCTGGAAAGATGAGGCTGTCGAAATGCATCACCTTGGTCACTATCTAGACGAAAGCACGATTGACGGTCTTTTCTTGAGGCATTTTGCCGCTGATATCGAAGGATTCGGCGACAAAGGATGGAGTCGGATCCACTGGAAGGACACATGGCTCCCAGAAAGCGCATGTGTGAATTGTCAACACGCAGTGCGTGCTTTCTGGGCTAGCCGTGGCCTGAATTACCCGTCCGATATGATCCAACAAGTCCGGAACGCCAACCGTCAGCGCCCAAATCATGAGAAGAAATCGTCCTCAATCCCTAAGGACTTCCAGTAGGATTGCTCCGAACGATCGTGACTGGGTTCCACGTACCGATGGCACGTCAGACCCCCTGGCACGACGATATCGACGGTTTGATGGGCGCTTGGCGGCGGGACGTCGATTCGCAGCAAATTGAGTCATCGCTGAATCAGTGTGGATCGCCCGAGCCACATATATTCTCGGAGCCAAGGTCGGCAGGACGAACTCGTGTCTTCCAGGGTGCAAATAGTTGGACAAGTTACGTATGGTTGCGAATGTATACATTACCCAGCAGAGGAAGATTTATCAGTAAATGGAACTTACAATCATTCGGAGACCGAACGAATCGGCCTTCAAACCTCCTGTCTGTTTAGAAAGCTTGACGGCCATCACTAGTACGTAATTCTACTTTGTCAAGTTCACTGCATGGGGGCTAAATCAATGTAGGCTGTCAATATGGTATGTGGAATTGAATCTGCTACCATTACATCCCTTGGTGATATCAATGCCTGCTTCAACGTCGCCCGATTATGTATAGATGGCGTGATTACACAAAGTTGCAGTCGCACCATGGAGCGGTGTCACAATAGAGACTGTCGCATTTTCTCAGCGCCAGCAATGGTGAGTAGGATGGGTCATACCATTTACGATCCAATTCCGTGCAATGGAACCATGTCCTGCACGCTAAGCATGTCTCGATGTTGCAAGCTGCATTCGGCTTCGAAGATGTCATCGTCGGGACGCTCGTCGCTGCGGGCATTTTCTCGACTGGGGCTATCGTTGCCACATCGAACATGTATTGAGTCTGCGTGATCGTCATCGTCGAGGTGAGATCGGGAAATCGAAGAGCCTGTTGCAAGTGGGCATGCTGGACGTGATGCAGGCGAGGAATCCCTGCAACGAGCCCGACGATGCAAGGTATGATGAAATTCATGTTTGCCACTGTGTTATTTGCTCGCTTCTCGAAGACAATGAAGGGTGCTCTGATATAAACCGTAGGCGGCAATGCGCCCTTCTCCGAATGTCACAGCCCAAGACGGGGCTCCTCCCTCGAGTAAGGAGAAGCGGGAACAACCCCCGGGGGCGGGTTCCTGAAGGAGGAAGGGGAGGGGTTGAAGTCGGGGATGCATCCTCAGGGACCTTTCTGGAGTGTTTCCCATGCTGGCTCTTGTCCTAGTTCTGGAGGCATCACACATCGCCAACCCCGGGGATCACGTATCTGCCTACTTATTGATGCGAAAATGCCATCTGCACAAGGCGCAAGCATTGAAGCCTCATAAATTCCGAACTACTTTTGCAACAATATTAATCAACTTTCCGAATTCGAACAGAACACCAGAGCAAAATGGAAGCATCCCAAGTCGAAACCACCGCTTCGACTGCCACTCCGGCGCAGGCGCCAGAGCCCGGCCACGGATCTAACACGCCCCACGGCAGCAAAGTTGGAGGTCAGACGCTGCCGCCCGGGAACAGCAAGCTTACAACGGAGAGGAGAGACGAGCTTGGCCAAACACTCGACTTGCTCGCTGGAGACTTGCCAGATGATGGCAAGCCGATAGATCCATCTTTCCTCCTGGACGGTCCGCGCGGTAATGCGGACGACATTCTAGATGCATACAGAAGTCAACTCCGACACGTCCTGGAGTGCCCAACGGACGACGAACAAACGGAGAACCACAGGGTGAAAGCCTACAAAGGTACGCCAACGATATCCCTATTCGTCTACGGCTAAATGTTTTACAGCCCTTTCCTATGGCATATCACGCTTCAAGGACTTGTGCAACTACGAGCCGGTGAGAGACGAGCTTCTAGAGTGGGCTCGCTCGGGATTTCTGGGAGAAGCACCTCACCACTACTTTGACGAGCATGGAAAGAAACGACAGAAGGATGAGAAGACAGATCCCACTTTTAAAGATCGAATCTGGAAGAACGCGTCTGGACACGATACGGGAGAGGATTCGGAGATGAAAGATGCCGATATCGCGGATTTGTTCCCGTCCGATATGAAACCGTACCAAGTGCAGTGGGAGCAGGCCACGAAGTTGTGGGGGGAGATCTTGGACCACCCACGGATTTATGTCGACAAAGACAGCGACTGCCGAGCTCGCGCGTCGAAGATTAATTACACCATCGCGGAGAGGCAGCTCCGTGATGGCAACCAGCGAGTAGACTTCAAAGTGCCATGGGAAGAGATGCTCGTACTATTGGTGTATAGCGTTACTCATGCAGTGAAACCCGGCGACGCATCTCTGCCTCAAGATCGCAACAGCATTGGCCGGGGTCGCGAGGTCCTGCGGGAACGACTCAAACGAAACACGCAACCAGAAGAATGGGCGGCCATGATGGATGAAGCTATCGCGCAGAAGTCGACAGAGTGGAACGAAGCTCGAGAACAACACATACCAGAGAGCAAGATAGCAGAACGGAACACGCTCTGGCCCGAGGACTTCGTCCAACGCTTGCTTGGAGGTGGAGCTTATGAGAAACCTTCCTCGGGCCCCAAAGAGGCTGCATCTGGAGGCTCTGCTGATGGTGGCGCAGATGGCGGAACAGCGAATGGCACGCATTCGGATCAAACAGGAGCGAGCCCCGAACCCGCAACGGACGACATGAAACCCACCCCTCGCAAGGGCATCTATAGGTGCGAGCTCAAGCCCAACCATGTCACATATGAGGGAAAAGAACGAAAAATCGGGGGACTGCGCGACTGTGGTCGGACCGTCCGGGGCGTCCGGGTCCCGATGTGGCAAGTCCTCGTTCAAGTCACCGACGACGATGCTGAGTTCTGTGTTTGGCACATCGTGGCTTCATCGAAGTTAGGTCCCAGGGTGGCCGAACGTTACCTGGAGAAAGGAGAGAAAAGAGTAATAGGAAATATGAGAGGGACGGCTCAAGACATCGGTGACATTGGCACTTTCAACTGGGGGGAATCGCATTCATCCCCCATGAAACAGATTACCGACGCCCTGTGACATTCATTTTTGGTAATTTTGGCGAGGTACACGAGTTTGACAAAACCGCCACATTCTGGGACAGAAGTCTGCTGGGAAAGCATTTCAATCAGGCGTTCGTCGATGGAAGGATCGATCTCTTGCTCAGGAAAACAAATGCTGCCCCATACCCCACACCCAGGAAGACGCGGAACCAGAGCAGAAATAAATCTGCCGGGCGCGGCAAGTCGGATGCCGCGGATTCAGAGAGCGAAGAAGGATCGAATTTTGAGGGGAACAAACGCGGAAAGTCGACCAAAAATGCTCTGCATGAGTCCAGCGCAAGTGAGGATGACGGAGATTCCACTGAAGCAGAGTATCAAGAATTTCTGAAATTCAAAGCCCGGAGACGCAAAGCAGCCAAGAAATGAATATGAAGCGGAAGGAGGAATGCAGAGAGACATCGCCCGTTCCATTTCTTTCAATTGAATTGTTTTCCCATACACGGATGGAGCCGCATGTGACATACTGTTCCATGCTTACCCACCTTACGTCCGTAACTTAACTTACCATCTTTTCCGAAGGACCCTTCGAGAAAGGGTGTCACATCATCTCCGGGCGCATCGTAAACAGTTATGTCAGTCCCTGTGGTTTCCTCGAGTAACTCAACTTGATGTGGACATACACGGCACCTTCTCACATCCGCGGCATTTCAACTCTGCTTGTTCGCGCAAATTCTCCAAAACAGTGGACCTCTCTCGCCTGTCGGATCCGTCGACCACTAGCGATCAGTGGAATGGAGCTTTCGAAACGTATCATAGGGATTATTGAGGTCGAATATATCCTGGTGATGAGTCCGTTCGAGGTCAATGAACTCTACAAAAGGTGTTGCTCTCGCAGCGCGACTTTGCAATTTAAAAGCGGAAGGAGAATTCTGCATTCGCTGCGCTAGATCATTTTCTGCTCTATATTGTCTCTGTACTGAGAATGCCGTAGCTACCACACTATCCTGCATCTTTAAGTTGGACCGGATGACCTGAGAACAATCCTCACCAGTTATCTTGCTCGCCCCTGGCTTGTGTTTGGAAATCTTGCGGAAGTCTTAGTCTGGAGAGTGGTGGAGTTTTGTGAACGACTTCGAGGCTGCTGCCTCCCGCTTGGAAGCATGCTATTCATCTGAGCCGACTCAACAACAAATTGATAAAGAAAGCGGGGTATCTTATTTGAGGACAATCCAATCAGAGCTTAGTGCTGGCGACAGCGTGAACCTGTGCTTGTGTCCTTAGCAGCCCAATGGGACGATATGCTATGTATAAATGAAATGTTCGACTACAACATAGCTTGCATACTATCTGAACGCTCAGCATCTTGTTCCCTGTGATGTTGATACCTTCGGGAGAATAGTCTGATGGCACTCGCTGCTATATGGCGAAATCCACTCCACCTCGTAGGTTTAGACGGCATCGAGGTCACGTCCTCGCCCATCTTAAAACTATTGCTCACTCTTATCCTACAAGAATCCCGTGAGCAAGTGTGGTTGCAATAAATCAGAATTCCTGCCCTCCACAAATGCTTCCTTGTCTACGCTCCTGATCTCGGAACCGGTGGGAATGCACTTCATGATGTCGTTGATGGGCATGTAGACGACCAAGCCCGCATCGTGGGCAAGGCACGCGTCCTCACCGACAATAGCACGCGCTATCCTCATCACGTCCGACTTCGCCATCATGCTTACGTGGATTCCCATCGTCTCGAACAGCTTCAGGTCATTGCTCTTTTCCACGAACCGAGGAGGGATTTCGGGAACCACGTTCTTGCACTTGGAGCAGGTCGTGAGCAATACCATGTTGGTGGTTCTGAGCTGCGCCGGGAATTTGAAGGATGTCGCACATCGAATGTAGATCATTCTCGCACAAATGATGCAGATGGGGAACACATGATCGTTCGAGATGTCCTCCAAAGTCTTCATGTCACCAATGATGCTATCCTCGTAGTCGCTGCTCAAAGTGCTTTCGGCCTCGATGTTCACAGGTGCCGGTGGCGCATGAGCTTGTTCGGCAAGATCAACATCGCGGATCAGAACGGGTGAGGGATCAGCTTCAAGCGCTGCGCAGGAGGCAGGCTCGCCCACGGAGGACTTGTTTGGCTCGCTAATTGAAGTCGTGTCTGGTAATACGTCCGTCGGTGGGATCTTGTTCACGATCATGGTTGCGGCCCAGTTCCCTTTTTCGCGGTTGATAGTCTTCAGCTCAATGATCCTGTGCGGACTCAAGTTCCAAACACGTTCAGTCTCAGTGCTGTTCCACCCATGTATGTCGAAAGACGGGATGATCTTGGTGTTAATGAATTTGTACGTCTCCATGTCTAGCGACCCTTGACTGGATGCCGTCTTCATCCTCTTCCTTAGCTGCTTCTTGGAGGAGAATACGAGCTCGATGCTCTCAAAAGGCTTGTCCATCTGCGAGTCTACAATCTTGGCTCGCTGTAGTGCAACAGTAGCAATGGTTCCACTTCTCATATCGTAGTCGCAACCGTTCTGAAGCCGACCAAAGTCGAAATCTCGACCGCGGCATGGTAAGCTGCTGGCTCCACGTCCACATGAAAGCGCCCCTGTTCCTGGACTACAAGTGCAATCATGTCAGGAGTGCGGAGATGGTAATGTTTGACCCGGTGACGTATAGTACGGCTCAGAATGCATGTCGTGCGATGTTGCCGTGAGGCCTGATCGTGCTTTGGGCGCTGGCGTCTGCGGGGTTTAGCTCCAGCACTGTTCCTAGACAAGTTAGAGCAACTTCAATCGGCGGTCTCCGCGCCAAATGACTCAAGCGACAACAACCCGTCAGCCAAATCCAGTCGCTAACGATGCCGAGGATGACAAGTCCAGAGCCACCGAAGCCGTATAAGCCCCAACTCCTTCTCACTCCCCTCGCTCCCAACTGAAAGCGAGTCCAAGACATATTGTTGTTCAACAATTCAAGCTCACCGATGTTAGTCTATCTGTCTTGGTAATAAGCTACTTATTGAATCCCATTATTAGCTACCCAGTCGCTGAATTCGGTGCCCAGTGTTCGCCTTGTACTAGTCTTTGTGCTCTGCCACCGCTATTGAGTACAGCGGGCCAAAGACAACACAACGCACTTTCAGATCCACGGAAGGTCACCTCCATCGTGCGGCACTTTTCGCGACCAAGACCAGTCTAATCCAATTTGTCCGATCTCACAAGCTAGTGCTTGCTCCTTTCTGGCGTCTCTCCACTTCGCACAAGGATCCATAGCCCATCAACTGCAAGAAATCATCAATCCATCAACACGTTGCCGGTCCAATATCTCGAACCAGGTACACGCAGTTTGATGAGATGAATGAAAGATGGTGACGGCATGATCGCAGTAATCGCTGTAGATGATGATGGGGACATCAACAATTCTGCATGGTTGGGTGTGTGCGAAACGTGCGAGGCGGTGTGGTATATCATACTCGGTGTCGTGCGCCAAAGATATCTACCTCAGAATGAGTTCTACCATTTTCTCTCCAACCAAGCACTTTGGTTTTGAGCCTACTAGTTCTCATTACCTGGATAATCATGGGCGACATGGGGTCAGCAATGCCAGATTTGCATTCGGCGCAGTCCCGTGCAAGACTTAGGGCAATTGCGTCCGCCAGGAAAAGAGGTATCGCTGAGCATATCGCGTTACCACAGCTTATTGTATGCGGCGATCAGTCAGCAGGCAAGAGCTCGGTATTGGAAAGAATAACTGGGATTCCTTTTCCTCGAGAAGACGGTCTTTGCACGAGGTTCGCGACGGAGATCATCTTGGAGGATGAAGATGCAGAGATGTCGATTTCTGTCGCTATTATCCCACACTCTACGCAAACAGAAGAACGTAAGAATCAGATGCTGCAATTTGCCCGATCGATCGAGTCGTTTGCAGAGTTGCCTCTGGTCATAGCGGACGCCGGAACGGCCAAGGGGGTGAAGGGTTTCGCAACCGACCAGGCGGGACCATCTTTTGCGCGGGATGTGCTTCAAATTCGAGCCTCAGGTCGCACTGGTCTGCATCTGAGCGTCGTGGACCTACCAGGAATCATTCAGGTACCGAGCGAGGACCAAACGGAAGCAGACGTTGATGCGGTGCACGCGCTTGTCGATGCATACATGCATAATCCACGCTCCATCATTCTCGCCGTTGTCCAGGCGGGCAACGATATCGCCAATCAACCAGTGGTCCGGAAATCGAAATTGTATGACCACTCTGGGGAACGTACCATAGGGATCATCACGAAACCTGATTTGATCAATCGAGGGACAGAAAGCCGCATTGCCCTACTGCCGAGGAACGAGGACACGACACGATTGAAGCTGGGATCTTTTCTTCTCAAAAATCCATCTCCCGAGCAGGTGAAGAAGGGCATATCGCAGCAAGAAAGCACTGCAGCAGAGCATGCTTTTTTTGAGTCGCTTCCATGGAGTCAACAAGATCTCGATCCCGGTCGCATCGGCGTGAACAACTTGACAGGATATCTACAGATCCTGCTAGACCGACATATTGAGAAGGATGCCGAGAGTTCGTCAAGATTTGAAAGATCTGAAACAAAAGACTTTTAACGAGATCTAGAAAATGGGCAACGCACGTCACACCATCGCTGACATGCGTGTATTTATGTCACGACTAGCGATGAGATTCGACAGTATCTGTTCTTCCGCACTCCAAGGTAACTACGGCGATTTGGACTTCTTTCGAGCTTCAGAAGAATCGATACCTCCGACACGCCTGCGAGCTATTGTGCACGCCACGAATGTGAATTATTCCCATCTCATGAGAACTGCGGGCGAGAAGAGGAAGATTAGGGGTCATGATGCTTCGGCTTATGGCTTCGATACTTGCACTGACAGCGAAGGCCCTGGCGAAGTCGACGAAGGGAGCGACGCGGTCAATGAGCAGGTATTGGTTACGGAAGTGGCTTTCCGACAATGGATCAAGGAGGTACGTACCTTCAGCATCTCTGTTATGTTGTGGCTAATCAGCTTGCCAGGTGTATGTGAAAACTCGCGGACGCGAGTTGCCAGGAGAGTACAACCACGTATTCTTGGCGGAACTGTTCCATCAACACTCCAGTAGATGGCTCCCCCTCGCTACCAACCATCTAAACCATCTTTATGAATGTCTGGACCGTTTTGTAGAAGCGGTCATTTCATACCTGTCCAATGAGGAGCACACAAAGAGCAAGTTGCGAGAACGAATAGCCCATGAGCTCGAAAAGATGAAAGCTGATGCCAACAAGGAGCTGGCCAGACTATGGAATGATGAGTGTCAGCAGCCGCTTACATATAACCATTACTATACGGACAATATCCAGAAGGCGCGAAACGAAGTTGCACGCAAAGCTCTCAAAAAGGCAATGGACGAGACTACGAGCCACGATTACAACGGGCGTGTGCACATCAGCAACAACAGTATCGGTTTCCAAACATTTCTCACATCGTTGCAAAAGCGAATTGTCGTAGACATGGACGAGCAGGCATGTTCTGAGGCGAGGGCTGCTTTGGCAGCATATTACAAGGTAGGCCTATCCGACATGTCTACCAACTCAGCGCTAAATGCCAGCAGGTTGCCCGGAAGACCTTTGTGGATAATCTCTGCCGTCAAGTCATCGAGCGGCCTTTACTGCGAGATTTACCGAGCGTGTTCTCCCCACAAAAGGTAGCTGCCTATTCGGATGAAGAGCTTCGGTTTCTCGCAGGAGAATCGAACGAGGCGATTGAGAAACGAGAACGCTTGCTACGCTTCCATGCTGTTCTCGAGGAATGTCTGTTGGAGTTTCCCTAGCAAAATGTATAGCTCCAACCTTTGAAGAGTGACTTTGCGTTCCCTCATTCCCTCGTTTCGTGACATCTCCTCAGCTCGACCGTGTGGTTCTAGATTTTGTTCGACGTATTAGGAGTTTCACGACACCCAGCGCTCAGCATGATGTCTTTTCTGCAAAGTATTGCGATATCGCAGCAGACATTAACAGGTGGCAGCATTAAATCGCAGGGCCGGATGGACTCGTGAAGACATGAGACTGAGCTCGAATGACGAGTTTCGCTTACAAGGGGCGAGCCACTCCATGTCAAGAGAGCCTTCGCCGTCTTCAATCTTACAGCGCTTCGCTGTATCGTCGCTCAATCCACTGCTCTCGCACAGGATCCCAGAAGTGCGCTCTCCCACATATGCTGCCTGCGACATCGGGGCCTGAGCGGATCAGGCCCCTGCTTCTTGGTCTTTGCTCTCGGTAGCGGTACACATGCCAAAGCATCCAGCGGATGACCCAGTTCTCCTCTGCCACTCCATCGGTGTCATGGCCAAGCTCGTATACCGCTCTCGTTGCGGTGGAAGCTTCCTTATAGATGCGCAGGATTTCTTGGTGTGTTCGGGACTCGTTGGTTCGGATCCTGCAATAGTGTTGTCAGCAACGGCTCTTGATACGCGTCCATTAAAATGTGCCCTCATACCCTTCGTACGCTTCCTCGGTAACAAGTCTGGCTCTTGCCTCGGCCGCTTCAGTCTCCCCCGTGTCAGTCAAGTCGTGGCCAATGATAAGTGAAAATCACCTTCATTGCTTTGTACAATGTGCGGTGAGCATCTTCCTCCATTGAAAGCCCGATGCGCTCCAAAAATTTCGTTCTGCTCTCGCTCTTGGCCAAGGCTCTCACTTGAGGTGCCATATCTCTGGAACATAGACTGAACGTAGTTGTCGAATTTTCGTGAAGAAACATTGTCGCCAAACTCGAGTTGCATACCAGATTCGAACCTGCCAATTGACACATCACTGCCTCCTGATCTGATTGTCCTTGTTGCACCGTGTCACAAGCACAAAACTACCGTAGCGCTGTGCTACTCTAAAGCTCCACACAGTGGTTTGAGGAGTTGTGCGGCATTGCACGAACGCATCCACAATGACATCGAATCCGCCAATGAAGAAAATGTTTAGAGAATACGTATCGTTTTCACTCATCCTTATGCTCTGTCTCAAGCATCACATCATCGGTCCTATTGTCCTTAGCAAAGGTACGATCGTGAAGCTCACAAAAGTCTCACATGATCGTGCGAGATATTCTGGCAACATTCCACCTTGCGAGTGGTGCGCCACCTTGACTGGCCACTCGCCGTTGATTGGACCGAAAGTCGCACCGCGACTGCATACTGAGATGTTGCCTGCCGACCTGCATACGCACTGTGTGCCTGGATGCGGTGGCCCGGATCTCGGGTATGGCTGAGCGGGAGTGTGAGTAGAAAGCAGTCCGTGCTCGAATGCTGCCTACCTACTTTGTGGGGTCTGCATGTCAGCAGCTCAACTGCGAATGCAGTCCTGCCTCTCGTTGGGAAAACGGATACGCGATTCAAGTACTGCTGATTTCTCGAAGTCATACAAATCCCGAGTAAGTCGAAACCTCTTGTTGAAACCCTCGGGAAATGAGCTGTCTGATGCTGCAGCTCGGAGTAGAACTATCGATTGTCTCATGACCCACAATGGGCCAAATCTGCACCCCTCTGTATCGAGCGACGACCCACCCGCAAGCCCCCGCCTTGCGATTTGAACTCGCATGCTGCAACTGTATTCGCAAGAGGCCGTAACAAGCGTCCGTTCCTGCTACGCAGCTGGAGACACTAAATGGTAAGGTGCAATCAGACTGTCGTGAGCTCCCGAGCCGCGCGACTGTGACGTTCTCTAGCAGAGCTATACTGTTGCACAACAAGCTCTTCTCGATTTGCACCTGTGTCGTTATTTGGAGGTCATGAAATCGATACGTCAGCCTTGACACCCGACATATGCAACAGAGCTCGTGTCATGAATGCACAAGCTCTAGAACCAAGCTCCTGGTATACAAAGACCGAGACCATGTAAAGGATCGTTCTTGCGGAAGGAACAGGGCATAAAGTGAGGAACTATTGCGCAAATACAAGTGGTTGAATAGAACCGTCTTTTTCGGTCGATGCATGTTATCTCGCCGGCCTTCAGGTGCTTCATCGCATATCTGGCCAAAATATGATGCGCACAGACCGACACTACAGCATGCTCACGCAATCTAATTAACCTCCAGCTCGACTTGTAGACACCAGGATGGATCAGATCGGACGGCGACCTGGCCGTGAGAACTCACTACGCATCTCAGACACCCGGATCTTGTTGTCTACTTCTCTGCCAGCAAGCATCGTACAGTAAGTATAGGCGCTGCTGATTCTGCTGGACGATGAGTGATGGGAATCGTGGAAATATGCGAAAGTGAATCGACAAGGGAACAAACAAGTGGTCATCCGTGTAGTGCATCCCAAAAGAATTGAGAAGCCGACTGCGCTAGACCATGTGCACAACTGGAGAGATAACATACATTACATACATTGCTTGCCCCCTATGTAGACAGCGCCTTCACATATCGTCTGTGTTGTAGAAAGATCTCGATACAAACTCCTCCTCCAGCTTCCGCTTTTTAGTAGTCAAGTCAGTCCCCACGAGATATGAAGTCTGATTTGGCGATTGTTGCGAAGTTGTCGATTGAAGAGTCCCCATAGCGTGCGTACCTGTTCCCACCTCGTGCAAGATGGGGGCCTGATCATCCGTTGGCACGTATCCATCATCATCTATCCACTCGTTCGCCCATTTGACAAATTGGTCTGCGTCTTGGAAGCAATATATGGGAGACTCACAGCCAGTCGCCGCGCTGGCTGCTGCTTGGCGCTTGTCCGCGGCTGCCTGCAAGAGCGTCAGGAATTCGGTGTAAGTCTGTTGCGAAACGCTCAGGTGCTGTACTGGCTCAAATACAGCATGTTGGAAGTCCTGTCGGGTCTTGTTCAAATCCTGCTCTCCTGAGGTGTCGTTATCCGCGTAGCGGATCAAATCACCAAGTATCTCGCTCAGATTGACGAGGAAATTTTGCTCTTCGTCCACGGTCAGGAGAATATGTTTGGCTACAGCGCCACTGATTGTCCAGAGGTAGTTTCCATAGTTCGGTCGCAGCAAGGTCTCAGGCTGCGGTCCTCGAGGCGTATCACGCACGAACTTATGCCCAGGACCGAATCCAAGATGCGCAACGCCGCGACGTATGATGGAAGCCAATTCTTTTGTCGCCATCTCAGTGATGTGGAGGTAGGTAGTTCCTGGACTCCGGCTCAGATTTTCCATTGCAGGCTCGGTGAGAAGTTGCGTCGCGCCGAAAAGAAAGATGTAGAGCATTCCATCAGCCCTGAACGGAACTGCGAAAAGCATTATTGGCGTCAGGTAGAGCCGCGGGAGCCCTTGCAGGTTGTCTGTCAGAAGGAAGGAATGATAAGCTGATCCAATAAGTTGCTCGAATGCGAGTATTTGTCCTTATGTACGAGACACTCAAACGCGGAATATGATGTCTTGTGCTGATACTTGGGGACGTGTGATATTGCTCGCCATCTCACAGAGTCCACACAGACGAGGTCTAAGAAGCTGCCCTGTTCACTGCCCCTGATCTCCCATGCATCTCCAGTCAAGACTTATCATAGGCAGATGGCGCATGTATAGCAAATGGCACGGCAAAGACCATCACAATCCTCGTCACATCGCTTACTGGACTGGACGGACATCCACACACGAGCAATGAGTTTCGGGTCGAGGGCAAAGGGCGCTAAACGTGATCTACAGAACCACTTCACACCCCGGAGCGTTTCTCGCCTAGGATGTCTCATTCCAGAATTACATCGTACCGAGGACCGATTCACAACGCAATCTGACTTGGTCGCTTCTCCAAATACAGTCTTTCACTCAACGCACTAAGCAAAATGGCGGATTATCGAATAAGCCCAAGTATATACTTGCAAAAAGGCTGCAGGGAGGCACTGCTAATCATGAAAGAACCATGCTCAGCACAGGGGAGGGAGTAATCGGCGTCGTCCTTCCATCAGCAGCAGAACTACGAATGTCGCGCTACATTGCCTCCGGGCTTCTGGCTCCAATTGTATGCGTTTTGCCAGATTCCAGAATGCATTGGATCGCCGAGGACTGAAACATATATTTTAGTTCGCAGAAGAACTAGTGACATTACTTTCTTAGTATGATGCCTCATCGTACAGTTGGCGTATGACGGTAGCCGAAATTGAACTCAAGGGCGTCGTTCCGATGCTCGTCGCGTAGCCTGTACCTCTGACACATACCATCTGCCATAGTCATTGTAGTGAATCAGAGCAGCAATTTCGTCAACGCATCAAATGATGATGTCGGCACGGAGCTCATTATCGTTTGAAGAAATCTCTGTTCGTCTCTGCTCGTAACTGATTACTACATTGACATCCATGAGTTGCTTTAAGTTCCATCGCGATGTGAAGACACCAAGTTCCGTGTCGACCCACCTTCTTCCACATACCCAATGGAAACACTCTGCGGTGCTTCGTCGGTAATACTATTCTCTGACACACCAGCCCTCCGCCGCTGCATCCTTCTCCGCATTGGCCCGGGCCAATCGCGAGGGTCATGGATTCCAATCAAGAGTTGGATATGCTGCAGTACCAGCGTAGTCGTGGGTTGGTCAGAAAGGATCGTCCACGTCCAAAAAGGTAACAGGCTGCTTGTAAAGGTGAGCAAAGCTCATTTATGGATGACGAAGAACTCACAACTGTCGGCTGGCTATAGCCGTAACCGCATAAACATTCGTGGCGAAGGTGCGTTCGTGCCTCCATACCACATGGACTTGCATTGTAAGTAGACAGCCCTCGGTTACAGTTGAAAGCGCCGGGGGAACCCAAATGGCCAGCAGATATGATAGCTAATGGACCTATTAGCGGCTGCTCCGGCATCGAAACAGATTTCGCGTACGGTAGACTGTCGTGCCAGGGCTCGCAGTAGGGTCGAAATGATACCCGCAGCCGCGACGCAGCCAAAGACGATTCCCATGGCCCGCGCAGAATGCTTCGGCCAACTGAGATAAGCCAACTCCGCAACGATGGTGCCCTCAACGAAAAGCACCGCACAGGCTAGCAGGACGCGAGCTATGTATTCCTAAGGTCTGCTTCAGCTCAAGGATCTGCAATAGCTGCAACGAACTTACTGTTTCTCTGCTGCCTATGCTACAAAGGCTCAGAACACAGGCGCTATAAGCCAGTCCAGATATGGCTGTAAGGACAGGCAAGATCTGTTTCGCTCGCCGCCAATTTGTTGGTGGCCTTAGCGTCTGAATACCGATCTGTCCTCGTGTAGTGCTATTTTCCAGAAGGATAGCGGACCGTATCAGTAGCAGCAACTGCATGAAGAAACAAACGAGGAAAATCGAGAAGCATGTTATCTGAATCACAGAACGTGTTCCCATGATGAAGAGCGGTAAACAAGAGCGGACTATCGAGGGTAACCATGCCGACTCAAATTCTTACATATGGCTTCCATTCATGCTTCGATGGCATGTATCGATGAGTTCACTATTCGTGTTGGGAGTGTCGGACCAGGATGCATATCCCACGCTTGCAAGCGATGTCGATCAGATTGAGCTTGTTCATCTCGTTTGCAGTGTGATACAGATCATCTCCAAAAGGTCAAATCCAAATATGTCGTCAGCGGCAAGTCAGCCGTGATTGGAAGCGTTGATAGTTTCCTGTAAGACCGACCTGCGCACGGACAGCAGGCAATCCGGCGGAACGCGGACGGTCCGTGCATGCTCTTTGCGACAACCGTCACTGCACATACTCTTTCTCTCCGGAATTCAATAACTATCATAGTACCATGTCAAGTTCGCCGCCTAACGATACGGTGGCCGACCGTTTCGTGGGTCTCCTTACTGCGCTTCAACCCAACGACATTCTCCAACATAGAGTTAGTAGCGTAGTCTGCCCGTCCGAAGCCGTGACTGACCACGGTGTAGCAATGTCGGGAAGCCATACTTGATTTCATCGGACGAAGTGAAGAAACGTTCCTCCACGAGTTATTCGACAAGATCAAAAGGCCACGGAAGCGACGAAGGAGGGACAGTGACCCGACTGAGTCCCAAGTAGGTGCACAGGCATTCTTCGCAGACAAGAAGCGAATGCATCGAGAAAGAGGACCTGTTGGGCGGCAGCCTAGTCCAGATGTGCGCCTTCTTGTACAAGCTGTGAAGGATCTCGAGTCCGGAATGGACATCTCTCCTGAAGCTTACAGCGGCTCGTACGACCGGTCGGATGACACGACACCGTATGAACCTATACCCAATAGACAGCGGTGCACAATCGCAAGATTGAACAACATCGAAAAGACATCCCGCACAGCAGAGGGTAAGAGACGGCTGAGTTTACTGCGTATCGAGTACGAAGTCGACCGTCTTCTGCCCTCTGCCCAGCGTATGAGGACGTCGAGCGGGAACATCGAATCAGATATTGTTGCTGCAGAACGCGAGTTTTCTCAGCTTTCTGGTATAGATACAACCCAGGTGAACGCCCTTCGGAAGCTAGCAAGGCCATATATCCACATCTCCCGGCGGGAGAATGGGCTCGGCCTTCTGCTCATGCTAGGTTCCCAAAGCAGGCACTTGTGAGTCAAATTTCTCAATGTAGCGGATGCCCTGTTGTTGACAACGATGCGTTTCAGATGGAAGTCATTCAGCGAGCTTGCTTTCTCTTGGCTTTGGCAGTTCTGCGAAGAGCATTTGCAGCACATCTTAGCCAAGGCTCAGAATTTGCAAATGACTGCTTGTAGAATGATTCAGAGTGACTTCATAAACTCTGGAGTAGAGCCGAATGAGCTCCGAGGGGATGGACATATTTTTGCGAAGCATTTTTTGTGCCACCGGCCGAGTTCACTTTCCCCAGTCCAGGGCCCAGGTTTGGATGCGCTAGCAACGGCGGCAGAAATAGTACATGGGAATTCGCAAGGGACTCTAGCGTCTGGGTCGCCAAGGGAGGAAAATCACGGCTGCGTGGGAGTCCCGAGTAGTACCTCAGGTAATCCCGTGACTTCAGTGAGAGAAGGTGGTGAAACGCAGTCATCCGTTCCTGCAGTATTTCAGGCCATGGGAGAAGGTATATCATGGGGTACCAGCAATAACACTGATGAGTATTGGGAGTCTATGATGCTGCCCTTCCCACAAATAGAAAACTGGTGGGAGCTGCTCAACATGCCCAATATATAGCTGCTATTTCACGGCAAATGGAATGTAATACCCCTCTCCTATGACCTCCAAGTCCTCACCCCACCGGATTGACCCCTCCCTTAGTTCTCTGCTCTTGAGAACAACGTATCCAGTTTTCGCGAATCCAGGAATTGGATAATGTTTTCGGCTGGTGAAAGCGACGATGGGATGGCCTATTCGGAGGTCGGCTGTGGGGTATCTGGACAGAATTTCCTGCGAAGATCAGATATGTCTACCTCACAGGCCAAGGAGCATTTACCTTGGTCAACTCCTTCATAACCCCATCTAACTTCTTCTCCAGCGGGAACGCGCGCTCTTTCCCATCCGCTCTCGCTCTCTCAATCTCAGTATGATTCGCTTCCTCGAACTCAGACACTGCATCGTGGACATTCGCTGCGGTGATATCTTCTAGTGACCAGCTGGATGTATCGAGAGCCATTGTGTGGATCGAGAATCGGATGTGATGTCTTTGCAAATTATGGGGGATCTTGCTAATCACAAGTGGGGCTGAAGTTCAAAGTTTCTACACGTGCCCCTCCATGACGCACCTCTGGCGACCAAATACATGCGCTCACGTCGCCGCAGGCTGTAACAACTCAGAGAGGCCAAGGGGCAGGACCATTATATTTGGATGATTGCGGATGAAATGGAAATCAGCTCGAGACTGTAAGTCCAAGATCCGCACTGTGATAGCCCTAATCTACCTGTGTGGCGGCATATTTTGCACACCTAACATCTGCCACGGCGAAGTCGTCCGCCTTGCAACTTGCCCCACTGTATTCGTCCCTATGCTCCTTTAACACATTTTCCTCTATCATGAATAAGACTCTACGCAGTCTGAACTTGCTCGTAGGACGGAAGATACAGAATGATATCTTCAACATAAAGATAGGCCACTTTTCAGCTTCGCGCGCATGAAGCGACGCGCTGGGCGTACCTTGTACAACTCTGCGTGAGGAGCGATCGACGGAAGCAAAGCGTGAGCACTATCTAGACGTGTTGGAACACATTGCAATCCAACTTGAGGGCTTTTGGCATCTCGCCGCCGCTGAAGCTCTGTAGTTTGGTGCACAGTCGATTGGCTTACCGCAAAGATGTTGCCACGCGTACGAGATAGACCTCATTTCATCTTGCAGATTATTTCTCATATTCAGTCCTGCGTTCCTAACCATTCTTTCGAGGTGTTTCAGCGAGGGCAATGGAGGTTATGGTGAATCAAGTTAAACGTGTCCGTCGAGGATGCGACGAGGGTACGAAATCTTTGGTACCGCGGGGTGGACAGCGCAGACCAGGCTTGCCCCGCTACTAGCGCTCCAAGACAAAATCACGTGTCGCGAGCATTTTCCGTCCTAGCTTCACACCGCGAAACACATTGTTGAGCACACCGCCTGGAGGAGCTTGCCAGGCAGAGACAGACGGTGGTTGAGGAGCAGAGTGAGGGTGAAGGGTCGGCTGGTCTGTGGTTACTTCTGAAGGGAGAACAGGCGACGTGGCGCTATCCCAGCTTAGGATGGCGTCGGCCGGCAGCCGAGCCCTTGCTGCCGGGCATAGCTGCAGTGATTGCGGCTGCAACCGATGTAGGAATCAACCAAACCAACCAACCACATTGTTGAGCATAGCCTGCAAGAAGGTCTTGTCTATGCGCACTGTCGGCCATGGATATAATATCCTTGAATGGCTGTAAGACCTTCAAATCATGGCGGGGAACGCGAGAGCGGATGATTGAGGGTGCATGCGAAAGACCAGAGTGGTGAGTGAAGCCGTATGTGGATATGCAACATCTAGCCCGGCTTGTAGCACGGTCTGCACATTCCCAGATGTAGTCGCATAGGGACGCCTCCCTATGGAGCTGATGCAAACGTCACGGCGAACACCGATTGCTTGGTCTTGCGAGCAAAGCACCAAAATGAGCGTTTTGCTCCAAGCCGCCATCGCCGCCTTGGTCACAACAGGAAGAATTGATTGTGACGTTTGAGACCCCACATTGCGAAGTATCGCATTTGGCATAAAACGTTGCGTTGGCGAAGCGAATCATGTTCACCTTTTTTATAGACTTGGTGTTCTTCGCCGCCAAAGCCCTGGCTCAAAGGTCATGCTCTGATGCTTCATTTGATGTCCTGCACAAGGTTCAATGCAAGCTTGTTGTCCTACCAGAGCCCGGCGCGCTGTGGGTGGAGAGATGAGGGAGATCCTGCCCGTAACAACAATGAACTAATCTCCAGACGCAGGGCGCAGCAAAGTATTACAGATCTCGGATCGTCCACTCTGCAACTCGAGACCTATGCAGGCGTGGAGTCGATGGCTCCACAATCATACTATCCAACCTGAGTCTTCACTTCCGCCGTCGGACTGACAGGTGTAGATATGCCTGAGGATAGGCACGCATGTATACAAGTTGAATGGAACAACAGCCGCCCTTGCTCGTCTAGGAGCCCGCCCTTCTGAAAGAAACATGCAAGCTGCTTCAGCACATCACACATGTAGGCGATGTCGAGCAGGTTTTCAGACTTCGTGCTCTCTCAGGGCTGTCGACGTACCTCAAGGAGGTGCAGTGAGTACCATGACAGCGTCCAGGTATCTAGTGTAAGAACAAGAAATGAAGGCGCAACCTCGAAATCTCCAGCTTCGCGTGCGACTGGTGCACCATGTACTCCGGAGTTGCGTCGCCTCAAGTCAAAATGATATTGCGAGCTGCGTGCGCGCTAAGGCATCAGGATTTCGCTGAGTCCTGCCACCTTTGAGCGCACCCCCAGTGTCGTCAACCTCTCGGTCAGCTCGCAATCGTGCTCTGACTCGTCTGACTCGCGGCTATCTCCCTCTTTTGTGCCTTTGCTGTTACTCCGATTGTGCTCCAACGCCGACCGAGAGCATGGTGTTTGCCGTTTTCGACCTGTGCTCCGCCTCATCTGCCTGTTCTGACTTGACTCTCATCGAACATGGGTGCGTACACCAGATTTCACCTGCGTGCCCTTGTTGCATCTCTTGCTTCGCTCATTTTCTTTGGTGTATCGCGTTGCCATGGAGAGTGGTGGCAGATTTGGTGACCACGCTGGAACTGAGCATCAGGATCTCGCTATGAATCTCTTCATACCCGGTTGACTCTATCGCAGCGCGCATGCCTTCGCCGGCTTTGGGTGTGACCGCGGTGATCTGGTGCGAACCGGAGGATATCGCGTATCTGATGTTGGATTCCCGAAGCATTGTGAACTCGCACCGTACAAGGGCTCGCCATGACGGGACGTGTACTACGGCCGCGGACTGCAAAGCGCCTTGGCTCAGCCATCATATCGGTATTGCCATCGCGATAACATACCTAGCGACTTCTACAGACGCGTTGATCAGTGACATCGCTGCGCTGATATGGAGTCCATGTCTACCGAGACCGCCGCAAGGACTTGGCAGGTGGCCTATTATCCTTGGTCGATGCGTGTTGGCCTCCGAAGGTCCGGCATGGGTATCCCAAAACGTCCGACGTGGTAAACGACCACCAAACTCCGAGACTCGCAGTCCTCATCCTCGAGGTCCAGTCAGCACTGAACACGACTCGGCACGTGAGAAACATGTTTTTGGCGGGGTACTGAACTCTATTGAAAGCACCGGACGCAGCCCAGCGCCAAGCCCCTTCCCACTGTCAACACTCCAAACAGTCACGGCCATGTCGGCGCCAACATCACCTCTCCCGTTCTGGGAATTGATTGAAACACTCAAAACTACGAAAAGGGGGGCTGGATCCGTCAAGAGCTACAGACGCGGACCGAAAGCGTCTCCGATCACATGTACCGGATGGCCGTTATGTGCCACATGGCACCTGGGGTAGGATTTACAGGCCTTTCGCTTCATTGATTCTACTGAGACTTAGCAGTTTAGTGAGACGGTGCGAGCGCAAGCCGCTGCGATGGCGCTAGTTCACGACATGGGTGAAGCAATCATTGGTGACATTACTCCCTACGATGGGATAAGCCCAGGCAGGTGATTAGTGACACAATCGAGTTCGCGACTAATTGCACAACAGACGAGAAACGTTTACGAGAGGAGCTAGCGGTAAAGTTCCTGAGCTGCACCGTCCGCCCCTCGAACCCCCATTTCGCCGATATGGTTTTGGAGCTTTGGAATGAGTATGAGGCTGGCAAGACGCAAGTGTCGCAATTGGTCCGACAGATAGACAAACTCGAGTGTATGAATCAGGCCGCCATATATGAGGAGAGATCCGGACAAGATATGGAGGAATTCATGGCACTGCGAAGTTGTGTCACATTACCAGAGCTTCAGCCATGGCTGAGCGTAGTGTTACAGGACTACGAGGAGCTCAAATCAAGGAGAAAGTCAGACACCATCATCGTCTTTGTCTCTGGTAAGTTTACTGCCAGTACGCAATAGTCAGGGCTTACTCTGTGTAGGTGGGCCTGGCGTTGGGAAAGGAACACAATGCACTTTGATTGCAGAGGAATTTGGCTTCTGCCATATTTCCGTTGGCGATTTATTGCGAAAAGAAGCGGCTTCTCCTCTGTCCCATTATGGAGCTTTCATAACTGAGAGCATGCAAAAGTCAGTACTGCTTCCTGCTCAGTTAACGACTTACCTCCTCAGACAAGAGATGCAAACAGCTCAAGCACAAGGAGCACAGCGGTTTCTGCTTGATGGGTTTCCCAGAAGCGTAGATCAAGCTGCTAGTTTTGGTATCAAGGTGCGTGTCCCTTGAACCACAGTCATGTTCACAGGCCGATAATAGGCTTGCAGATCTCCGACCGCTACTCTACGATATCTCTGGACTGCTCCGAGGAGACGATGCGAGAGCGATTGGAGCAGCGTGCACAATCGTCCGAAAGGATTGATGACAACTCTGATGTCGTGCTGAGGAGATTTCGCACGTACGAAGAGAACAATGCCCCAGTTCTAGAGTATCTGCGAGAGCATGGGCCAGTGCATCATGTAAGCTGGTTTTATTTCGTCTCCTCCAGCATCACGCTAATATATGGTGAAGGTGGACGCTGCCCGTTCAGTCGATGCAGTCCACCAATCTATGCGACAGATGATTGAACAAGTTCTCAAATCTGGGCAGACACACCGAGTTCAGCAACCAAATTCTTCGGCTCCCGCCGGCCCAGCGTAATTATGACCTCTGGATCTAAACGCGAACTGGCATAGAGCGAAGTCTATGCTGCTCTCATCTGTTTCGTTGTATCGTACAATTGCCTTTTCAATAGCGCAGTTCTGGACCGATTGCTCGACAAAGTAGAGCTCTCGGGGAACCTCTCCGCATAATTGAAGATGGCTTAGCAACACGTTGCTTGAGTGGATACTTTTTTGGATGAGGGTAGAAGGCATGTCAGGGTGTCTCCATTGATAAGACTACACAATAGTTAGATTTCTCTCGAATGGTGGTACGGCATGCTTCGGTACCACTTTGGGATTAAGAATCCAGTATTGAAGTCTCCAGATATCCCGCTCCATAACATGAAGTAGGATGAGAGCTGCTGCGAAGATCGCAGCATATTCGCATCTTCGGCTAAGCATTGCCTTTGACAATGTCTTGAGGACTTGCTGCTCAATGCTGGCGATATATTCCTCGAGCATGTGGTCAAGTTGGTTCTGTAACACTCGAGGAGCTGGTATTGTGCCAAAGAGTGGACATCTTGTGTCGTTGTTACGTACCATTCCCAAATGCTCGGGTCCAGAGATTTGCCAGCCTTTCATCAAAAGTCGGTTAGCTGCCCACAAATGCAATGCAAGTTGTACAGAGCGATCCTACAAAGTAATGAGAAGATAGTTCAGGCCGCGAGAGGATTACGACTTACATCAATGTTTCTCTTGGCTACCTCGAACACCGACATCAACCAGTCGCTCGCTTCGGTCAGATGATTAAGGTAGAACTTCACGCACTCAGATACGTAAGTGGCTACCATCTGTGGCGGGTGCTCGCAAAGCACATAGGGGGTGGATTCGATGTGCGTCCAGCCTTTCTGATACTTATAGAACAAACGCGTTTGCTCAGACGAGTTAGGCAGGAATTGGGAGCATATGACACTCAAAGTGGGCCCTGCTCGGTCATGACAAAGTGTCGCCTTCTTTGATTCAGATGCCCGAAATAAATGTTCCCACGCTAGCTTGCGTCGATAGTTGCAGTCCGTCCCTATCTCGTCGTCAAGATGAGGCAGTAAAGGCCGCAAGAGGGACTCACATTTCGTAAAAATTGGGTTACTTGTAAGTCGCTCACGTATACAAAGCTGGACGGGCACCGCACTCCTGGAGCACCCGCCGCATATACCGCCAGGTTGTGTGGTGCACTGCATACAAATAAGGTATTGGTATCAAAACAAGCTGAGTGGATTGGAATACCTTTGACTTTCTCTTCCAACATCGGATGCACGCTGGTTGACAGTCCAAGAATGTGCTGGAAGGCGCTGAATTAGCCCGCCTTTGTGCTGAGGGCAATGAAATTGTTTGCGGGGGCTGGCATGAATCGGTTCCCTGATTCATTACAGCATGGTCCAGACTGACGAGCTCGCGGTGTGGTGTGTCCTGCGAGGCAACAGTATTGATTGCGTAAATGTCAGCGACGGTATCGAGCAGAGAGTCCTGCCATTGCACGACGGATGCGCTCAGCTGCTGCTGCCTGTCATGATGATCTTGCAAGGTCGCCCATTGACCGCTAAATACATCCGCGGGACCAGATTCCATCAAAAACGTCTCCACGGACTCAGTCTGGTAAGAAGTGCCCTGCGGAAATGCTCGAAATGTCGTGAGGATAGAGAGCAGCTCGAGATATGCTCCTTGGTCGATTCCATACCACTCGCGCCAGGAGTGAAGGGCTTGGTCCATGATGCTGTCACCTGCGTAGGCATGAGACGTAGTTGCCAATGGCTCCTAGATGCGGCTCAAAGTGTAATCAAGACAGGAGTGGGTTTATGGATTCGAACATTAGAGTTCTCTTTATCGATGGATGGATGGATGGAGTTTATTCCGCCCGGCGCTAAGCACCTAAAGGGCACACTACGGATATTACGTCATCACATTGCTTCCGGAAATTTTCCTGAACTCCAACTAGCCCATTCGGTTTGTCCTATCTCAGTTCTCCTGCTCCTTCTGTCCTATGTTGCTAGTGATGAGTGGATGGATGGAGTTTATTCCGCCCGGCGCTAAGCACCTAAAGGGCACACTACGGATATTACGTCATCACATTGCTTCCGGAAATTTTCCTGAACTCCAACTAGCCCATTCGGTTTGTCCTATCTCAGTTCTCCTGCTCCTTCTGTCCTATGTTGCCGGAAACTCGCACTAAGTTAGTGTGCACAAGCTCTCTTGAAGTCGCTCCTCCAAGTGTTCACTGTCCCATCTTCAGCGAGTGAAGCGTGTCTTGTTAATAGTACGAGGGTGCGTTGAGGGGAAACAGTTAGTAGTAGTAGGTGTAAGGTTGGTGGCGTTGTGTCCTCTATGTGTCTTGGTTGGCCGTCACCTGGCTAGGGGCATATTGGTACGATGAGCTCTCGAGACGGCCTGTAGCTATGGCGAACTGGACGGTCGCCAAGACTGCCTCCATTACCGGTTTCCACTTCTCGTTGTCTGATGCTGCCTTTCCTCCGAGAAAAAGGAGAGGTTGCCCCTCATAGTGTCTGTATGTTGTAGCATCTGTAGTCGGAGATCATCCCACAGACGGCACCGGAATAAGAAATGCTCGACGGTTTCACTTGCTTGCGTGCATGCGCACAGGTCTGATTCTGCAGCTCCTATCCGGTGAAGGTAACAATTCAGTCTTGACATTCCGGTCCGGAGCTGTGCCAACACGCTCGCTTGTTTGCTTCCAAGGCGATCGTACATCATCCGTGTGTGTGGGCCAGGTATCGCAGTGTCGATTCGTCGTATATGCTTTCCTACACCTTCGATCGGTCGCCGGCTTTTCCTTGTTTCTGCTTTCAAGTGGCTAATAGCAGTCGAACTAGCTGCTGGCCGGGTCGACTGTGGTATTTGACATGGCTCCGTTGCAGCTTTCGCCGCCTCTTTTGCTTTTTGCCCAAGCTCAAACTCTGGAGTGGGACACCACGCCAGCCGGACAGTATTGCGGCCCTGCAGGGCCCACACGCTCTTATAGATTTGTTGTATGGTTTCCTGTCCTGACTGCTGTCTAGGCCGGCATACTGCCTGTAGTGCTGCTCGGTTGTCTGAGAAGAGACATATGTTCCGCGAGACGGTAGATAGGGGTATTTGTGCAAGGCCTTCTGCCAACGCTATCAAGGCCGCCGTGTACGGGTTGTGCTCCGTCCTTGCTGATACTGTAGTCGAGACGACCGTGGACGGGGGCTCTCCCCGCTCGGTGTCTTGCATTGCGACTCCTGCTCCGACAATGTTGTTCCTCGCCGAGGAGCTTGTTGCGACACAGATACCTGCGCTCCGTTTGGCAGCGTTCACCGCTTCCTCTGTCGTTTCCTTCGCATCTGCTGCTAGTCGCCGGTGCCACGGTGCTACTGTGTATGGCGCGATGCTTTCCATACCTCTTGTCGATACCTTGTAGGTAGTTGACATCTGTTGCAGCGGGGAGCGGAACCTCCGGGTCGGCACAACCCTGAGTTTCGACAGCGGATTGGTCGTAGGCAGCGAGAGGATATCGACCCATGTGCTCGCGGCTTTGGCTGCGTGTCGTTGCTGGACTGTGCGTATGCTTGCCTCTGCTTCGGCCACTTCTCTTGCTACTGTGCGGAAGCAGCCCGTAACTGCCTGTGCTCCGATTCTTTGTACTCGATTTACTGCAGCCGCAAGTCGCCCTTTACACTTGTACATCCACACCGGCGATGCGTAGTCGACTACTGGCGCCACGGTTGTCTCGAACAGCCTGCGGGCGGTAGATGGTGACAGCCCTCGCAGTCGTTTCAGTGCCATTGCAGCAGTAAGACCTGCAGTAGCCGCTCGTGCGATATGCTGTTGAAATCGAAGTTCCGAGTCCATGATCACTCCTAGGATCTTTGTGCTGGTCACCGGCTCCACCTCTTGTCCCTTGACCAGAACTGGTCGGGCGCTACTTCGGCGCGGTATTCGCGTAAAGTGGATAAAGGCTGTCTTGTCGCCTTCAAAGGTGGCACCGCTTCTTTGTTCCCACTCTATCGCTTGGTCGACAATCGCCTGGATTCTGTCTTGGTTTGCTTCTGCGGAGGGACCTGTGACCCACGCTGTGTAGTCGTCGACAAATGCCATAGCGCCGCCGTTGCTATCGATCTTGCGCTGGACGAGGTCCGCATTAAAAAAGAGGAACAGGACTGGTGATAGTGGCGACCCCTGCGGCAATCCTGCTTGCTGTAGCGCTTGTCGCTCCGATGCCTGGCCATTAACTACGATTGTAGCCGACCGGTCCGAGCAGAAGGAATCGATCCATTTGACTAGCGTTGCGGGGATGCCCCTTGCTTGGAGTCGCTGCAGTAGTCTTTCCTTACACACTCCATTGTATGCACCTTTCACGTCGAAGCTGATCAGGCTGAGCACCTTCCTGTTACGCCATGCCTTGTAGATGTGTTCCTGCACTAGGAGGAGCGCCTGTACTGCCGATCGTCTCTTCCGAGCTCCGAAGTGGTTTGTTGGTAGGAGGCCTGCAGTCTCGACTGCATGTGACATCCTTTCCGCCACCACTGCTTCCAGGACTTTGCCCAGCGTAGGGAGCAGCGAAATGGGCCGCCATGCCTTCGCCACTGTATAGTCGCCTTTATTGGGTTTCTTGAGCGGGATGATCTTGGCTGTCTTCCATTGGGCCGGCAGTATTCCCTCTCGCAGCGACGTTCGAAAGAGTATCAGGACCCTCTCCTTCACGGCCGGCCATACCTGTTTCCACACTATCGCCGGCAGCCCATCCTCTCCTGCTGCTTTCCACGACTGGGCGGCGAACACACTCCGTTCGACTTCGTCCATAGTAAGCGGAGGCATATGGACAGGCCTCCTCTGCTTTCGCTGCCCTTCGTCCTCGATCACGGGGGAAGGGGTGGAAAGAATGTCGATAGCAACTCCGTCGCCTGCTCTCGTTTACCACCTGTAATCGACCCATCTCTTCTCGTAAGGGGAGGGATCTGGGACGAGCCTAGACTGGTATCGGCCTTTAGATACTTCGCCGCCTGCCAGATGTTGTTAGTGTCGTCCAAGAATTCTTCCCAGTGCCTCCTCTGCTGCTGACGGACGGCATCATGGTATTCCTTGGAAGCAATCCGTGTCTGTTTCTCGATTTGGTCGCTGTAGGTGCCCGCCCTACGATAGCTCCTGGCCCTGTTCCTCCAATGGGTATAGATCTGACGAAGCTTGGTAAGGTCATGTGTCCACCACCTTTTAGCATACGGCGACGGTTTTGCGACAGGAGTAAGTGCCTGGACTGCTGCCAGCACCGCACTCATGAGCTGGTCGGCCTGCGTCTGTACATCCACTTGTACATGCCCGTATGCATTTACGGCCAATGGCTGGAGTGCACTAGTAATCCTCGCACAGATCTCCTTCCAGGGTGCATTCTTGAACAGCAGTCGTGGCTGGACTATATGCTCTGGCGTGTCGACACTAATGGTGGTCTCGATCGCGTGGTGATCCGATCCGTGCTCAGTCCCATAAATCCTACACCGGACGAGCGCGGCGGCCAGTTCCTCGGAGGCTAGCACCAGATCGATGGTGCTTTCGTACTTGCCATTCTGCCACGTCTTAGTACCCCTCGGTAGGAGACTGCGCAGCGCAGAGTCGTTCATAAAGTCCACGAGTCCGTCTGCCTCTCCTTGTCGGGCAGGTGAGATGTCGTCCCCACCCCATAGCTGGTCATGTTGGTTGAAGTCGCCAGTAAGAAGTATATCCATTCTTTCCCTCGCCAGCCGTCTCCTTGCGGTGTCCACGCTTTGCCGCAGGAGCTGTATCGTCTCCGCGAGTGCTTGCGGGTTGGCTGGCACCACGTAGACCGATGCGATAAACACCGACCGATCGGGTAGATGCAGCAGCGCTGCGGTAATATCGGGAGAGGGTACCGGGACTGGCTCACTCTCTATCCCCTTCCGGATCCAGAGCCCTTAGGATTGCGATAGGGTCGGACATGTCCCCCATCATAAGGACCCCTATCTCAGATTACGTCTTTCTTTCAGGACGCCTGCCTTATCCTAAGATTTGCTCCATAAGCACACAGCACAGGCTCCGCTGGTGGCGACACCACCTTGCATAATGAACAAGGCTCCCAGTGCGAGTGGGCCAGCGGCTTCCTTCTCTTTGTGTACCGACATGCGCATCCGTCCTTTCGAGCCGCGCAGACGGTGTCTCTGTCGCCGCCATTGCGCGCTACGCCCCGCGACCGAAGTCGTTTCGCGTTACCTGCCCAGGTCTCCCCGAAGCAGGCCGACCATGTCTCGCCGTGTAGGATCGAGATAGCGCCCCAGCCGGCAGCGAAACCTCTTTACCTACCCGACTAACCAACCCTATGCTCGTTGTTTATACAAGTCCGCTACAGAGGTGGCCTGTCCCCTCATCCTGCGAGCAGGATGTGTGGCTTCTAACCCACATCGGCGAACAAGTCCTCTGCCTGTAGCAGTGGCCTGCCTCCTCACGCTGATAGCCAGCGCGTGCAGCTTCTACACTGCAAGTAGGAACGAGTCGGCTACCCTCGCCAGCATGTTGCTAGTCTCAGAGCGCGTATAGGTCAGGGGTGTCCTGTCTCGTGCCTAGCTCAATTACACGTCCACCGGTCTTGTCGTCTTAACAGCTGTGCTGTCCCCCTACTTCCTCTTAACAGCTGCCGCGCGACCAGCAGCTGAGGGGCGACAAGTGATGCACCGGCTTCGGGCCTGGGTCGACGTTCCAGGTAGGCAGGAGTCGGATGGTTTTCGTACGCCATATCCCCTGGTTTTGTAGGTGGTTTTCCCTTGACGTTCTGTAGCCTCCTGTCAGCCTGTGCTCCGGAGGTGGTAACTCTTACCTCCGCTCTAGAACTCCATCTAGCCATAGCTGCGTATTCCATCGACAGGCGACACCTCCTAAGCTCTCACTTAGTTACCTCAGTGCGAGTGAGGTAGATGGAAGTGCTAGATAGTAAGTGTAGCTGAGGTCAACGCCGTCGCGTTTGCTCCGCCGGCTTCCGCACGACGGCCCCTCGCGCGGCGGCGAGACCTTTTCCCGT
Source organism: Cercospora nicotianae (assembly GCA_029490675.1). Lineage (NCBI taxonomy): Eukaryota > Fungi > Ascomycota > Dothideomycetes > Mycosphaerellales > Mycosphaerellaceae > Cercospora > Cercospora nicotianae. The sequence goes on along the minus strand of JANQAT010000004.1, from coordinate 205,607 downwards.
CGTTATCCAGGACGAGACCTTTTACGTGTCTCTGTCTAGGACAGGCTGCTTTTTTGCGCAGCGATGTTCTCTTTATCGAGTAACGAGGTCCCGTGCTGAGCTTCTGTCAGCCAAGCAATGAGCGCCAGACCCCGCAGTTTGACTGCGACACAGACCTGTGGAGCTACGGATGTCCCTGGATGTCCCGCAACTGTGTTACAGAATAAAAGCTCCCCACATTTGGCTTCAATTGTTGTGTCTTAAAGTTATCGGTACGTGAACTCTGTTTTCCATATCGCGCATGGACACCGAGTTATGCGGTTTTGCGTGCAGCAAGACCTGGGTCATGGATATATGATTCAGTGTAGTGATCACAGTCCTTTATCTACATCTTTCGCAAAGTATGTCCTCGCAATACACTCATGATCAACCACAAGGCGATGTGAAATGTGACAAAATACCGTTTCCGAGTGTCTCCGATGTAGACTGCTATGGTTCTTGGGCAGTCTTACTTCTTCTATAGCCAATATCCTCCCGTTTCTCACAGCTCGTAAAAACAGCAATTTTCTGCTTCCGCTCTTTCGTTGACTGTGCCCTGTAGTGTTGATCATGCTCCTTAGCGAACGTCTCGAGATTGCAAAAGTGCTTGTAGGCAGGGTTATAGGATGCAGGGTCGCAAATTGCTACAATAACCTGTGAGTTACAGCCTCGTTGTGATCTCGATTGGCTTACGGCAAGGTGAATCAAAATTGTCGGTCCATGGTAGACCACTTACGTGCCTTGGATGCATTTGTAAGAGGATTCTGGAATACTAGCAGAGTACCAACTTACCTTTCTGCGTTCATAAATTGCTCCAAGATCTGAGAAATATCTTCGATTCGGTCTCTGCTCTTGCACGCAGAGTTGGCACACTGACGAAAGATAGTGATCCGCTCACAACAACGAAATCGCACTTCGAGCGCTGCGTAACACATGATGAGCCGCCTGTTTTGCGAGCCACGTCGAAACATTCAGTGCACATTTATATGCAAGAGTAGTCATGGTAATGCCTCCGCCAGTATGGAAATCGCTGTTCAGGTCGCAGGCACGATTAAACCACTAGTGCACCGTCTTCCGGTATGCACTAGTGCACTGTCATTCGATAGGCAATAGTGCACCGTCATTCGATAGGCAATAGCGCACCGTCCTTCGGTATGCACTAGTGTGCCGTCCTTCGGCGCGTACCCATTAGTGCGCCGTCTCGGCAAGGTCTTTGTCGCCCACGTGCTTCCGGCTTGGACTCGTTGTAGCTCCATCCTTTGAGGGATTATTAGGCGCCGTTGTTCGGCATGAGAGCCAATGGTACAAAATGTCGTGCGAGAGGCTTGTGCGCGCCCATGGTTACTTTCCAGAAGATGCAAGCTATGTTGGACGTGCCGTCTGTACAAGGCATGCACCCGACCGAGAACTAGCGGATCGGCTGTTGTAGCGATGTATGGGAGCAAGACCGAAATCATGCAGCGCATCGTCCTTTTCGAAAATCTTGAACACCGCAGGCCAGAAATAGGCGAATTGAGTATGTCTCAGAATGCAGGGCTGAGATTCAACGTTGTTGATCTGATTGTAGAGCTCGGTGGAGATGTCGGGCGTCAAGTTGTTAGATGGCGTCCAAGGCAAAATTCAAATCTACGTACTTCAAAAAATCATGGAAGGGTGGGGGTGCTGGCGAATCATCACGTCACATTACCTGAGGGTCAGCTCTGCATTTGTGATTCCCTCCAATAACAGCGCAACGGTCCCGAAGACTCCAAACCGAATGCCGTGACTGCCACACTTCGGCTAGTTGCTTATCGAGGCGACTGTTTAAGTCCCGCCTTTGCTCTTGTATAAGAAGCTCTAGCCTTGCGCAAGAGAATATCAAAACCTTGCTTGGTCCAACGAATGTGAAACCTACAAATTAAACCAACTTTACGAAACTATTGTGCGAGGGATCGTTTGGCACCGACAATCATCGCAACATCATTCCAGCTTACCAAGTCTCGTCCTTACCATCCATATGGCTGCTGCACAGGTACAGGCTCCGGTTCTACTAGTGCCTGGTTTGACAACGCCGTTAAACGAAGTCGACCTTCATACGGCGGGAGACATGTAACGAGCTATATACCGCTTCCGTCGCGAGAGAGAAACAGCGTTGACTTGCACTAGGTACAATGGCATCCCTGAAATGGATGACATGCCTCATATTCCGTCCGCAGCTCTCGATGATCTTGCGGATATTTTCGTCAAGCATAAGGTTCAGGGCATTTTTGGCGTCGGGCTGATACACAGCCACTGTACGTTGAAAGAGGGCGATGTGATGCTTAGTACGCAGCTCCAAGCTCCAGCTCGTGGATGCTGGAACAAAGCGACTGAGATAGCATCCATTGACCCTTCAAGGGTTCGTGGTCACATGTTCAAGCTCGCTGGGGTTGACAAGCTTGTGGCGTACAAGGTGGAGCAAGGACAGGTCATCGATTTGCGCATTGAAAGCGCAGCATTCTTCCAAGAATTCGCCCAATATCTAAGTACTGCTGGGCTAGCAGACTTGCTAGGACTCCAAGTGCTTAGCGGAACCCCGACATACGGGGTAGAGTTTGACTTTGGCGATGTCGGTACGGTTGTGCTTAATGAAGCTGACACGAAGCATGGGCCGGTTTCGCACACGACTGGATGGATGTTTTCGGTCGACGAGGGCGGAACTGTATCCTGTAAAGGGAATACTGTCCATGCCCCAACCACTAAGGGACCTCACAAAGTGTTCGTGGACTCGAAGCTGGTCCAGAATTACAACGATCTGGACAAGACCTTGAGACACTATGCCGTCTGGGTAAGTGAGACCATATTCTGTGTTTTATGCTTGACTAATATACGTCACTTAATTCTAGTAAGCCCCCGATTTGTGATCACCTCCGTTCGAGGCTACATCTGCGTGCTTTGGTGTCGTCTTCCGGTGCTTGAGATGTGCAAGATGTAGAATCCAACCGGTAGGACAGGAACGGATGATATACGATAGCTCTTATGTCATGTGGCATTAAAGATGTTGCCGTTAGTACAGCTCGCGTCGAATCTTGAGGCCAGGCGCTCTGCTATTGTCTGAACATAATTTCTTTCACCTGATTAGCCTTATCTGACCAAAAGGCGGATAGCTGCACTTACGTCTCAGATACCCCTCCAGTGTAGTAATGTCTTCCGTAGGCACTGCCTTCCCATCTCGCCAGACGAACCCGTAGCGCAGGAGGAGACCAAGATTCCTAGTCTTTTCGATGAGAATGAGCTGATCTGCTGAAATTCCATCCGCTTCTTGCTGGAAAGTCGCTGAAAACGATGCCCGACATGTCTGAGCTTCGTCATCAAGCCAAGTCCAGCCATCGGGACTATCGTAGCCTAAAATGCTCTCCACACCCCAAAGAGCAACACCAAATGGCCAGATTGCAGCATCCGCCCAATCAACAATGCCTTTGAGGTGCCCTGTAGCTGCGTCCATTAGCAGGTTCATACTTGATAGGTCGTCATGCGTCAATACCCAAGGCAGCTCGAAGATGTCATCAAGCGCAGCTCTACTTTGGCTGATGTGGATCTGAAGCGGAGCTGGTAAACTGTTCGCTAGCTCTAGTAGCTTGGTCTCACATTCCTGACGCACAGCGAGCACTCGCTCCGGGCTGGGTTTTTGTGGGCATTTCCAGGCTGCGGCGTAAAATCTGCGAGATGGAACAGTTAGTAGTGTTAAGTTCGATTCCTGTTCCAAGGCAGCTTACTTTGCCATGTCAACCGCTGTCGTCAATACCTTCGTTTTGATGTTGTCATCATGGATCATCATCAAGAAGCCGACGCCAGGAATCTTGTCCATCTTCCAAACCGAAACTGCAGAATCACCTAAGAGTCCCAACCGCACCATGCCCGGTACTAGATCTGGATGAACCCTCTTTGCAAGGTCGACTATTTCTTGATCTAACGGAGACTTGTCCGATCTGAACTGCACGATTGTATGCCCGTCTTTCGACTCCACAGTGTAGCTGTAATAGCCCTGCCAGTCTAACGCTTGAATTGGACCACCTACTACTTCTTCTGCGTACTTGTCGCAAGCTGTTTGCTTGACGTTTGAGTGTGTGTCGAAAAGGTCTGACATTGTCTTGGGTTGCAAGAGTAAGCGATGGTAGGACGTGGCTCGGACAAAGCAAGCTTGAACGGGGCCGGGACTCGCTAGAAATGGCGGATGGACAGCAAGTCATACAACTGCTAACCTGCAGGTTTAGAGGACCTTTGTTTTCAATGTCGTACTGCCAGCAACACGCCGCTGCTCGAGGATGCAAATTGCTAGCCTTAAACTTCGGTCGTTTCGCCAGCCAGAGGTATGCTTAGAATAAAAATCCGACTAGAAGCTTCCACCAGGCAGCAAACTAACCATCCTCGTTTAGCAAATGACTCATGTTCGCGCGGTACCTGCATGGAATGGATTTTCCTCTCTGCTTTCTCCTGCACCACTGCAAAGACTTACCCTTTATCTGTGTACTTGTAGCAGAATGCAGCAAAAGTACTTTAGAAAATGCTGTCACAACTTACGGGTTCCGATTATAAAAAGCTATTTTAAGGAGTAAGCTCCTGGTCGTAAATTTGGCGTCTTGCACGCAAAAATAATTCAAGAGGACATAGCGGAAGCACTGGAAGGGAATCAATTAATCGAAAAGCATGTCAGACACAGAGGGAGATACCATCGAGTTGGTTAATCCATCATCGCAGTGACGACCAAGATTGAGATCGAAGTTCGCCGCGGCGGCGCCCGGATCTGCGACGTGGAGCGGAAGCCAGCCTCTTCCCGCACCGCATCCGCGGCCCGATGGCGATCCATCCACCTAACCTAAGTTACCAAGCATATCATCAACTTCGAGGACGACGAACGAACACACCAAATACGAGGCACAGACGGCAAGGACGACTGGAGACCAGCGAGCAAGAGGAGGATGGCAGAGCCCCCGGGAGACGAAGAGTATACCACCGTGCGCCCCAAACGGGTAGCATCGCACGGCACCATCAATTACCGGAGCCTGCACCGCGGCACACACGCTCTGAATGCGACAAAGTCTAGGGCCTCGCCACTCGGTCCTTGGCTATGCTACGGAGGTGCCACTGGATACGGAGGACATTGTTCATATGGCGTAAAACATTTCTATCGACGAATGCGAGTCTAGGAACTCGAACCACGTATGGGAAGCTTGAGGACTTGGAAGCGTGTCGAGTACCTGGCGGAAAGAGTGGATGAGATTATGCTCGTAGAGCATGGGAAGATTCTTGATCCTCGAGGGACGAGTAGGGGTTGTCTAGTCAATTGAGATGTCACTGCTATTTGTGAAACCATTCTTATGAGTTCACCCGTATTGTTGAATTGTTGGTTTCAGTTTCCACTTGCCGCTCAAAGTTCCCTCGCGGAAGATCACCGACGCAAACTATGTTGCCTTTAATGCAAACGTCAGGTGCAACACGTTGAGTTGAACATTTTGGGCAGCCTGATCTGACTTCCATGCGTTCTCAGGCGGTTCGGAGAGGCTGCAGTGCCGAGGGGTGCGACTGAGTGGAAAGGAACACGTAGAGCAAATTGCGGCAGTAAAGATCTATGTTCATTAGGCCCACGAGGCGCCAGCCTCGTTTCGCTTGCCGCCGGCTTAGAGTCATTCACAGATCGCTCATCCCGAAACCTCACGCTCGATCCTCACGTCTCTCTGAACGACGTGCCGACGGCGCAAGGGATGAGAATGAAACTGTATCTGCAACCTGTCAAACGACTAAAGCATTGACGAGACCGAATTCATCCATGGCGACTTACACATAGCTAGAGACCTGAGCGAGAAAGGGGGGATGGCGGAGGGAGGGGGAAAGACGCGGGGACGAGTGCGCGCCCAAGACGAGTAGTTTCACAGACCTGAGCCTTCCTCCGCAAGAGTGGCCCGCTGCCGCCAGATGAGGCGCCAGTTCTGACGGCCGCCAGTGCCGGGTAGAGAAATGCCCTTTCATGGTAGACTGCCTTTGCGGCGGCCATATCCTTATAGACATCGCTGGCTCCACGCTTCATGCTCGCAATGGCATGTTGCGCACTTCGTAGGTCCGTCCCGTACGCTCTTCGGTGGACAGTCCCGGGATTAGTGCTCCTGCGCACAGTAGCCACATGTCATCGTTGTCTTGCACTGGGTTCCTATGTGGCCGTATTTCTGACAGTCGAAGCACTGCTTGACCCGGCACTGTCGATCGTATCTCTCACACTGGCAGAGCTCGCCGTGCCACACGATGCCCTCGCTAATGATCTTGTTGGCGTCTTCCGGTCGTGCGAACTCGATAGTGATAGAGGTGGTGGACTTTTTGGCCCTCTCCTGGTTAGCTATCCTATGTACTTGATCTCCGCTCGAGAGATGAACGGTGGGTTGTCGTGCAGGATGTCGTCTCGATTTTCCCTAAATTTGTCCATATCGATCGAGTGTGTGCGGATGCCGTGGACAATAACCCTGTATGTCGGGACGCAGACAGAGGCTCCATCTCCGATGAGACGCGCCCATTCGTCGCCGCTTCGTTGTAGAGTCTGCGTCTCGCTTACGCTCGCCGTCCTGACAATAATGTCGCCGCTCTTAAGCTGGTCAGCGGACATAACTTTGATCTGTGCAATCTGTTCGTTCGAGCACTGCTCGAGAGCGCGGTCAACGTGGGATTTGAGGTTGCGCGGATTCATTGCACGCAGACGTTCGATGGTGACAGGGTTTCTGATGTTCACGATGGTTTCACGCTGGCTCTGTGTAGATACGGTCTGTGTGTAGTGAGGATTGTGGACACTGCTGGCTAGTGTACCGCTCGCTACCGCCGCTGCGTAGCTCATCGGTGCGCTCTTGTTGCTCTGGAGGTTATTGTTCTTGACGTCCCTCATGATTGCGACTCTGACTTTTCCCACTCCCATTGCCTCTTTCGCTGCTTCCTCTTCCCCCGCCGACCGCGGCGATCTTCTCAATCTGCGTGTTCGTGCTTTGCAGCTCTTTCTTCAGCGCTTCTAGTCTCTGCGACGTTTCTTCTTTCGCTGCTTTCGCGTCTCCGCGCATCGTGCGCAGCGTGTCGTGGACAGCGGTCATATCGGGGTGGTTCTGGGCCTTTGCGACGAACATCGTCGCGCCTTGGATCGCCATCTTCACAACCTCGGTCGGCACGGCGTGGCTCTCGGTGCGGTCGATATAGCCGCGGATCTCCAGCAGGAACTTCATGAATTTCAGGGCATGCTCTCGGTATTCGGTGGGCCAGGTCACCCCTTCCGGCCATGGTTCCGCCATCGCGCGCGGTGGGCAACGCGTCTGATCGCTCAGCTTCACGAAGCCTTCGTTGATGGGTAGACTGCACTTTAGTACGACTGAATTCTGAAAAATGACGTTCTCGCTATGTTGCTGTTCTTCTCTATCCACGCCATCCAGTGGTTAGCCGCCGGCTTTGCACTGAGTGCGCATGAAACATCACGTGATTGCTGCCTGTTGGATCATTCGCAGTGCGGCGCATCGCGAAACACCATTCCGTCTTTCGAGTGTTCCCATCCACACACCCTACACACATTCATATTCCTATTTTTGCAAGGCGTGGAGCATGCATTCTATCACATAAATTCATCACCGGGTCTTGGGAGACGATGCCAACCAACTTGCGCAAACGGAATGCTTCGCTCCCTTCCCCACCATTGAGCGGCTCTCTACAACAGGTGTGACCACATGGCTCTCGAATCTTGGGTTGTCCATCCAACTGATGAGTACATAGGGGACTGAGCCAGGGATCTCTCTATCAGAAGGCGTTCTCAGAAGCACGAGAAGAGAACATAATATCCGTCTTCCCAACTTTCACCGCGACCGACCTTCTGGGAAGAAACGTAAGCGCATCAACGACGAGCAGGCATCAGGGCAGTCACGAGAGCTTTGCAGCAAACGTAGAAAGGGTCAATCTGAACAAGGGCAGGAGCGGGACTCAAATTGCCACAAGGACGGCTTGAGAGAGCGAGATCCTGTTCACTATTGGGCAAGGACGGGGAAGTGGCCAAGGTCCTTCGCCCGGATGAGCGAAGCCGAGAGTGACGGCTCGAATAAGAGGCGTCGGTCTAGCACACCGAGTTATTCGAGCCGGGCAAGAGATGGAAGCGCCCCGCCCGCCCACACAGCTGCGTATGAGGAAGAACTCCAACGCTACGGCATCATGTTCGACGATTTGACTACCAAGGACTTAGTCACTGCCGAGAGCAAGGCCATGTGCCAAGAGTTATTGAGTGTGGACGAGCTCGCCCCGGCGTACAACTTCTGCTCCGAGGACATGTATATCAGAATCTTCCAACGAGCGTGCAAATGCAACGAGGAAAGGGTTCGCCGCGATCTGACCCCTCATATTGTACCCTCAGCAGAGCTCTTGTACGTGCTTGACCGAGAGACCACACTGGAAAACGTCAGGGAAGAGATGTCTGCAGATTGGACGAAATGCAGTCTGCTCGGCGGTACTCAGCCAAGGCCAGACTACGCATACGGATTGTCATCTGCAACTTTCACTGACGAAGAGCGTGCAAAGCTGGAAAACTACACAAATATCAACAACCCCACCAAGTTCACGGAGTCCATGTACTTCCCTTTCCTCTTGTGCGAGGCGAAGTGCGGAAAGAAAAACATCAATGACGCGGATCGACAAAATGTCCACAGTGCCAGCATCGCCGTCAATGCGATCGTTCGGCTATGCCGCGCTGCCGGAGAACAAACCGCTCAACGCCTTAGCGGCCACGTCCTCGTCTTCAGCGTCTCTCATGACAATGAGAGAGTCAAGATCTATGGACACTTCCCCATTATCCGAGATGGCCGCACCACGTTTCATCGATACTATGTTCACGACTACAGCCTCGATGGTCACTACGGTCGAGACAGAAACACAGGGTCAAATTTCACACGAGCTGTTTACCGTGATTTTTACCCCTTGCATCTGCGAAGGATACAGCGCGCAATCGCATGTCTGCCGGATCCACGGACAACATCCACGCTCTCTGATGTCAGTGTTGGTGAAAGTGAGACGCAAGGGAGCGAACAGTCCTCGCAAGAGAGAGATTCATCGCCCAGACCATCGCTTCGTCGAGCCAAAAGTCGGGGGAGCCAAGGCGAGTTGACATTGATGAAACAACAGATGGCGAAAATCGAACAAATGTACAAGGCTCAGCTCGAGCAGCAGAAGGAGCAGATGGAGCAACAGAAGGAGCAGATGGAGCAGCAGATGGAACAGCAGAAGGAGCAGATGAGGCAGCAGAAGGCGCAGATGGAGCAGCAGAAAGAGGAGAGTCAAAGACAAATGGAACAGCAGAAAGACGAAAGTCAGAAACAGATCTCCCTCCTGGAGAGAGTGCTGGATCAGATACGCAGTGGATAGGCAAATGTAGTTCTCGTATTGAAGACGTTACCTGAAGTTTCAGAGAAAGGCTAACAGCACGCTAGAGTCGTTCTAGGACCGCCGCGCGTGCTAGTTATGTGCAGATACAAGAGCATGGGATGACTTTTGCGAGAGTGAAAGGGAGGCAGAATGCGCGCGAGGAGATTCACTACGGCGGCTGTTGCCTGATAACGCTAGGACACAGGCATTCTTGCGCAGGCTCGCACGGGCCACGCACACCTAAATGAATACATGGCTCGAATCAGACAAATCGAAAGTCCAATGTGCATGTGTGGACAGGGCGGAGAGACGGTGGAACACGTGATCCTCCACTGTCCCAATTGGACAGTAGAGAGAGCGCTACTGAAAAAAGCGGCCGGCGATCAGAAGTCGTAGAACTCGCTCAGCGAGGGATCGGCTCCACCATGATGCTTCTTCTATGGTATTTTTCATGATAGTCTGAATTTCTGCGATCAAGGAGGAATCTTTGTGAAGCACAAAGACCACGATTTCAGCCAGTTCGACATCGCCACTGTAGTCTCCAGCAGGAATTGCATCCTTGTCAGAGCATACCGAGGCTGGAGGCAAGCTTTCTGGACGTGATTTTCGCGACTGGAAACAAGTGAGGAGCATGGTGATCAGACTGTTCAATCTTTGTTTAGTTATTCTTGGGCGAACACCGGGCTTTGCAAAATAATCGAGCTCGTTTGTCCCGAAAAGCCAGGCTGATCCAGGCACTAGCCGTCTTCAGTCTCCATTACGGCGGAGACGAAACCAGACTCGCAATGTAGCAGAGTCTATGTCCTGATTGCGGTGTAGATCCTTGTAACTCGATCAAAAAATATAAAGAGGTGCAGAAAGGATGTTTTACCACTTGTGCTTGCGCCTTCCTTATGGCTCCAGCAATTGGAGTTCATCGCTGTCAACATTTGGCACCTGTCAAACATTTTCGATGCAGAGTGCTACTGGGTGAACGTTTCGTAGTCTTGGAACTGACGCCATTGAAGACGGAACAACATGCATAAGTTCTTTCCTTGTAACAGCTTGCAAGCCTTCTTGTGACCTCTCTCGTCCCATTCAGCGGATTGACATTGCTATGTTCCATGAGTTTGGAAAGTTCGTAATATTGTACCAGACATACCTTGTTGCAGTACCACATTAGACCACACTTTCCGCATTTCAACTTCGCTGACCCGATCTTGCTACAGCCGTGGCACCGCTTTGTATTTCCCGTCGTATTCTCATCAACATATAGCGCAACAGGCATGAAGGTCTCCAAATTTATCGGACAGATCTGATGTTCCTCGTCAGTGATGCGCTGATGATTTCCACGGGATCTCACCATAGTGGTCCGTACGTCTTCGACGCGCAGACCTCTAGAGAGGTCAAGGAAATCGTGTGCGATCGCATACAATACAACGATTGTGTTGCCAGGTGCCAGAAGTTCTTTCGGGATCTCTGATCCTCGATCTTCTGTGTGAAAGGCTATGCGGATCACTGTTCCTTGGCTATCACGCACAAATAAGCTAAGCCGAAGGAAGTTTTCAGAACCAATGATGCTTCCGACGAAACACCAATGTCGGCGCGGAGTGAAATAGGAGCCATCCGCTGTTCTGTAGAGTGAGAGATCAATGTCATATTCCCCTGGTAGGGCCTTGAATGGCAGACACAAGCCGCTACTTCCCACACGCAGCTGTGCATCAGGTTAGGGTAGCATGTTCTTCCGAGGTCAAGCTTGCACTTACTTGCCCTAGGCCGTCTGCACTGCTCCCTGTACTTGCAAGTGCTCGTGCGTCAACCATACTCAAGTCTTCGGGTTTCTACCCGAAGAATTGTGTGCTTGAGGATTCCGAAGAGGCTCTCCGGGACAAACCAAGCTATCTACCTCAAAGTTAAGTTCAGATGCCATAACAATGATCAGCCAGCACGGGATTCATCGGGGAGTCGGAATAGAACCCATCATCCCACGAGCACGTCGATCCTGCTATCGTGCAATATGCCGTGCTCCGAGCAGGGGAGTTCCTGTGTTGGCACGACATCGTCATATGTCTTCAAGATTTCAGAGATGCCGCGAATGAATGCCTGGCATCCCTCAAACTTATCGCATGCACAAGGTGGAGCGCCGCAGCTGAATACCTTGTTATGGCTGCAGTAGGAAGGAGTCGAGCGGCCGGGTCAGTGGCCAATTCTTGTGCAACACGATATAATGCACGCAGTACAAAGTGAATGGCCGCGTAAGCACGGCAGTGACTCCAAGCAAAATCGCTCACAGCTTGCATCAAGAAGCAGCCAATCATAGAGCTCGAAGCTCCCTTGCAACCTGAAGCCTGCCGGGCGCTGACATTCTGGATGCGACAAATTGCATTGAGGCCCTGATTATATTTGTCGTACAGTGTTTCCTATACCATGAAGAGCAAGGGATCAAATTCCTCGTGCAGCATTGCCTCTACGCTCAAGGAGGCGGTGGCGATGGTCCGAAGAGCTCCTCCTCGGGCGATACATCGCGTACAGGCCAGGGCTGTCCAATATCTTGCTTAGCTCAATCACATGTCCACCGGAGCATTGCTGTACCCACGCTTCCTCTTGAACCCGCCGCGCGACCAGCAGCTCAGAGTGACAAGCGATGTACCGACTTCGGGGCCGGGTCAATATTTCGGGTGTGGAAGGCTCAGATTGCTCTCGTACGGGATATCCCCTGGTTTGATAGATGGTTGTATGTCCTTCACATGCTTTAGCTTCCGGTCGACAATTGCGACGGAGGTACTGAATCTTACATCTGCTTCGGGTCTTCTCTCTAGCCATAGCTGTGCAATACATCTCCAAACATCACTTCCTAATCTCTCGCTTAATTACCTCAGAGCGAGTGGGTCAGACGGAAGTGCTAGATATTCGTGTAGCTGAGATCAACGCCGTCGCGTTTGCTCCGCCGGTTTCTGTACAACCGCTGGTCCGCTGCGGCGAGATCTTTTCCTGCCCATCCAGGGCGAGACCTTGTACTTTACTTTGTCTCCAAAAGGCTGCTTTTACGAGTCCGATGTCGACGATGACCTTTTCACCTGTGCCCTGCATTGTTTGCCAAGGCGCTAAATTGCGACATCAAAACTTAGCGCGATTGTGCAGTGCGCGTGCCTCAACGGCATGTGGGACCTCAATACTGCATCTGTCACACGCATCCTAGGGCGGCGACGCGACGGCAAGGCGCAGCGAATTAACACATTAGTAGCTCGGGTCGACCAACGCATACATTGCTCCGCGACGTTGTACAGCATATGCGATTTTGCAGCACTACTTTAATGCATCATGAAACCGCCTTTACTTACTCGCCCAACCTCCGTGAACATCCGGCAACGTCACGAGGCGCGGCGCATTTGCAAATTACAATTCCTTCGAGAATCGCCCTACTTCCTCGATCATGATGTAGCCGTTTTTTTCTTCGAGTTCAACATTGGCTTTCTTTCCAGCGTTGACAGCTCCCTTATGGAGTGGGAGCGAGCAGAACAGCTGCGCAAGCCGCCTGGCAGCTGCCAAACGCGGTATTACAGCCAACTATTGTTGCTGGAGCAGTGGCTCCAAGTGTTGCACCCCATGTAGCCCCGCCAGCAGTATAGCAAGCCATCACAACGGAGGCACACCCCGCTTGGCAAATGCCGTAGGCAATAGGCCCCGCTTGTACTGTAGATACCAGGCTGGTGGCGATGAGAAACGTGAGTTTCTTCAGGAGATGCATCGTGCGGTAGATGAGTGTCGACTACAGATGCTGAGTTACTACGAGACTTCTGTGAATATGACTTTCCACGCACATTTTTGCTTTCGGGTATCTTGCCGACGAGGTTCAATAAGGAGGCCTTATGGCTGAATGAAATGATCAAGTTGAAGGAACGGTGAGTCGTGGTGATAATAATATAGCGGGGGATCACGCACAATGAGAGCTCATCCCTGTTTGATAAGGCGCTTGCTCGTGGTCGGTACTATCAAATCATCCCACACGTGTTGCTCACGCTCCATAGAGTCAAACTTGGCGAGATTGAGCCCATCCAATCGCGTTGCAGCTTGTGAGGCAGGAGTTCGTATATATAGATTCGCCACTTCGTGAATGGGCCATCGGTCACAGTTTATATCACCGTTCTGGGTTGCAGCTACAAAGAGGCATGTGGCCTTCACCAGCGCGCTTTGTCGGACTTCGTTCTAGCCTGATTCTAGGCTGGATTAACCATACGTGCCTATTTAACCTCGTAAATAGGTCATAAGAGTTACAGGACTTATATTGGCCGTCTATTCTACTCAAGCTCTGCACCTCCGCGCCGGAGCTTTCACGGCCGCAGAATCAAGCTGCTATTACTATTCGAAGGGTATGAAGATTGCTCTCAATTCTCCGAATGTTCTCTCCTTAGCTTATCAGAAGCTACAAAGCTCTACGAACGCTGACGGCCACACCGTACCGAAGATAAGAAGATTTTCAATGCTGCAACATAGCTGCCGCTTGTGTTATCTCGCCATTCCCTGGCTCGCTTGAGCAAGTGCTCATGCTGAAGGACCTGAGCGCGGTTGGTAAACAGTGAGTGGATACTACTCGAGGTGTTGTCGATTGGATCAAAGCACAACCTGGCCAAACGGCATTCTACGTGTTTAATGGGCTCATTATATGCACCCTAGCAACAGCTACGGCGCCATTTCTCAACGCCCTGGGATTTACTGCCGCTGGGCCCGCAGCAGGTTAATTCCGTTCTTCTACCCAGAAAGATTGTGAGGCTGAATGTAACACAGGCTCAACAGCGGCCGGAGTAATGTTATTATTTTCGGTCGTGCCCGCAGGTGGCATATTCGCCCCTATGTAGAGTGCAGCTATGGGCGGTTATGGAGCAGGTAACGCAGCAGGATTTGCGCAAGCTGGAGCTGTGCTATCGTCGATCGGCACTTGGACGTTAAGCCGGAGCCACTCAGCCGTATGACCCTGCACTGTCCACTGCGGATACCACGTGAACTAAACTTAGAGAAAGTGTCCAGCGATTGATCTGTTCAAAAGGTCTGCAGATGCTACGACTTTGCCCTTGTATGTCACATTAACAATGACCGTACTGCTAACTTACTCTTTTATTATAAAGTCATTATGTTTAATCTTTAAAGTATAATTTCTGCGCATTTCAGCGCAGGTCCTAAGTTATCGCTATAGGCTGCAATGCTATTTGAGGGCAGCAGCTATTCGAAGAGCCTAGGAGTCGTCAGAACATGGCATCTCGAAAGGATGCCGAAGTCATCCCGGGGACAGCCGAACAAGTTTGCTATGTTAATACGGCGAACATTGACAAGGATGCAGTTTGTCGTCATGGAGGTAGCTAGCACAGTTACTAGACAAAGGTATTGCCTGTGGACTAAGGCATGTTTATGCTTTACATGTTTGTGACCCACGTCGGGGGTCGCACTGCCACATCGAAAGACTCGGTTTCCTTCCCTGCTCAACCCAGGATTCAGCTTGCCGTTGCCTTACTGTCCTGACGGTTTGGAATGCGGCAGCTCTTTCAAGGCTCGGCGACAGGTGAACCACTCGCTGCAGCACAAGTCATCCTCGCTCTTTTTATTGCTAACATCCGCAGGTATGCAAGGCAGATTACGGCCTTTTGACACCACCTGATATCGAGTTGATTGCTTCTGGCAGCTCCGCATTGTTTTTCTGGTTGACACAATACGTATCCTGTCTATAGCCACTACACGCGCAGGACATGTCTCTTTACGTACTCCGCGAAGCCTTCCAACTTCTTGTAACCCGTCTCTTGTGTGTTGCGCTACTTTTGCCCGTCTTGATATGATTCCTCGGTCGTCGCTGCTCATACGTGCGGCGCAACAGCGCATGCCGCAACATCAGCGTCGAACTGCTGAAAGGCTCAAGCCCCGACGGTAAAGAGCCGGATGATGGAGGCTGATGGAGGGTAGGGCGAGCAGGTGCTGCTGGTAGACTGGTGGCATCCTACTACGGCATGCTTGTGACAGTAAGAAGCGCTAGGGCTGCGGAGGCGCAAAGGCTATGCAGTGCTCAGTTACTTAGTGTGAGCGCAGTGCTGGACTCAAATGTTAACGGTGAAATTTGCCACAACGGCGCAGCTGAATGCGAACGGCGGCCACTGCTGTGCGGCGTGGAGACTGCGATGCTTAGTGCAATATGCTGTTTGTTAGAGATTAAAGGCGATCTCTCAGATTGATGCCACGCAGGTCATGAAAGGCCGCAGGCAGTTGGTGTGAATGCTGGACGAAAGCGTGATACTCGAGATCGTACTGATCCGAGTCAATGACATGGCCGATGGTGATGAAGAGGTCGTCGTCCGACCAGCTGCCGATCGGCCATTTTCAGTCCTCTCTGGACTGAGCACTGAGCTTGGCGAAGTAGGGCGCGTTGACTCTGTTAGCTGTTCGCCAGACCTCTGCATCCGGGCAAAGTCGCACATTGCAGGCTACAACCACGTAGGAAGATCCTGAATTAACAATCACCCAGCGCCCAGATGCAGCGAGTAGTACTTCATTCAGCAAGCAGTGGCGTAGTCAACTGCGCATGTGAAACAAATGAACTTAAAGACCTATGTAGTCCTGAACCATGACTCGTCGGATCCGTGATAGCCCCATGGCGAAATGGACTGGCGACGTGGACAGCGTTCTACATCACGAAAGTCAATCGAAAACAGGACACCTGATCACTCAATGGAGGGTTCCCTGGACCAGCGACACCCCATAAGAAGCCGATGCCTTGTGTTCCTTTCCTCTGAGAGAATATGCGAATGTCAGACACCAAAACCCTGCGCGGTGATCATGGGTCTTTCCAGGTATCTTTGTCAGACCGAAATCACGGAATTGAATCAGGCTTTCGACGTCTCCCTTGAGCATGACTCTGTGCTCGTCTTTTGGACTGGTATATCACCAAAGTTCGCCAAGGATTGGGCCCGTGAGAAGAACCTGAAGACGCTCACTATGGCGATGGGATCATTGTATGGCGACAGTACCCAAGGAAGTCTTAGGGCTCGGAAGTTCAAGAACTCGTGGCCCAATATATGAAAAGCGCATCCTGGTTATTTGCACAAAAGGCTTGCCAAAATCGCTATGCTATCGTCCTTATAGATCCACCACCGAATGTCTATAGCACGTGAAAACACTCGAACTACTACGAGATTGAAGAACCAATCCTCAAGGCTTCGAAACAAATCAACATACGATACAGATCGACTATGTGCATCCAACAGTCTCAGGTGCTACGTATTTCCGTTACCAAGTATGGCCCAAAGATCGGTCTTCTGAATGGTTGGACTATCTAGAATGCATTACCATCAAGAACATGGTGAAAAAGATTGTGCAGTGTAGCAGGTTGCGGAAATTTGTGAATGTATTTGGTGAAAGTGTCGGAGGACAATGCTGACCAATTGTCTCTGCAGACCTTGTGTGCTATTAAACTGGCAAGCGGGTGCCCTCTCCTTGGCGACGCAGCCTATACATCCTGAGGCCTGGACACCTATTTCCAACATGTGATCGAAGGAGAGGTTTAGATCTGCCACCGACAACAGACACGGATCTTATCCCCTGCCGGACCAACAAGATGAAACGATAATTCGTCGGCCGGGTCACTGAATTTCGCGGCGAGCAGAATGTCATCTTTCCCAATATCAGCCAGCTGAATCCTGCGCGAGCAACTTTCTGCGGCAGCATCTTCTATTTTCACGCTAGCTCCCTCGCATCTACGTTGCCGCAATCTCGATTCGATGGGAAAGGTCGAAAAGCTGGCGAAAATATGGACCCAGTCAGTGTGGCGAGATGCAGAATTTTCCACGGAAATTCTAATCGGCTTTTCTTCAGCCGCTTGGTCTGATATCTTCCGGATACCAATTTGTTCCACTATAGATGACGAACCACGATCATGCCCCCAATGGATGGAATGTACAATGCTGGCAGAGGCGTCCCCCACACCGGAAATTTGCGAAGGCAGTGACCCGAGCGATGGATGTCGCCGTTCTGTGCTGTTATCGGACTGGCTCGAAGGACCTGTCTTGGCGATGATTGTGGATGTCGATGGCGAAGCAAATCGGATGACGTTGAGGTTGATTGCGCTCTGAAGCGGGAAGGGCCGGTATGGGAGCTTTCTCCCTTGAGCTCCCAGATACTCTCTATTCACTTCTATTGAGAGCTGTGACAGCGCCTGGCGTAAACGTTGGGCTGTTTCAAAGTTGAAATTTTTCAGATCAGGTATTGTCCACTGCGGAAACACCTGGCGATGTGCTCCACTGAGGGAGAATTGACCGTGAGCTCGAATGAACGAGTCACAAAGGAAGCACGCTTCTTTCGACACTCCTATGATTCTGGGCATTAGTTTAGGCATCTCCAATTCGTAATGCACCAGGAGCTGGATTTCCGCATGGACGAATTGCTGAGAATGGAGTTCAGACATCGCAGATGGCTTGTATGTGGGCAGAGAGCGCCAAGTTGCACCTGCAAATTGACGATGAAAGCGCCTGGCGCAGATGCTCAGGTGCCGAGAGATGCGCCAATAGTTCGCGACCTTTCCTACCTCTCTGACTTCTCTTACATCGAGCTGTTTTGCGGAGAAACCTAGAGCGCGAAGGCGGTCTGGCAGTTGCGAGCCGTCGACGGTCAAACAGAAGGCTTGGCGGATGACACGTTGCAAGTTGCTGATTACCTGTTCGGAGCTTCCCATTTCGAGCTGCGCGAAGGCTGCCTCAAAGCCAGCGACATCGCTGTCCAGCTTTTCAAGGTCGGAGAGTCTGTGTTTTCGGGGACTCTTTCCTCTATTCTTGCCAATGAACTTGCGAAGCTGAGCAGACAATGGGCCCCGCCTGAAGTTCAAATGCGGAGGAGCTTGAAACCGCGCGGACCCTAAGCGTCCCAAGATTCGATTGGAGTTAAGCCGAACGATAATGTCGAAAAGCTGTACCTGACAGCTTTGTCGCGATATTCCTTTAACATTTCGTGAGCTTTACCAAACGGCTATTGATTGTGGTTCGAAGTCATACCTCTCTTCGCGTAACTCGCGAGTAATGCCATTATTCCATCAAAACTTCTCCGGACATCTGGGCATATGCCTTCATTCGCCGCTAACTTCACGCACAGCGTGGGTTTATCCCTCCCCTGCTCGACTGCTGCAGCAGTGACATAGCCAACTTGAGGCTGAGATGCCGCGATGAACGCGAAATCGTCTGCCAGGCTTCTCTCTACCTCAAACGGGACAGCATAAGTATCTTCAAGATCGGAGTTGAGAGTCTGGGTATAAGATACACGGCCAGAAACATGCTGTTTTCGGTGTAGTGACTGTATCTGCTGCTCCATCTTCTTGCGGTCTACATCCCTCCAAATTGACCTACTTCTGGGTGCCGTATCAGGTTCCTGAGGTCCGCCCTCGGTGCTCTCCATAGACGTGCCCGTAAAGACGGTGCCGGATCAGCTCCTTGACCTGAGTCGTTCGCGGCGTAGACTCTCAATGCGGCTCGACTTCACTAGAGTGAAGGGAGCAATTATGACAGCATCGCACTCAGCTCAGTGTAATGCCACATCTGCAGTGGGTGATGGAGCTTCGAACAGCCCACTAGGAAACAGTTCCAATCGCATGGGGGCTTCACATGCGTCAGCGATGTGATGTGACATTGCTAACCGATCAATGTCGTCAGCATTGCAGAAGGTGTGTTTGTCTGCTGCGCTGCGGCCCCGCGAATTAGCGGTTGTTCAGGACTCCGCACGGCAGCTTGTTCTCTTGACACAGTTCTGCACACTCAATCTCTGTTCTCGTTTGGTGGCAATTGACTTAGATGAACAGAAACTGCTAATTAACGGTGCTGATCCAATGAGACACTCCCGCTTGTCTTCACAGTCTAACTATACTTGAAAGACATCAGGTACCAGGCTGCACATCGCCCAGCTTATATGACCTTGAATCGTTCGAGATCGTCGTCAAATTGGAGATACAGCAGCGTTTCAGGTTCCGGTTCACCAACTCTGTAGCTAGCTTCCAATTCCTTTAATGCTTTATCCCAAGGTAAGTGCAAACACTGAAGACGCCGGTAGCTATACCGAGCTGGACGGCTTTGCACCAGAATCAGCACACTAGGCAAGTCTTCGAAGTTACCCCTCCAGGCGACTGTCATTCTGAGAGCCCACAGGAAACGATGGTCCTGGCCGCCAATGGAAATGGATCCCTCTCCGTGATTCGGCCGTAGTTTGCAAGCGTTTGTACGGAGCGCGATTCCCCAACTCGTCACTTGAGGAGGCTTGAACATTGGTGGATCATATTCAAGCGGATATAATGGTTCCATACCAGAGCAGTCCTCGAACTCGTCCGGGGACCTAGCCAAGACATGCTGTGGATGGGAAAGCTGATCGCTTGACTGCCACGAAAGCACTGAGTCATCAGGATATTTCTGGAGGATCTCAAGTTGCAATCTTCGGAATGCTTTCTCTCCTTCGCCATAGAGTAAGGGAATGTGGATCCCAAATAAGCCCAAGAGTGAGTATGCACGATCTTCGGTCTTTTTCGTTTGTCGCCGTGCTGCCCATGATAGACGCTGAGCAATCGTCCAGTCTGTAATTCGCTGCTGGCCCTTGAGAAGCGCTACGGGTACTCTGGTAATCTTTTCAATTCCATCTGCCCATCGAGCTTTAGTGCCAACTTCACGCCAATGCCGATCGTAGAATGTTACTTGTGAAGGTGCTATAAGTTCCTGGAGTGTCCATCCTCGCTCCCACCACACACTCCTTCGCCATGAAGAGCTCTCCTCGACGTCACTCAAGAAAACATAACACTTAGATGCTCTCTTGTACCATAGGAACATCGAGTTGATCAACTCGGATAGCTCGGCGCTTGATGTCTTATCGATGCAGCAAGTGTCCACCCATCCCCATTTTAGGCCATCAGCTGCGGCCGCTTCCAGGAAACGAAGAATTTTTCGGTGCCCAGATGTGCTGTGCCTGGAGTGCCCAAATTCTCGAAAAGAGACCTCCTCCGAGTCATGGCCCCAGCGGTGGGAGAGAATACCGTATTTGGGGAGCTCTTGCTCTGGATGCTCTTGGAACTTGCGAGAACGTGTATTGATCAGCCGCATCATGTGCTTGCAGTAGATCTGGTAGTGTGCCTTCGTGCGAATAGCGCGACACTGGCGTTCAGCGATGAAGAATGGAAGCCGAAGAGAATCTGGAGGCGCGGAAGACGAGTTGCTGATCGCTCGCTGAAACCGGTGTACTCTCTGCGAATCAGCCGTGCCGAGCTTATGTCAGATGCGTTTGTGCGCGCACAACGGCCTGTCCAAGCATTCGCAGCGTAACCGCTGTGGATGCGCCGTGATGCAAGAGCTCAGCCTCACAACCTAGCGCCTTGAGGCGTACGGCTTACCGGCAAGATTCTCAACTCTCAAAACCACTAGCACGTTGAGGTCCACAGACGAACTTGGACTGACACGTACAGCCAGCAGAGAGCTCCGGGCTGCATCAAGCGCGTCGAGCCATGCGACTGCTCTGGGTGGAAACCCTCGACCTACGCTCATTCGACGAAATGAAGAAATCGCCGCGCTCCGAAGTGACTTTGGAAGGTGTGAACAGCAGACGAGCACAGACTCGGCGAGCTGCAAGAAGGAAGAACGGTTTGCGGAGTCCATCAAGGACAATGTGCGTTCGGTAAAATGGCTATAGATCGATATTTGCTGCATCGATAGAAAAAGCTCGAGAGAGCTGTCGTTCTCCATTAATTTGATGTTAAGATAGTGTCGTAACGCGGAGCTATGTCTGGCCCACCTTAGCGATGTCGAGTCCGTCCATAATTACGATAGCTTTCGGCACAGTATGTGGTTCACAAGAGACCGGATCTTGCAAGATCTACCCGCACGACGAACTGTCGTCTTCCCGACGAAGCATTAGAAAGTGATCGGAAACAATGGCGCCTCGTCCGGTAAATGTTTCGAGACAAACGGAGGGTCTGCGCTTAGAGACCTGATTTCAATAACTGCAGGCATGCCGAAGCTATCCTCCACAACTACGAGGCGGGTTTTCGTTTAGACGTCGACGAAAAGCGCAGGTGTATGGACGGCAGCACGACGACGACGCGTAAGCAGGAAATCACAAGTGCTATGCTTGGTGTTGGTCTGCATTACCAATACGAGCAAAGAACCTCGCGTTGTTGGGCGGTCGTCTCGAGAGTTTCCAGAGTAGCTTGATAACTCTACAATTCTGCGACGTGTGCTCCTGAGCTTGCGGATCTGAGCACAGACCGCTGCTTTTTAAAGAGGTTGAGCGTTCGAGGAAGCATAAGCAGCGCTCGAATGTGAACACGAATATGAACAACCAGCGAGAATACTCTGTCTATCATGAGGTTGGAGCCAATCAGATGAAGTCATGGATTAGCTCTCGCCGCTGGACGCGTTGAACGCCCACCTCACATGCAAGGAAATGGTCCTATTGAAGGACATAGAAATATCAACGAGTTTATTCAAGTACATCATTCCTCACAGGCGTTGGCTGATAGACAAGATCAAGCGGGCTTACAGCTTCATGGTCGTAAGCAGCTGTCTGGTCACTGTGATGGGCTACAACATGGGCTCAAGCATGGCATATGACATACTGAGGAACCATTCTCCAAACGCATGGGTGGTTAGAACCATGCATATCACCCTGATCGTGACCAAGCCCGGCAGGTTTGTTCCCTGCACGGACGAATTCTTGGCGAACCACGAAGTCTAGGACAGCTGCGGGAAAGGGAGTAAGGACACAGGAAGAATCTAGGAACAGCACACAAAAAAATGGCAGCCGTGACCATCAACCACACGCCTCAGATGTAGGTGTTGCGTATGGAGAAAGAGCTCACGAGAATCGCATCCCAAAATGTCAGGTCAGTCCTGCGAGGCATAGCCTGTGACATGATGTCCGACGGGCAGTCCAGCTGATGGCAGAAGCCTAGCTCAGGAAAGCTCTATGCGATAACGAAAGCGGCTAATACCAGAGACCAGAATGATTTAGCGACGCCATCCCAAGGAATATCGCCTACCCTGCAGGCATCCTGCCATCAAGATGAGCTCTCGCATGCCGAGCGCTGTCCATGCCGACATGCAGAGGTCTCGTCCCGCTCGCAGCGACACACCAAGCGCATGACCCGGACTCATGGATGTCTTCCGACCAAAGCGCTACTAGGTCCTCCAACTGAGCCGTCCGGCTGCGTACTATCGGCGCCTCTATTGCCCATGTCTCGATGAACTGATCGATACACGCCTGACGGGTCAGATATCCAAAATAGACTGCATTAAGCTGAATCTTACGGCCCAGCCACAGGTGCATTGTCCCAGGACCACATCAACCCCTTCCAATCTTTCCGCAAGTTGTATTCGTTTTTGCATTTAGGATCACCGCATTGTCGAATTATCAACTTTCGCTTGCAACAGCATGGGAAGAAGAACCTGGAGGGATGCTGACACATTCTGAGTGCGAAGAAAGATCTTACAATCATCTGGCAACAGGGACAGCTCATACGGACATTAGATCTGTGCATAGCTAGATTGAATGACATAACATAACATAACATACTAACTACCCACGAGAATCGCCAAACAAGACTGCTACATAGGGGGAATAGATTGACCTAGGATGGAATGGATGGGCTATTAGGAGTTTATGATTCCATTGTGAGCACCGTGATTATGTAATGTAGCAGAGAGCCGTTGCGGTGCTAGCGCCGGGCGTAATGATCGTCATCATCATCATCTTAGTATATTTTATTCGAATATCTTTTCTCTTTCTTAACGTCCGTCTAAGAATAAATAATCTAGCGGATGAATCGCTATCAGGGCTAATATTACGTAAGCTCAACAAGGCCTCGCTCGGGTCAAGTGTTTTATCTTTAAGGTCCTGGTACGTCAAATAGCTACGTATAGTTACAGTCTGCGTCACCACCGCTAATCGCACCTTCGGTAGGTGTCCGCTTCAGTGCAGAAGCGCACCTGCGTCCAGACCTAGCATTCGAGGTATAAGGGACTCTGTATACGTCCACACGCAAGTAGAGAAATCAGAGGCCCACAGACTTCCAGACCACCAGGTGGACCTGTAACCTTGCAGATCATACATTCTCTTAACGTATCCTGCTCGAATATCATCGCTAGACTTTCTCATTAGAACAGACCAATGCGGATCCCATGCATGCCATTCAAATGTCTTGGGGACGTCTCCAAGCTCTGGAAAGGGGTTTGCTTCGAGAATCTCTCGCAATTTCAGGGTAGCTAGCTCCTGAGCGTCGTAAACACCGATGGAACGAGTGCTCTCCAGAATGACACGGAAGATGCCCTGACCTTTTGGCGCTTTGGCTTGTACCGCCAAAGACATCTGCGCATCCTGTTGATAGTTGATGTAGTTGCTGGGAACAGCCTGAGAAGAGATGGTGTATATGCTGCGGTTATCCGGAATCGCGAGAGTCTGGAGCACGCCCACAAAGAGAGACCGCGGTGTCCAACCTGTCAAGACCTGTTTCTCTTTATCATCCAACCCGATCTCTGGCAGCGTAAGTGCATCCGGGATGGCTGTGATGAGCAATTTCTTGGCTGCGACCAAGAACCTTTTGCCCTGTGCAGTTTGGACGATCAGCCTTGTGCTCGTATCGTCACGTTCGCCTTCGAGTATAGTGCTGCTGAGAAGGAGGTTGCTTGCGAATCGCTCGCTGATCCTCTGATACAGCTCGCTATTGTCTCCAGACGCTGGTCCAAAGGAGGAGTTGTCAATGATGCCACGAGTTGGAATCAAACCGAATGCAAGGCCCCTGGATGCTCATTAGCTTACCGATGATGCAGAGCGGCATAAGATCTCTTCGTGATACGTACATGATCTCGAAGGTTGGTATATCTCTAATGCCGCCCACGCCAGTGAGGGCCATCTTTGTGATGAGGGGAACAAGGGCATCCAGCTTATATTTAGCACAGAAATTGCCAAACGGCAGTAGGAGGTCAGTTGGAATATCGTCCCCGGTGGGTAAATCCCAGTAGCCAGGCAGCAGATATTTGGAGTATTTCTCCGCCAGTTCCAGGTACGTTGCGAGAGCCCGTTGCGTTTCGTTGCTACTTGGTGAGTGGTACGATGGAAGCGGAACGCCTGTAGATTCGTCGACGTAAAAGGGCTGTCGAAGTGGGAAACCCGAGGGTGCTACATCGACACCCATGCGGGCGAAAAATGATTTTGCTGGGCCCCAATCCCAATATGTCTGCACGCCATAGTTGACAGGTGTTCCACTCTTGGGCTCGGTCCAAGTGTTGACGTGGCCACCGAGATGGTCGCTCTGCTCTGCAAGAATGACACTAACGTTAAGGTCCAAGAGCTTCACAAGTGCATAGCTACCGCTGGCTCCCCCGCCGAGGATGAATACGTCCGTTTCCAAGACATCGTCGCATTGAGGACATTGTAGTGTGAGAAGGGTCGCAGCGACTTGAATGAGGAACGCAAAAGCGCCTCGCACTGAGGTAGACATAGAGGCGTGGCGGCTGACGCCCCAACTACTCAAGCAAGGGAATCGCCCCGTCTTTGAGGGCAGAACTGTATGAGTTGCCGAAGGCAACGGAACACTACTCAGGGACATCATCCGAGGTGCCAGGAACAGCACTGATCGTGATGAAGAACGTAAAGTCTCTGTCCGGAGCAATTCTTGAGATGAGCACATGCAATCCCAGTCCGGGCCGAGACACGGTCCGGACGCGCTGGCCACTTACGCGTGTCTGAATTCGTCCCTTTTCTTGGCTGAAGGAGAGTATCAGCGATAGCCACACGTATTCTGGAAGAGGCTGAGATTGGGAGACGGAAGTTGCTGCGTCAATGGGTGAAAAAATGAGCGGTCCGACACGACGTGTCAACGTCTACACTTCAACATGAACCACAAGTGTTGCTTCTCCCCACACGCTCCTACTATTGTCATTCATCTGTGCAAGAGCATGGGCGGCAGCCAAGGAACACCTTTGTTGGAGCATCGCTACCGAGATGAAGATGACGGAGACATCACAAGGTCTATCGACAATTTACAATCAAGACGCGCTTCCTCGAGCTGTTCGAGATATTGGTGGCTCATACACGGGATAGTGCTCTGCGGAAATATTGCCTTGTTGGCGTATCAGACCTCTTGTTCGAGGCCGATGGGTCTGCGACGGCCATTTGGTGCGACGAGCTCATGGGTTTTGGTGGTGCAGATGTGTTACTGATCAGCTCACAGAAGTCGTTGATGCTCCCCGAGAACCTATCACTCGCACGTGGAATCTGACACTCGGCCATAAATCTGCTTTTACATCATTTGATCCTGCCGTGGCAGACCCAGCGTGGGCGAACATCAGCTTGCCCGCTCGTGAGTCTCACCGCCTGCCCTGACTCCTATTATACATTTCACTGATCATTTCAGATGGCTGGGTCAAGATCTCCGAGCAGCAAATGAAGCAGCTTGGGAAGCTGTCATCCAGCTCTGTCAAAGCAGCGGACAGCTCGGGGTATCTCGCACTTCTCGAGACCTTCCACCAGATCCATTGTCTTGATTACTTGCGGAAAACGAACATCCTGTACGCCGACGTCTATCCAAGCGCAAGATCGCATGCTCCAGTGCCAGCAGATATCCACATACGTACGTTGTGTCGCTACTATAAACGCATATGATCCTCAGGCTAATTCCTCGCAAACAGCTCATTGTATCGACTCCATCCTCATGACACTTCAATGCAATAGTGAGCTTACTTTGGTAACGCAGAATTGGGTAGACGGTTGGATCGAGCCATGGGCAGACTGGCAAACAAAGCACCAGTGTCGAGATTTTGAATCTATCGTGAAGTGGGCCAGAGAGAACAAAGCCGAGACTCAGGAGAGCTTTATCCATCCCGAACTCGGAATTGTGCTGCACGACAAGTTGAATTTGTCTGCGCTGCCAGTAAATCGAGAAGTACATTACGTAGACGCTCTTTGACTACTGTGGTCACGAGTCGGTGGATACGAACACTTGTTTCGAGAACTTGCACTTTTACCTTACCACGTTTATCCAAGATCGTACGCAGCCCAACTCGCGTTGACGTTCTGGTCCGTTGCCACTTCTCATCAACTGCTTCGCTAAGTATTTCTGCCACTAGCACGACTGGCCATAAGCTCGTTCAACAATTTTCGTACATTCCCCGTGTATAACACTACGCTATGAGGTACTAAATTGTGTTCGAAGAGACGGAGAGGTGGTCCTTTTTTGCTCATGATTCATGATAGTAGTAATGACGGATAGAATGTGCCTCACGCAACAGATCCCACTCTCTGATCCTATCAAAATCTCGGCAAGTATGTGGCTGCGTCCAAACCGGCTGACCGATCGCTTTCTCTTCATCCCAGATGTATGCGAGTGGAGTCAAGTCAGAGTGGCACTCAACCACTTGACGTAAGTGCTCTACGCAATGGTCTGTGAGGAGCAAAGGCGAAGAAGTCAGTAGATGCCGCCGGGATCGTCTCGTCGTAGGGCGACTTACCCATATGCGTATACCAATTTTCGTCTTGCTTTCCCTTGAAATAATAATCTGCATAGACGGCTTTCCGGAGTCGATCCACGCAATGGAGAGAGTGGAGAACATCGATGCTGACACGATGCCAGATCGGACTTTCGTCTTCCATGGACTGAATTTCGGCTCCAGCCTTAGTTCTCATCTCTGCACTGTGAAGGGATATTTCCACTTGACGCTTGTCAAAAAGAAGTTCCAAAGAGTTTGTGCTGTACGGCAGCCTCACCTCCACGGTACCTATCGTACCACAGGGTATCCAATGCATCCGATGGCCTTCCTGCGTAGAGATCGCCCTCTGATCCATTCAACTTCAATGACCCATCCTTGTTACGGATGACTCCTGCAGTGAATACTTTCTCGACCAGACGCACGGCGCCGACAGCAGGTACTAGTACGATCATTAGTAACGGAAGGCGTTTGATCATCATTCACTGACTGACACAAGTCTGTGGCGAATCCTTTCTCGTAGCTGAACGGAGATGCAGTGAGTGGACTGAAATTAAAGCACTCCGAAGACCACGCCTGCCATATTATGACTGATAACAATATCATGGCGCAGATGGCCCACATGCATCGCTCGTGGGCAGCTACTTTCGTGCCGGTTCGCTGCGAGACTCGGTCCCGGCCTGCCTCTGGTCCATCGCCAACACATCTTTCCAGTCTCATGTATCCTTCATTGCTGCTGTGGGCGATAACTGGAAACCCGAGACAGCTTCTCGGTCCCATAGCGGTCATGTAGGTCGTGTCGTGCTGCTGCGGCGTTTAATGCAACAAAAATGTCTGCCTCCAAAGCCAAAGACTAAAGAGCAAAGCACATCATAATGTCACTGACAGGGCTTGTGTTTTCCGCACACAGAAAGTCCAAAGCGGATGGAGAGTGTAGAGTCTCGAAGCAACAGCTGAGGGAACACCAGACCGGTGCTATGACCTCGGATCCGAGCTTGCAACGTTGTTTCATGCTAGGCACAGGATCACCCGTGTGCAAGGGTGAAGCTGGATTCCCCGAAGCTGCTAGCGTCTGCGGGCCGCCACATGGCGTGATATCTTCGGTCCGAAAGCACTAACGGCTTCCGGAAAGTACATCACCATCTCAACCAAGGTTGCACGTGTAGAAGTCCCAGAGTGGAGGGCCAAAAGCATGTATCGCGATTCAACTTCCTCCGCGATTGGCTTCATTATTTTGTGCTTGGCTGCCGAAAGCTGCTTGGTGTCAGGAACTATCTGAACCGTGTTGTGTACTTTGACGTCTACTATTACCCCATGATACTGTACGCGACCGTAGTGTTCCGACAGTTCTGTTCTCAAACATGAACAAGATCAACATTCCCTGTAGTGAACACTTTGATGCGCGGCTATTTTATCGTCCGCGTAGCCCTCCTCTTCACCACCAACGACTTGCTTGCAATGTTCTGTGTGGTACGGACTCAGCATAACTGTATCGATTTGTTTGCCGCCCAACAGCGCCTGGTGGACTCTTTGCCAAGCAAATAAACAATGTAATTTGTGTGCTCGGCCTACGACCCATAGACGACCATCCCATTCGCCGGACTTCAAAAGTTCAATGTCACGCCACTCTTGTGTTCCCGCTTCGTCGTGATAGAACGGCCATTGCGGCAAAGCCGATGCCGTTCTCAGATACTCTTCGGTGAGGTTCAGGTCGGCGCATTCGCGGGGGACCCAGGACGTTGTGAGTGCGTCGAAAATGCAGCCTGCATTACGAGCTTCTGCAGGTGTGGAAAAGCCACAGCTTCTCCCCAATATTGGGGCCGCATAGCGTTGAGTAGTATCCCATTGGTAGCGTCGATTTTGTGAAGTTCGCAAACCTTGGTGTAACGAAGGAATAATGATGGCTGACAATGTAGTCGACAGAAAGATGGTCAATGCCAGAGTTGCTACGTATAGCCACACGCGAAAAGGACCAGGTCTGGAGGTTTGTTGGCTGGATATGCTGTATTCAAGCAGAGCATCGCTGGAACTGCCATCTTGGAAATCGAGTTCTTCCTTTGCGCTCATATCGGCCCAGATCGTTCCATTCGTAGTTTGCTGGTCTTCGATCACAATGATACTTAGCGGTCACAATGAAATCTTCAGCGACGACTTGATGTCTCCATCTCCCGGTTCCGAATGCTGGGTCGGACAAGCTCAGCGCCTCCAGACTAGGATTATTGCCGATTGCTGAAGCCCAGACCTAACGATACCGGGGTAGGACAAGAAGCTTTCCGTTGCGGTGAACGTGACGCCGATACCGGAAACCATGAACAAAGGTTCCCTGAACTCCGATACCCGTTGCCACATTACGGCGTCCACGTTTCATAGGGTCAGCGCTGCCTAAGTTGCTACCGACGGACACACGTCTTTCTCTCGCATTCTCCTCTCGCGAGTCAGAACGGGCTCACACCGATTTGCGCGGAATGCAATGACCGAGTCTTTCGCTTTACAGGCATGTTAGCCGGCTGTCAGGCCCGAGGTCATTGCATATCGATAAAAATGAAGACTTGACTTGGTGTATATATGGAGCCCACTCCCGCTGTCTTCCGGTAAGGTTGCAGCGCAATTTGTAATATCTAACATTGTCTCGATCAGTTGGATCCTGTTTCCTGAAAGATGAAGTTCATGCTCCCGATTGTTCTGAGCTCCGCTCTCGCTGCTGCTTTCCCAAATGTGCAAAATCCTCAGTCCGGCTCGTGAGTTCGGCGATCGACCCTACCCGATGACCATACAGTCTCTCAAAGGGACTCGTCTGACTGACTGTAGCCTGGTAGCCAAGCGCGAAAACGCAGAGCGTCACGGTAGTGACCGCCGTGGGGTTGAGCGTCTTCAACCAATGGGCAAACACAAGCGCACACAAGATGGAGAGTATCTCGTCGACTACGGCTTTGTCAAGGAGGAAGAATCCGCCGAGAAGGTCAAGCGCACACAAGATGGAGAGTATCTCGTTGACTACGGCTTTGTCAAGGAGGAAGAATCCGCCGAGAAGCTTAAGCGCCACGAGGACGAGAAATGAGGTGGACATCAGACCGTTTTAGAGGGGTCAATACGAAATGTATCTCCTTGGGATGTCGATTGAATGCGTTGGTCGGTCGTTTTATTGGAAAGTGCTGGTATTCTCTCGTGAACAAACGATTAATAATGATCAGCAACTCTTGGGAAATTATAAACCCAATTTCACTACTTTCGTTCTGTGTAAATTCCTCACATTGCAATTCAGTTCCGCCAGCTGTCCGATGTAACTATGCAGTGTGGGCAGCTAGTGTTTTGATGGTGGACAGATCATCATTTTAGCACGAGGGCGGTAACATTCATTCTCGGCAGCACACGATAACGATAAATGGTGCTGATGAGGGGGCTTGCTGTCCTCAAAAGTGACTTCTAGCCGAAAGGGCTCTACTCTTCGCGAGGTTTCGTGCCCGTTTTCTAGCCATGGAACTGGCAGTATCCCAACCAATCTCTCCCAGATCAGTCTGTGCTTGCCAGGTGGCAGTCTTGGTGAACGAAATCTCGAAGGTGACCAGTACGGCGCAAGCACTCTTAGTGTTCAGTGTGCTTTGTTTTTTTTTTTGGGTCAACGAAGCGTGTTTGTTGTCAAAACAAGATCCCGCAAGGTTCGTCGATCGGGAATCCACGCTTCCGAGCTTTGGTGTAGTCTAGCTCGCCGTTGATCAGCTCGGTCTTTCACCCTGTCACGGAAGGCTCTCCTGGCGACCTGTAGCCATCGATAGTACATTGATCCATGAGCTTCACTACAGGATGCATGTGGTGCGCTGGCTTCAGCAAGGACAGGTGCCTCCACGGCTAGATCGTGATGTGTTACTACAGTGCACACACAACCATGACAGACGAAGATCACTGTCCGCGGACAATCACGCATTGTACTGCATTATGAGTGTGTAACGATGGCTTCGAACAGCCAGTGACGCTAGTCCTAAAGGGAGTAATAGGCCAACCCGGATACGAAAGGTAAGAATGCAATATTTCCGCAGAGTCAGCTTTCACTGTCAAATTTCGCCTATCTGGGTACTCTCGTATTGGTAGCAAAGGATTCCAGCGGTCGTCGTGATAACATCCTGAACAGAGACACCTTCACGAAGTCCATTGAAGTCGAGCACGTCGTTCAACGATGCATTTCTGTCCGGTGTTTCATGAAATGAGGGACCGTCGTAAGAAAGCTCGCGTTGTGGCTGCGCGCCTTGCCAAATCCACCACACACGATCGAGCTGGCAATGATGCAACCAAAACAACGGATCTGTATCGAAGAGAAGTATCAGCAGTGAACAGTGAGCAGCTCGAGCGTCGTAGGCACACATACCTGCAGGCGCCAGAAATGACTTGAAGACTCCATTGATGCCATGGGGAATAGCGTTGTGTGGGCCAGATTCCAAGGACATGAGCATGTCGAAATAGTTTGCATGTTGAAGCACTACCTCACTGAGATAGTGTGGCCTGAGAGCGTGGCCATCGAATGTGGTCCCGTTTGCAAATTTGCGTGCTAGACAGTGGGGCGTCCAGTCTTTGCCATGGAAAGGAATTATAGCCCCTGCAAACGGTCCTTCTGTCAAGCACCATCCATCGCTCTTGGGCGAGGGCAGACTTTGCTCGCCGTTACCTCCAAAGCCGGTAATCGGGTCGAAGACCGGAGAATCTGTAGGATGTTGCCAGTCGAGAGACCAATCCCAATACGGAAGAGAGCCATTGTACGCACAGTATCGGCGAAGGTCCTCCTCAAACTCAGCGATAAACGCGCGATGCCAAGAGAGAAACGCGGCGGCTTCATGTGCTGTGGTGCCGATGTTCTCATGAGTCCAGGAAAAGTCGTCGAATCGTGAAACCCCGGCTCTGGTATGAATCAGGGAGGGCGTTGTTCGGAGGCATTGTAACGCGGAGATATATGACTGTTTCTCTGCATCGTCCAACGTCCGCCACTCACGACGTACGTCTGGTCGTCTATGCCTGCAAAGAGCCGTGGAGGATTCTGCATCTTGTTGGCGACTTGTGGAGTCTGCCTGCGCTGCGAGGTAGACCACAGTGAGTCCAGCTATTCCTGCCACCAAGATCCAAGCTATCAGTCGGGTCCAGCTGCCCTTCTCCCATCGTCCAGCTGTCCCGATACTGTGTCTGGACCCGCTGGCGGGGATAGAATCCTCTTCGAGCAGATGTGCTGATGGGCTGCTATGTGGATCTTCGTTATTCAAATGCAATGACGCCCGAGTATTATGGTAATGCTTTCGAAACGCCTGAAATACTTGTCGCATCGTATTGAAATGTTCCAGACACGCACACGCAATGTCTAACGTGTGCAAAAGAATACATGCATTGGGGAAAGCTGCCGGCGCAGTGTCTTGTCAAAGGGGGAAAAGAATCGCGTTTACTGAGTGGAGCAGAGTACGTGCTCGAAGCGACTTCCGAATCGCAGTTTCCACTTGCACACGCTAGAGGCTGTGCCAACGTTTGCTCGGAATCAGGCTCGGACCGTGGCCATCCGGATCCGGAGACTTGCGAAATAGCTTGGTCCCAGGGAGCTCACTGCCGTATGGGAAACCAATCCGTCCGCGGTGCGATTCGCGCGGTCAAACGCCAGCCGCAAGATGAATGCGCAATGATGAGAACCGCAACAAACGGTGTTGCGCCCCCATGATCAAGTGATAGTGTACATTCTGTTAGAAAGTGCAGTCCAGTTGGACATTCTAATTGATCGATTCATTCATTCATTCATATTTCTTACACCGATGTGGTTCCCTTGCGGGCCCATGCGGGAGTCGCTACATATCCTCTGAAGAGAAAAACCGTGGCCGGAGCCCGGGTGAAAAGCTCCTCTACCTTTGTTGTACGTCTTTCACGCCAGGGAACTGCTCGAACCGTGAGCTGCTTCTCCTGCAGCCTGGGCAGCGTCAGTCGTCGACGTCGCGCCCCTCCCTCCTTCCTCGTCGGCCTCGTTTCCTCCACATTTCCTGCGCTAGGCTGAACTGCGGAAGAATGCTCTGTTCCAAGAACCACGCCGTCACGGCGCGGAGCCCCTTCTCCGTCGATAGCATTTCGAGAAAATCTTGCGTCCCTGCCTCCCGCGTCATCTTGTCGCGATCCCGTTCGAAGCGGGGACAGAACAGCACGATGTGTTTCGCCGTCTGCCGCGCGAACCCGCACGGGCACGCCGGGGACTCGTAGCCGGGTACCCTTCGGCGGTGGAGGTAGTCATTCAGCCCGATGTGTTCTGTCCGTAGAAGCGTTGCGATCGTATTCCCTGCCTTGTCCAGCCGTGCTCGGATTTTGTCCAGGCGGGGGTGAAAATCTGCAAGTGTTGCCGTGGCGGTATGCCGCCGAGTGGCGTCGTGTGCGGTCTGCGCTCCGTGCTGGTACGTCCGCCATCGGTCGCTCCAGGCCTCACGCGCGGCCACTCTGGGAGTGATGGTCTCATCGAGTCGGTCGTCCTTTCCAATCTCCCGCAGTTGTTGCATGCGCCGTGCGTAGCCGTCGCCTCTTACCCTGTATTGGGCTCGAGCTTGCAAAGCCACGTGCCGGCGTGCTCTGTCAATGATTCCGTGGGCGGGCATCGTCGCCGCCTTCTCCGCATACTCCCGTGTTGTCTTTTCCAGGAAGAGGTCAAGCGGCTCCGTCCCCGTCTCATGCTCCAGCTCGGCCGTCGCTGTGGACCGGTACGCTCCCGAGATCGCGCGGAGGCACCGGTTCTGGACCACTTGAAGTGGGTAGACGCCCTTGTTCCGCCCAATTCTCTGGTCCATTTGATCATACCAGATCGGGCTTCCATACGACATCGCCGGTCGTACGACTGCGAGGTAAATTTGTCGCGCCTTCGAGAATGCGGCGCCCCATGTGCTGTGTGCGAGCCGCGTGACCGCTGCCATCTGTGCTGTCGCTCGTTCGGTGGTCTTCCGGATGTGGGGACCCCATTTCAGCTTGGGGTCCAGGTGGATTCCAAGGATCCGGATCGTGGGCTGTGCTTCGCACTGGAACCCCGCAACGCGAATCGTAGCCTGCATGTTGAAAAGCTTCGGCTTTCGGGTGAGGTGCATCATCTGGTACTTTTCCGGCGCAAACGTCGCCCCGTGCTTCCGGGCCCATTCCGCACAGGTCGCGTGTGCTCGCTCGAGTTTCTGACAGTTTTCTTCGGTCGATCGGCTGAAGGTGAGGATGTTTGTATCGTCCACAAACCCTACGGCGCTGGTGTCTCGATTGTTGAGCTCCGGTAGGAGCGTGGACGCAAAGAACAGAAAGAGAATCGGCGAGAGGGTGGAGCCCTGCGGAATGCCGGTGGCTATTACCCGTGGCGTGCTCTGGAAGTCGCCAAGCGTGAGGTACGTGGTGCGGTCGCTCAGAAACGAGCGGACGTACAGTCCGACCCAGGCGGGGATTCCCGTGATTCGGAGATTGTGGACCAGCCTGTCGTGTGACACATTATCGAATGCTCCAGATATGTCGAGGCTGAGCAGCGTCGCCACCAACTTGTGGTCGGCTGCCCACACGGTGTGGACCTGCTCTACGAGCAGCTCGAGGGCCGTCATGGTGGATCGTTTCTGTCGTGCCCCCATCTGGGTGTCCGGGAGGAGGTGATGGGACTCCGTGAGCCCTTAGGATTGCGATAGGGTCGGACGTGTCCCCCATCATAAGGACCCCTATCTCGGATTACGTCTTTATTCCAGAACGCCTGCCTTATCCTAAGATTTGCTCCATAAGCACACAGCACAGGCTCCGCTGGTGGCGACACCACCTTGTATGATAAACAAGGCTCCCAGTGCGAGTGGGCCAGCGGCTTCCTTCTCTTTGTGTACCGACATGCGCATCCGTCCTTTCGAGCCGCGCAGACGGTGTCTCCGTCGCCGCCATTGCGCGCTACGCCCCGCGACCGAAGTCGTTTCGCGTTACCTGCCCAGGTCTCCCCAAAGCAGGCCGACCATGTCTTGCCGGATAGGATCGAAGTAGCGCCCCAGCCGGCAGCGAAACCTCTTTGCCTATCCGACTAACCAACCCTATGCTCGTTGTTTATACAAGTCCGCTACAGAGGTGGCCTGTTCCCTCATCCTGCGAGCAGGATGTGTGGCTTCTAACCCACATCGGCGAACAAGTCCTCTGCCTGTAGCAGTGGCCTGCCTCCTCGCCCTGACAGCCAGTGCGTGCAGCTTCTATACTGCAAATGGAACAAGTCGGCTACCCTCGCCAGCATTTTGCTGGTCTCAGAGCGCGTATAGGTCAGGGGTGTCCTGTCTCGTGCCTAGCTCAATTACACGTCCACCGGCCTTGTCGTCTTAACAGCTGTGCTGTCCCTTACTTCCTCTTAACAGCTGCCGCGCGACCAGCAGCTGAGGGGCGACAAGTGATGCACCGGCTTCGGGCCTGGGTTGACGTTCCAGGTAGGCAGGAGTCGGATGGTTTTCGTACGCCATATCCCCTGGTTTTGTATGTGGTTTTCCCTTGTCGTTCTGTAGCCTCCTGTCAGCCTGTGCTCCGGAGGTGGTAACTCTTACCTCCGCTCTAGAACTCCATCTAGCCATAGCTGCGTATTCCATTTACAAGACGTTAGTGTCGCTGGACAAGCTGCAGAAGCGTTATCATATATACTGGAGGGGCCGGACTGTGCTAGGACGGATTGGGCCTAGCGCTTCCCCTACAAGCGCACTTGCTCACCTCGCGCGACACCAGCAGCATTCTATAAGTACTAACGTGCGCTCGCCGCGGTATGAATGCTCAAGTCCACTAATCACCTTTCGAGTTTCTCCCACTGCAGAGAAAATCACGGTGGCACCCACAAAACCTGTGCTCTCCTGGCATAGCGATGTCTCGCAATTTATGGAGGCTTCCAGCGAAGAGATCATGAATTATTGCGCGCAGCCTTCAGTTTCTGCTGTAGCCTCTTGTCAGAACATCAGACGCCTTTCGGAGACTCTGGTAGTCAAATTCGGTTTCGAGATTACTGAGAGCGAATACAAGAACCAGCTATTCGTCTACGATATGCTGGCAAACAAGAAGATCAAAATTGCTAGACCATACCGCTTTTTCCGCGCTTTCGACTCTTACGGATTCTCAAATGGCTACCTTATTATGGAATATGTTCGTAGACAACGCCTAGATGTTGATGGACTTTGCAACGACGAGAACACCATCGAGGCGATTGGGTCAGCGATCCAGTGCCTTCACGCAACTTCAGCCTCTCTGCTTACCCAGCAGACGTCGCCCGGGCCACTGTTTGGAAGTGTACATCGTGGATTCCCGTAGGGAGATGGCTTAGCAGATGGGATATTCGATACAATAGAAGATCTGGAGCGGTGCATTCAGAACCGGCTCAGGTGCGTGTACCGAGGTCATGTCGCAAGGTCTGTTGCGACCACTGGGCTGTCAGACCGGCAGATGGTCCTTTGCCATCTCGATCTTGCTCCGAGGAATCTTCTTCTAATGGTAGATGGCACGATCGCTATTCTTGATTGGGCGTCGATGGCGTGGTTTCCGGCCGCGTTCGAACTCGCAAGCTTGGAGTACCTGCAGGCTGTAGCGACTGCAGACGAAGCACCTTTCTTCCGTGGCGTGAAGGTCTACCTACAGAAATTGTCGCCGCCCATGGAAGCAGATATCTCTCTGTTAGGCGTGGTCCATGCAAATAGCATTCGATATACTTTCTAGACTATCAGAAGAGGCTTGATGTCGCCCTTAGCTAGCGTCCGGAGGACCAGACATATCTATTACTGCAGATAGCAACAAAGCAAGTATGATACCCCTGCGGTTGGTTACCTGCTCTGGGAGACTGCTCGCAAGCGTAATTGCATTCGTCGCCAGTCCGAACCATCCACGAAGACCATCGTGCAATGCCTGCCACGTGGAGGGTAGTTGGAACATGTCGATTACTGCTTCTCGGTCTCGACTCAGCACAACTTCATGCAGCGCACGCTCGATCACACTCATTGACTGGTGGTCCGGATAGGTGGATGCGGCCATCCGAATCAATCGTCCATTCTCTTCCGATCGGGAGCCTTCGACTGCGGAACCCAAGACCTCTAATGCGTCCTTTCCGGCACTTAACAGCTCCCTGAAAAATCCTTGCTGACTGATCCGTTGCGGCATGATCCATAAACCAGGGACGAGTGGCCAAATCTGGGCATCGCGTTGTGTATCCCATTTTTGATGCAAAGTGGCCCACAAGCTTGATGTCGAAGCTCGATGGGTGCCGGATAGTCGGTCGGGTGGAGTCATCAAGGCTTCTTGCCGCTCAAGATAATTCGCGTCCGCCAAGGTCGACATTGCAGTCCACCTGTCTGCTGTTAGCCAGTCATTGTAAGGCATTGGGACTTTATATAGCTTGCGGCGAACATATACCCAGAACCTACACCCATCTGTCACTTCCCCGATGTAGACGAAGCGGAAATTCTGAAGGTTGCGCTGGAGCAGCTCTGAAACCACGTCTCGCACGCTACAGGCAGATTCGTTCTGCTTAGTCTCCCGGGAGGGATCGAAATTGTGTGGACATCCTTGTGCTCGAAGGTCGAGCGACAGTATTGCCGATTCCGATACGGTGAAGGGACGCAAGCTAATGTCTAGCACGCCTTCCAGCTGTTCACCGCGACCAACTTTCATATCCATGCGAACCGTTCTGCCGCTTCCGATCAAGCAATTGATAGTAACATGGTTTTCGCTGTTGTAACCGACGAAATGCGCGCCGAGCGAATGCACCATGATTCTAAAGGCGAACACCTTGAGATCGCGGAAAAGTCGCCATTGGGGGTCGTAAGATACATTGGACATCCTTGCCGTACAGTTGTGTAGAGAACATCAGAGAAGCAATGGCAGGGCAGGCGAATATATATGTCGTACATAGAGAGAAGCTAGGACACGACTACAGGTTATGAGCGTCAATTGGTGCGCCCCGCGACATTGGTGGGTAAATCGTGGCTACGGTGCAACTTCAAGAAATTTGCCCCACGGGCCAAGGAAATAGACAGTAGGAGAGTAGAACCGATTGGATCAACGTGCACATTCAACACTGAAAGCTTTGTATACCTCGAATACATAACACTTGTATCTAAGCGCGAGCCCAACTGCTGCCTGTAGAAGAGCTGGTTCTCACACGGTCGACGGCGCGCTGGAGTTCCGATAAGTGGACGTGTATCCTGAAATATCGCCGTGGTGAGTTCCTCAAACTCATCTTAAGTCAGCGTCCTCTCTTGGGGAAGAACGCGGGTCTTGTATGTTGACAGCATTATCTTCTTCAAATTCGTCTTGAATCAGCGCGTCTGTGTCGTCACCTAGAGCCCACGCTTTGTTTATGCAATCCTGGCGTATGTGCTTGAACACGACAGCTCTAGAATGAGACGTGAATCCGCAGAGCATGCACTTCTTTCCACAACCGTGCTCCCGTAGTCGATGCAAAGCTAAGGCAGGTCTGGTCGTGAAACTGGATCCGCATGGTGTTGCATATGCGATGTTGTAGTCGCAAACGAAGGGAGCAAGGGGTTCGTATGGCTGAGTGAGCCCACAGCATCCAGGCATGCTGCCGTCGCAACGTACACGACGGCTTCGGCAACTCGAGCAACTTGTTGTCTGCCTAGCGTTTGTATTTTGAAGTTGCCCATTGAGGTGACGATAACATCCTGCTCCGCTGCCATCACAGCGCCGATGGAGGCGCCTACAGGGATCGCAGGGGTGTGATTGTCTTGATTTCCGCCGTACACAGCTTGGTACTGACCCGTCGCATGGTCGATTTTGACGACAACACGCAGAGCATTGTATCGCCGGATCCATAGTGTTCTTAGTAGATGGAGGTCGCTTGAGGAGATCTCTAGACGTCCTAGCCAGCGGGCACAGATTTGAGGCCTTATGGAGCACCACATGTAATCGGAGACCAGCAGTTTGCCAGCACTGAAGAATCTACAGAATTGGCATCCGTTCTTGTCCGAATGTCTGCGGCGTGCGCTGTCCCAACGCCATGCATATCAAACACGCTTGATGCCCCGTGACTCAGTCCCAGTCCCTATTTACTTGCCTGCAAACTAATGTACAACTCCTCCCCTACTGCGACTGGAGTGTTACGACAGTGTGCACTGCCTTCTTGCTACTAAATTCCTCGCTTTTCAAGACAACGAATCAAACTTTTTCGAAGCCAGGAAGTAGTGAAGATATTGGCTTTCGTGTAATGACTATAACATAGCCTTTGCTAAAACCCCGTGACTGGATACTTTACAGTGAGTTGTTAAGCTCACATCAATTATATACTGTCCACGCAGCAGATTCCTTTGAGCCTGGCGTGGCCGGTATAGCTGGGGGCGGATCGCAAGCGAGGATCGTTGAGCCGGTAGAGGCCAACGAACGTAGCTACGCATTGTAATCGAGTGGCTGTGCACCTCGTGTCATGGAACGCGGGGCAGCCTAACGCAGATGATGGCGGCAGCTCATTGGTAGTAGACGCTCCACGCGTTTAATGCCAACACATACCCCTGCTCATCCTGGCGCCAACAGGAGTTTGCCAAGTCAAAGCACAGACTCTTAAGTCGAACCGTTCGACGACATTGTCTGTGCGTCGTGCTCTTCCTTACCTTCCCAACTTTCAAACTTGTCGTTCCCATCGGTCCTTTGGGTTCCATGTCGCTCTCGATTGCTAGCTCGAGCTCCGCGTCTGAGAGAGGAGAAGAAAGCGACGCCGTAATCCAGGCTTGCGATGCTCTGCTCGCGAGTTTAGCGACACTTTCGCCCCAGGAATGTCGTGAGCTACGGCTCCAAGAACGCCTAAGATCTATTACCAAGTTTCGGCGAAAAGACTTGTCCGTGAGCAGTCCGTCAGAAAGAATGTCCAAAACAGCAGAGCGCGCTCTCCAGGTTGTGACCGACAGCATAGCTTCCGCGGTGGAGGACAGCAAGCTAAACAGGTCTCTCTTTGCCACGTTCCGCGTCGTCCATGACGCACACGCCGGCTTCAGTGCTCTTTCTACGCTTGTCCATCATCGATCCCACCAGTCCACAGAATTAAGATTGCTAGCACTTCTGGTAACGCATAGTATTGAGGTAGAGATCGAGAGTGGGCGAAGGTTGAACGACTTAACAGCAACATGGGCAGAAGCGCTAGATGTAAAAGCGAGAGCTGTGCTCGACATCGAGGCTGTCGGCCGCTTCTGCATGCATATACTCGCCACGGAGACCGACGAAGAGAGACTTATTGTCGAACCTTGCGCGCTGGGACTGTTGGCCTTGATGTCACAGGGAATCACACACCTCATCCGCGGCGGGGATGCTCATTCCCCAATGCCAAGTATCGCAGATCTCGGTCATGTCAGCTCTTCATCTCAATAAAGGACGTGACGGCAGTCCCGCGTTAGGAAAGAGGACCACCCCGATCGGGCTGCCCGGTGGCCCGATGCGGCAATCCGCGGCCCGCGCTCGCGAGCAGCTTGAGTATAAGACGTCGCGTCTCCCACCGCATGCGTCCAATTTGCTCGCAATCCTCTTCCCACACATCGTCGCTTGCGCTGGTCGCGCCCCTGAACCGACTGCCTGCACTACTGCGCCCCTGCTGCGGAGCTTTCGCCCCCTCGGACCCCCAGCACCCGCTCGTCGACCATCGCAGCCGCCGCGCTTGCGCGAAGAACGATATTGTCTCTACGAATCGTGGCAGGCAGACTGAACGTTTCCAGTGCTCGCCTGGCGCCGAGCTATACATTAGGAACGCTTCAGACTGTCTCCGAGGCCATCCATGAGACATGAGAGCACGCCCACAGCCACGAACCTTCAGGCTCTGAGCCGGTACATGCATGGATGCCGACAGCGACCGCGAGCGACGATGGCCGCAAGCCACGGCCTCGGGGGACTCCGACCTGTGCTGCGCATGACGCGTCACATCGCAGATGGTTGAGCTCGAGGGAAGCTGTTGGGAAATGGTGAAACGAGGCGCAGCGTGCGTTTCTGGAACGCAGCCAACGACATTCGCCGTGAAAAGAGCGTGAATGGGTTCCGAGCGCGGCGGATGGGTTGTGCGCTGTCGCTGTGGGGACCGAAGTAATCTCCGCCCGTGTTGGTATGCTGCGGATTGTGCAGGGCGAAATGGCTGTGCGACATGTCCACTGAGCGGTCGCCCTTCATGTCGAGGCGATGCGGACCGGAGATGAAAGCGCCCAAGGACACGAGGCGCATGCCGCTCGCTTCGAGAAGGCCTCCTGAGGCGTGCACATCTGCGGTCGCCACATCTCCGGCCCCTCTCTAGGCGCTAACTAGTGGAACGACTGTCTTTCTGAGTGTCACGCGGGCGGTTCACCATTGGTGATTGGAGGAGAA
This sequence comes from Cercospora nicotianae, assembly GCA_029490675.1. Lineage (NCBI taxonomy): Eukaryota > Fungi > Ascomycota > Dothideomycetes > Mycosphaerellales > Mycosphaerellaceae > Cercospora > Cercospora nicotianae. The sequence goes on along the minus strand of JANQAT010000004.1, from coordinate 164,445 downwards.
GTCATTGTGAACCTCCGTTCTAATGATGGGTCCGGAGATGGTGTGATCGATGAAGCACGCGCAGTCTGCCGCAATCGGGTCTGCGGCGGAACATAAATACTCGGAGACCTGGGACCGGGAACACACCCTCACTTCCCAGCTCTTCTATCCGTGTCACGGCGACATCACCCCAATGGACACCATGCTGACGTCCTTCCGCTCGAGCACTCCCGCTCCACTCCAGAGCTTCATCGTCTATTCGGGACCGCCCACTGCGAAGAACAGTAGGAAAAGGATCCTCGCGAAGGGAAACGCACACATGCGGGAAGATGATGGCCCGCTTGCGCGGACGAGTCCAGCCGAAGACATGGTTGAACAGCCGAGCAGTTCCGGCCATGAAGGTAGCTTCCCAGCGTCATGATACCCGCTCGAAACGACCACAAGCTGACTTTCTGCTGACAGCATGCGGCACGGCTATTGTGGCGCCCAGCGCAGCTAAGGCTCGCACGAACGTCGCTGCAGACGAATGCCACGTGGCCGAGGACTCTACGACAGCCGGGATCGACGGCGGCGACTTGTCCGCTGGGTGCCTGGGCTTTCCGTGCGATTTCAGCGAATGGGACGGCCTTGACGACAATCTGCGGTTTCAGGAAAGTGAGACCAACATTGAGAGCGCGTCCGCCCACGCCGTAGCTCCCGTCGGCGTACTGCATTCGACAGCACCGCAGGCTGCGACTCAGGGTAAAGCCCGACGTGACACACCAGCCGAAGACCGCGAGCACGAATCCACGGCAGCGGTGGCGGACCTGCTCGCTACGGACACCTCCCCAGGGCGGGGCATTTGTGCTGGGTTCAAAGCAACGCATGTGACGTCGAACTGGCCACTATGCCCGTCTTTTGACATCGTTACCCCGACAGAGCGGGAGAGAGGTGAGCGGGAGACGTTCTGTAGCGTGGACGACGCAATGCAAGTTGCGCAGCGCAGGGAGCAAGCTGGGTAAGCTCGGCGTCATTTGTCACCGCCAGAAGCAAGCTGCTAAGTTCGAGTTAGGTCTCGTAGCCCACAATGTGTGGCGGAAGTGAATGGCGCAACCCGCCGCCCTGTTCGATCCGAGCGCTCTACATCGAAAGAGCAAGACGACACATTGCCCGACTCGCCTGATGGACTTGGAGACGAGGCAAGTGACCTCGGGCACAGTCTGAAACATCGTCATTGCGCTTCCAGGAAACACGCGGAAGTCGATAGCAGTGATGACGAGATAAGACCATGGAAACCGCGAAGGCATCGCCGATCGATTGGCAGCCATTCTTCAAGGATTCCAGACACCAGCAGTCCTAAGGGGCAGAGCCGATTGAGCGACGCTTCGAATGGTACCTCGCTCCAGCAGAGAGCATTCAATCCCACGAACCTGCCACGCGCACTCCGGCTAGGACTGCCAGTCGATGGAGAAGGGTGGGCGTGCTCGCCGGTTTTCCCAGACAACGCGGACCCAGTAACGATGCCCGTGATGAATGGGAGCCTCGGTCTCGGTAGCACGTGCGACGACCACCCGCAGGTGGGCCGTTCAAGGCCCGCCCGCAACGATATCGCCAAGAACAACTGCGTGAGCATGAAATATTTCATTTGTCCTTGCGTGCGCTGCTAACGAGAATAGTCTTCATGCGAAGAGAGTCAACATCACTACTCCAAACGCAAACCTCGGCGTAAACACAATCGCTCGATAGCCTTGCCACACGCGGTCCATTCCGCCATTGTTGCCTACCCACACCGCTCTGCGAACTCCAACTCTCGGATGCCGCGTAGAAGTGTTGTAAAGCAAACTCGCCAACGCGCAGGCCGGGGTGCTGCTTCCGGTGTCCAAGACCAAGCCCACTTGAGTCCGCCCCACAGTGTCAAGGACGAGCCCACATGGGTCATCGAGGAAATCATCAACAGCAGACGCAAGCACGGCAAAACTTTCTACAAAGTGAAGTGGAAGCCGACGTGGGAGCCTGCGGAAAGTTTGCAAGGGACCGCGGATGGAGCTATTGCTGAATTTCACTTGATGAATGCTGGTTGAGACCGCCACATCGTCCGCAATATGCCCCGGCGCCCTGTCTACGAAATGTGTCTGTACTCGATCCGCGAGTTGCAGGGCCCTACACGTGCTAGTAAACCATTAGAAGCTCTGCATATGTACGGCGCGAGAGACGAAGAAGCTGATCGGGGTTCCCATGTGTGAGTTTCAACCCCGATGGCAATTGGTCTGGTTGACCGGCTCTCTTCCTCATACTCCGGACTGCAAGCATGTCCGGTATGATTATATTGCCAATCAACACCTCTGGATTATGTAAAATGCTACAGGCGGATCGTTAAGGAGCTACAAGAAAGTATGAGCTCGTACAACGATGCCTATCTATTGTTGTGGGACACATGCGGCTTCTGTAGTACGTTGGAGGCGACGGCGATTGTCCAAGGACACGGCGCAAATAATGCAAAATCCGTGTCATCTGCGCTCGGAGAAGGCGGCCTCCAGAGGCCTTACCTCGAGCGGTAGATCTTAGTAGAATATCGTTTAGTCCACTGCTGTTTGCACTATTCGACGAGATGTACCCACGTCCCCGCAAATGGTCGAGACGGTTCGAAGCCATGGCTGGTCGCAATTTGTGCGCCAGTCCAACCGCCACTTGTATCGCCACATCTCCCATTTCGGGTCGAACTAGTGTATGCATTCATTTACTCCTTGGACATGATAGCCCCGAGGTGCCTTGACGTGATCCCCCTTCCACCAGTGCCAGAATTGCAGCCGTCGCCACGTACAGATGGATTCCGTCGACCGCCTGCTTCCGCGGCGGTGGGCCGACCCGAGGCTGAACTTCCTGCAGATTTACATGCGTGGTCTCCTGTTACGGACTCGCTATTCTCCTTTCAGCAATGGCACAAGTTTGTTCCCGTCCTTGTTAACATTCTCGTCATATGCTGGTCAGTGCTGTGGTTGACCGGAAGATCGACGTCCTACCGCTAGCGACCGAGGATGCACAGCCAATGTCTGTCTCCCCAGTAGCATCCCAATCACTGGTATACACGAATGAATCACCGTGCGAGTCTGTTGTTTACGTTGCTCATGCCCGCGCTTCTCAAATGCGCCTGATGTGGATGCAAGAAGTGACACTCTCGAAAGGGCCCGGTTGCCGCTATCGCCTTCGAATCACCATACTCGCGCTGTCCAGCATCCTCGATGAAACAGCTAAGGATAGTCCACTTACGCGTTCGACGGTGCTGCCGGTACGTCGTGCGGTGATCCGAAGCATTTCTTCGGAGCAGCCCGCATGGCACGCGACCACGGATATCGTAGCAATTCCATAGGTAAAGAACGAGCTGTGCACGACTCGGGTTTATCATGAAAATATCCATTCCGAGCATCTCTCCGTCCCACGCGTTTTTAGAAAACGTGCATGGCGAAGGCGAGGATAGGTGAAGGCCGACATCTCACGGAACTTCGTCACACCACACTCGAGCAGACACGAGTTCAGGTCCTGAGAAGCCAGTCTCTCCCATCGGCAACACGATATCATGAACGTATTGCTCCTGCTTTTCCGATGGCACGACTGTCAGGAAACGATGTCTGGCACTTTGCTCTATCATGCGATGCGAACATGATTACATTTCTGTTCCACTTGTCCAATGATCCACACACACGAGCCACTCGGTGGGATCCCACTCCGAATGAAACAGCAGGCTAGAGAGGCCGTGGTCTGCATTCACTCGTCGCCAGGACTCGGAAGAGTTCTGCGACTGCTCCAGCCCGCGCTGGTGCTGAGATACATTCGTACTATCACAAACGTCGGATCACACAGACTGTGCATAGCTGAGTCTAGCCTCGATGGTACGAAGCGTGTTATTCATGACATCAATCTCGCTTTTCAGCTGTGCCAAGATCTGGCAATGAGTCTCCGCTTGTTTGAGCACTTTCTCCATCGTATCGTCTCTCCTGCGCAGATCTTTGTCAGTACAAAGCGGGCATCGGTATTCGGAGATGAACGTACGGTTGTGGTGGAGCGTCTCGGTACTTGCAATCTGTCTGCTGTTCGATGCATGACCGACACGGATTGCCACCTGTGTGCAAACGTGAGCAAGATCAGTATAGACGTCAGTTACGGACTGCGACATTTGCTTACTACAGCACTTTTGCCTGCGTTTCCGACATTCTTCGCACGCCTGGCTCATTAGCAAGCGAGGAAACGCTCTACAATAGGCAGTACCTACGACCCTAGTTTTGTTTTTCGTGCGCCCCAAGGATCTGTCGTTACAGGATACCAATGTCCGTGAGCTCGCATGCCGCTTCTCACTAGCTGATATGCCGAGCAGCTGGAGTGTGGGCGTCGTGCTGCTCTGTTCTCCATGTTCTTGGCTGATGTACATCATATTCCACGCAGTAGGTATCTCTTTGCCGGAGCTTAAGTGGAAGCCAGACTGCCGTGCCGTCCTACCGTTCACATTGCCAGGCACTTTGTTTGATGCGATGTCGGAGTCCATATGTGATGCGGTTTTTAACTCTGACTGCCGGCGAGAGCTCAGAACGGCCAATGGCAGGGCAACGACTGAAAGTCAAGGGAGAGCTTGAACTTTAGAAGCATAACACGCCGCTGAAGTGGGCTGCACACATTCCCCTGGAGACCGACCAACTGCTTAGATGTCAATATGCGGTACGTCCTCTCGGAAGATGCAACGTTCACCTGCACGATGAGAAGGCCAGTCCGCAGCCTCGAGCCATCTTCGGCCCCCTGCGTTATGCACACCGCCGGAATGCGTGCGTGCATCTTCGTCTCTTCGCTGTCGGAAGCTCCGATCCGACTGGACACCGCGAACATTGAGCTGCATATACTCTTAACGCCGCGTTTAAGAGAGCTGATTTTAAGCGCCGATCGTGTGCACTCCCAATTCGTCGCAGCGCCAGCTGCAAAACCCGTGGATCGTCTCGCGCCACATCCATTTCCCGAATCCAGCATCGGCTAGGACTGTGAAGATAAAAACTGTCTGCGGACAAGTCCAAGAAATAGCGCCGGCGTCAGGAAAGTGTACTAAAACGCGGCGTCTAGACACCTCTGCCGATCTACCCAGGCCCACTCGAAAAGAGGTCTTACTGGGTTGATCACGCGGCGTCTAGACACCTCTGCCGATCTACCCAGGCCCACTCGAAAAGAGGCCTTACTGGGTTGATCTTGCAGCGTACCTATGTAGTCTCGTTCGTTTTACATTATCTATTTCACGAGGGTTGTCAGCGAAACGCGAGCCCTTTTCAGAGCGCACGCTAGGCAGCTAGCCAAAACCTGCTTCCACTGACGGCCTGTCGAAACCGAGTCGCCCGTTGCGAGCAGCACCACAATCCTCGGCCTCAACCCGTCGATCAGGTTCAGTGTTCTAGACCATTGAGAATTCAGACTGCAGAGATCAGCCGCCCGGTCGCCCGGATTTGCCTGAGGCCACTGGCACTGTGCCCGCTTTCTTTGTACCACATTGGTCGATGTTATTATTGATCCGAGACACTTGCGATTGGGGGCATTTCTTCGGCTCTCCGGTGCATTCGACGTTCGACATTCGACATTCCTGACAGGCATGGCGTCAAATCGATCATACGGGCGCTCATCAGGGAAGATTCCATTGAGTGTCCTGCTCAATGGAGCCGAACCCCAGGCCCGAGGTGGCAGGCTCCACCCAGTGGACACTCATGGCAGCGAAGAGTCCTCACCAGACAGCAGTGACGGCATTTCAGCGACTGTATTGCCTGGCCTGGATTTACATCAGACGAGCGGCGGTGCGCCACTGCAGACCACAAGCCATAACCTCTTCGTACGCGCAAGAGATACACGCACTGCTCACTGCCGACTATCACAACACTCAATGGACCAGCACTGCAGCATAAACTGCACAAGCCCGAGACCGCCGCGTCTGTCGTATGGGGAAGATGAGAAGTTCTTCGTTATGTACGCTCGCATCGTTCGACAGGATAGTTGGCCCGAGATCGAATGCAGATTCGAGAAGCTATTCGGAACGAGAACGAAGGGTGGTCTCGCATCAATTTACTATCGCATGCGACGGGATTGGGGCTTGACGAAAGTTCTAGAGCACTCGCCTGGATCTTGTGCTGCGGATTGCAGAGAAGTGGAAAAGCGGGCGACAAATTTGTCACGCGAGTTCCCGTTGCGCATTGGATATTTGTCTTCCATGAGATGAAATGAAAAAAGCCTCGTCCATACGATTCAGCATTAGCGCCGTGTTTTGGTCTGCTGATCAGAAAGGAAAGTATAGCGTCTCCTGTGGCGCAGCGTGCAAAGTGCAGTCGTAAACTACGATGCGAAGGACACCGCTAAAACGCAAATTGCTTCGGTCGAGCAGCTTCCCGTCCCAATACGGGCATGTAACATGATCTAGACTTGAAAGGTCGTATATAGCATACCCCCAGGGTCAATCCAGACAACATCATCGAGAGAGCGGACTATGCGGAGCGCTCGGATACAAGAAGCGGAAGTGCCGTGTAAAAAGAGACAAAGATAAGTCAAATCGAAGAGATGCCGCAAGTGATTCTAATCCGGAGTGAGACGCAGCCGGTTTGGCATCGTCCAAGAGAGCATGTTATGGGGTAGTACGGAGTACATCGGATGCTGGGTCGGAGGCGTGCACGTAGGCCCAAATAAATTTGACCCTCAGGAAGGTCCAATCATTCCCTGATATATGCGGATAGCGCCGCAGCGTAGTCACATACGCGCTCGCTCGCTCGCTCGATTTCCTCTTTCTCTTCTTACAGCAGATTTAATGACTTGTTCTATGGCAGTGCCGGCAGGCTTGTATGTTTCGCCGCAAGCCATCCAGAAAGACTCTCCTTGCGCTGAAGGAAAGGCGCGATACTGGATATCCCTGGCACTCGAAATCAGTGGCTTTGCAGAAACCCTGTCGATCAACATGTACATTTTCGCCACCATACTACCAGTGGACCTGTACCAGATACAAATATAAGACGATTCTTCGGCGTCTATGATGGACAGGGGCAAGGCAAAAAGGCAAGCAAGCCGCGCATCGGTCGAATTGGGAAATGTGAAATGCTCAAGCGCTCTCGAAGCCGTTCAAGTCGTACACGGCGCAGCAGCGGGGGTGACGTGTACAATAGGAAATGGGTCGGGACTTCATCTTTATACCTTCAGGCCGTGGCAGCACAAAAGATCATGAACTGGGAGCCCGCATTCTGCCGGATCGAGTCTGTCGTAGACCGACCACCGTACTTCGTCTTCGCTCGCACGTGGGCGTATCACGGCAACTCACCCAAGCAGATGCAAGGATGCATCCGATAAATGCTGACGAACACCGTACGACGCATGGCTTCACCGTGGATCGCAAAACGCATATATACATGGCCACCATCCTCGGCTGACGATGCTACACGTAATTAGTAAAGACACGTGGTTCAAGTAACGAACATCCGAAGGTGCCTTTCTGAGTTTGGAGTCGTATCTTTGTCGTGCCGTCTATTTCGATTTCTCGGACCGTGTAATCTCTCTCATAACTGGCGATTGCTGCAATGGATGTTCATGCCCGTGCCACTGCTGAGCAATCACAGTGCTCCAACCTTCTAGCCTGGAGCGAAAAATCTGCCCGCTAGCTCGGGAGGTCCGGGGACTTACATCTAGTCTATGAGTGCAGTAAGGCAAGGAGAAAGGCAGGGCTGAAAATACCACACTGACAACTCCAACTCTGACACTACTGTCTTCTGTTGCAGTGTTTCGGGTATCGATGGATGACACATGGATAGTGAGTGTTGCGCGGTGGACTTCATACTTGGTATGAACAAGGAGTTGTTTTGCGGTGAGCACAAACCCTGTATCGAAATTGAGCCTGGTCTCGCTTGTGTGGCTTGGTGAGGATGCTAGCCTAGGACTGAAGAGCATCGAGTCTCTTTGCAATCGAATCTCGGGGGGATATAATTATCTGCTCTGTCGGGATCGATAAGGACCTTGGATGCGAAGAGGTCGTCAAGACCGGGAAGTCGTGGCGGCTAATTGGCCCAGTTATGGAGCTGAGAGTTAGTTGTTCGAGATGACCGTGCGTGGGAAATACCTTTACTTTCGGGGACTTGTTGCGTAGCGCGGCTATGCTCTGATGTCTGAGAGGGGTCGTAAGTGACCGAGCGCTGTGTCGGACATAGTCGCGACATCGGAAGGCGATCTTGGGACATTAAGACGGTAGAGGCATGTTTGGCGGCAGCCATTAAGGGTGGCATGGCAGGTTCATGCATTCAGTTCTACAAGGATACTCTCAACGCGTGGCGCTGGTCAAATGGCACGGAGCACGCGACTGATTACCTGTAATCCAGGTGTTCCACTTCAGTGACTTCCCTATCTGGCTCCTTTAAGCACCAGAGCGTCTACCAGACTGGGGAGGCAGGGTCCACATCTCTAACTCTTAGTACCAGCTCATGTTAGAACTGTGGTACGAGGAGAGCGCTTCCAGCTTTGGCCATTGGCACGCAAGAAACCCTCGTGCGGAGCTCGGATGTGACGTTCGACTTTCTTCTCTTTTTTAGAAAGCAGCAACGACTCAGCTGTCCAGGCGAGATGGCAAACGGCATTCCGCCGGGGCGCCAGGGCAAGACTCAGACGTGCCAGGTGTCAAAACTGGCCACCTTGCGAGGACCATTACCACACCAGAAAGGATATGATAAACGCTGTGGCGGGATCGTTGTAGCGTTTCCCGCATCAGGATGTCGTTATGGGCGGATGAACGTTAGCCCTTCTCCGTCGGTACAAACAGCGTTGAGGCGTTCATGAATCAGTCGGCGTGAAGACATAATCTATGTTCTTCCGACGATCACCATAGTGGGTACTTGTACGTACATCACATCTTCATATCGAGTTCACAACTTCGAGATATCTGTGAACAGATAACTATCGATACAAAGCACGATTCGATTCCTGTGTCAGATGTGCCCTCCACCGAAATGACCTGAGTCAGAAGTCATCGAAATACTTCGTTACCACAGCGGTGACAGTCTCCACGATATGCCGAATCTCATCGCTCGTCACAGTATACGCGGGAGCGAGGAGGATATGATCGCCTCGGTAGCCATCGGCACTCCCTGTACCTGGATACAGGCTGATGTTGAACGGACTCTGCATACCTGCAGTAGAGCACATTAGATCAGGTTGCACATCCTAGCATGAACTGTGTACGGAGCTCGGGTTCGAAGCAATTGTCTGACCATTTGATCGGGAGAAGAGTCAACACGAACTCACATGCTTCTTGTCGATGTGAGTCATCAGGCGCGGCGCACCAAATGACTAGGTCAGCAGAAAAGAGAGCAGTTTCTCACTCTGGAGTGCTTTAGAGGGTCGGTGAAGCAGGGACAGGAAGATCTTACCGAGTTCATGAAGTCCCATGGCCACACCACGATCTGGATCGAACGGCGCCTTGGTTATGCGGCACTTGACGAATTCGATGCCCCAAAAAAGCCCTTTCCCTCGTATCTCTCCGACGGCATGGTGAGAGCCGAGCTTTTCTTTCAGTAGTCTGCCAAGCAGAACCCCTTGCTTGCGGACGTTGACGACGAGATCTTCTTGCATAATGATCGTCTGGACTGTCAGCGCAGCCTTACAGGCTAGTGGATGACTTTGATATGTTTGTCCATGCACAAACACTCTTGTTCCTCCTTCGAGTGCCCGAACTACGCGCTGACTGGCGAGCATCGCGGCGATAGGCATGTAGCCCCCTCCAAGACCTTTCCCGATCGTTTGGATATCCGGGACGACACCTATTAGTGGATCTTGCCATGCATGTAGGGGCCTTGGGAACCGAGCTGTAGGCTCAGGGCCAGTACGTCCTACACCACACATGACTTCATCAAAGACAAGTAGTGCTCCGTATTTGTCGCATATTTGGCGAACGGCCGCACAGTAACCTGCTATAGGTGGAACACAGCCCAACGCAGCACCAACAACGGGCTCCATAATAAATGCGGCAACGGTTGTTGGACCAAATTTTTGAAACTCGGCATCCAACTCAGCTTCTAGGCGCTGGAGGTAGCTGGCTGAAGTATCCACGTCGAGATCCGCATTCCGATACGCGTAACAGGGAGATACCCGGGAACAACTTGTGGCCAGCACAGGTTCGAACGGTGCCCGGCGCGCGACATGGCCACTTGCCGCCAATGCTCCTAAAGTACTGCCATGGTAGCTGCGGTCTCGTGAGATGAAGTGGGATCTTTCGGGCTCGGCATTCGGTTTCTCCAAATGGTATTGGCGTGCCATCTTCAGCGCCGCTTCCATAGCTTCGCTCCCACTACTGACGAAAAATGCGTGAGCCATTTCGCCCTTCGTGCTGTTTACTAGAAGTCTGGCAAGGTCTTCACCTGCCCTTGTCGCGTAGAAGAGGGAGTAGCAGTATGAGACTTCTTCCATCTGCTCAACAAGTGCGTGTTGGATCCTAATAAAGTTAGCAGCGCATGACTGTGCACAATGAACATACCGGACGTCACCATGGCCGAGGCATGCCACGGCAGCACCACCAGTAGCGTCAAAGATCTCCTGTCCATTACTAAGCTGGAGGAATTGACCTCGAGAAGCAACGACGTAATAAGGTCTTTGATGGAGCTTGCGATGTAGGACGGCAGATTTGTGAGATTCTGGAGTGTCAATTCCATCTAGACGCAAAGCCTCGTCATCAGGGTCGTCGTTATTGTGGCGCGCTGTCGAGGTCGACATTTGGAGAGTGTTCGCAGAGAATCGCCGGGCAGTACGCTCAACCGAGTTGGAAGATATGTGAATAGACACAGCGAAGTGTAAAGCAGTCAATACGTGGCTACCGAGCAGTCGCGGTATATGGTCTTATGTGGGAATAGTAAATGGTACTGAGGGTGGAGGCCGCACACGGCGAGATCTTTCTATGCATCACAGAGCTCAATGCACCGCATCGTGTAAGCGTGAAGGCCGTGGAAGAACTTGAGCTTCGGATAGAAAGATCATCGGCTCTTGGCTAAAGGAGTTTCGTTATCGGTAGCGATCTGAAAGGATCGTTGATGTTTCGCTTACTCATTTCAATGTTCTACGCGCTTCCAACGACTACGCCACCCCTTCCATTCTGCCTTCGAACGTAGTTCTAGGATTTCATGGAGCATGACATGCCTCTCGGCCGTACGTGTTCATGGCTGCTGGTACCGCGCAAGCGAATCCTCATGGCGGTGATTTTCAGGTCACGGTAGCCGAGAAGCGAGGGCCACAGTGCCAAACTGCGCAAGTGGTGGCGTTTGCTTCTCTGTATGTGAAACTTGATTGGTATGCCGGCAGACAAGAAAGTGCCCGTCTGGCATTGGTTGTCCCACGCTGCTCATCTTATTAGCTCGTCAATCGCCGCTGGTAGTGCTCTCGGCGAGTAGCTTCCTCGCCTTACACTCGTAACAGAACGGACTTGTGGAGATGTTGAGTCAAGGCGGCTTACGACTCTTACGAGAGCATGAATGTAATATGGATGGCACTCAAGGACAGCTCATGCAGACTCAATCCGCGCACAGCCTAAGTTGAATAATGAAACCCAACGAAACGAGACGCGCTTGGTCGGAACCTATTCCTGACGAATAAGATTACACAGACGTACATTTGGCTGGTAAGCTAGCGTCTGGACCCTGAACCCGCCCCCGGCCACAAATAAATGTTGGCGAAAGCTGGATGGAGAGTGCTGACCTGTTGTCTGCGTGACACTCCCCTTCCCTTGCGATCATGACCCTGTCATTTCTATCGCTACCGCTTGCCACTATCTCTCCTGCAGCATTGCTGTGGATCGAGCGCGTGTGGTTGGTGCGTCACACCCCACAATGGATGGACACAGTCTATGGAGCATGGTTTTCACTGCGTAGGCCATTGCAGCGCGCGTGTTGTGATGAAAACGTGACGCGAGTGGCGATCACTACTGCATCTCGACCCCCACAATGGACAGGTTCACATGCATTAGCCAATTCAAGTTAGCGTGACAGCTTTGTAGCTGACATCCGCTGATAATCTGCTCATTTTCGAGGCACCATCTTTTGTAAAGAAATTCATCAGTCGGCAATAAAGTGCGTGCCTGCAAGATACCATTGCCCAGCCGATGGACAACGTGGAGGATGTGAATATTGATGCTTCTTCCTTCGAGAACGCGAGGTTGGTAGTCGAGCAAGCTGCCGGCTGGAAGCCACAGAACGTTGTATACGTTCGACTGAGGACACCGAGCTGCTCATTCATTACCGATCCAAGTTGCTGGTTGGGACACAGCACGTGCTTCGAGGCGCTGTTTGCAGGGAAATCGGGAAGCGCTATGGACGACGGCTCCTTCTTTGTCGACTGTGATAGTGAGCTCTTCAGACATATCCTCCAATATCTGCGAACCGCAGTGCTCCCAATATTCTACGATATCACAAGGGGCCACGATTTTGCACAGTATCATGCACTTCTGGGGGAAGCAGAGTATTTTGGCATTGACCGGCTAAGTAAATGGCTTCGTTCGAAGAAATATCTGGACGCTGTGGATATCCGAGACGTCAGTGTTACATTCTCGGAGCTCACCACACATACTCCATCTGATGCAGGTGGACGTCCATCCACATACGAGGATTGTCGGTATCTGGAGGTATCAACAGAGGGGCATACGAACATACAATTAATGCCGATACCCCAGCGACAGCGATTCCTGTGGGCCTGCAGGTATACATGGCAAAACCGACCCAGGCGACTGTTGCTCTTGTAGCAATGTCGTGGCGGATGAAGGCTGGAGGACAGAAGATGTTGCAAAGTGGTCGGTTGTGCGGCGAGAAATCGTGTTCGACCATGACCTTTGCGTCAACGCATTCACAGAAGATCTGGATCATGCGGTCACGATCAATTAAGGTTATAGTTTCCGACATGTACTTTAACGATGGTTTGAGGCGATGAGGGACGCCCAGAGAGGCTTCGGTTCACTAGACTTAGCAGGTCTTCGCTCGAGACAGGCAAAGGGAGACAAACACCAATGCAGCCTTTCACACTTGCGCGCATTAATCAATGGGCAGGAGAATAACGAACGACTTGTTCTCAGCGCATGGCATCTTCGTGTGACCATCAAAGACACATGTCTACACGGGACTAGAGGATCGACAGCCACGGAAATGACCAGATACTATCAAGCGCAGAGAATACCCTCATACGATGGCTCTCACGACCAATAACCATATGCTCTTCGAAGAGACCAGTTAATTCGGCCTCTACACAACGACCGATTGGCAAACGGTGACTCTGTCGCTTCTGAACACGACACCGGAGATTGACGAGTATCGACATGGATCTTTCTGGGCTCCATGCGAGACACCTTGTGAATGAACACCGGACGGTGCAACCCCATGCAGTGAGGCCAGTTATTCGACGTGGAAAGTTGCATTGCTCACGCTGAGAGTAGCGTCGTTGAAGCGCATGAACTCGAGTTTGATAGGGCAGACAAATAGTTCTGCAGCTTTACAGCTTTCAGTCTTAAAAAGCGCTGCACCCGAATCCGCAATGATGACGCAAACGCTCAGCACTGTGAACGTTGATTGGAGCATCAATACGGGTATCCTATAAGGAGCAGCGGTATCGACCCCAGGCACGGCGGGTTACACCCTTCAAACCTTCTGAAAGTTGCCAGCGGTGCGGACCACCTCTCCCCATTGCGCCTCTTTCCGCCTTCGCTGGCTCAGTGGTCGTTTGCGCTTGCGGTTTGGCGAGAGTTCGAAAAGCGCCTGTCGTGGGACAATTTCACTTCGTTCAAAGTCGATGATCATGAGCTGCCCCGTTTTGCCGTCGTACAACATGTTCCTTGGCTCCGCATCATGATGCAGGACTTGCAGTGCTCGGATGGCCTCGTACGCTTTTCTGATTCGTTTATCATATGACGGCTTCACCGACGCGAAGGATTCGTCCTGCACCATAAGCTGTGCCAGAGATGTCCCTGCCCAGCTCAGCAGCAGCATGTGTCGCAGCTCGACCCCGTCATAATGGTAAGGCAAATCGAGCTCCACACTACCACAGCACACAGGCACGTATCGTCCTTGCAGGCTCTGCAGTTGATCGTACACGATTGCCTCGTGCTCCAGATAGCTCTTGTGGGCATGGTCCATTCCTTTCGCGACCAAAGTGTAACCTCCCATATCCAGGCGGAGTTTTAGCAAGGCTCCGCGGGAGCCGTGAATGAAGAGGGGGCAACAATTGGCAGTAGTGCCGCGGTCGATCGCAAGCTGTTGGCGAACAAGTCGGAGGAAACACTTCCGTGCGATGTGCGCCGGGCCGTGTTCGGTTGCATTCGGGCAGGATGGGTCTATCGGAAGCCCTCGGCAGAGGCCGAGGAGGCAGTTGTGAGAACAATATGCTCGATTCTGGATGCGGGTGCGAGCTTGCCCTCCTCGTGGGGGTCCCTGCTGCTGTCCGCGGCCCCCGGTGCGCCTTCTTGCCGAGCTCCTCGACGCCCGCGAACGCGTTTGCGCTCCAGGAGTGGGGCTTGCAGCCCGTTCGGCACCGTCATTCTCGGAGTCTTCGCTTCTTGCTGTTGAATCAGTGCCCTGTCCGCCACATTGACTACGGAGACGGATCGGTGAGCGCCGCATGCCTTTCCGCCACTCGCGGGGTCGATATTCGGAGGCTTCTTTGGATCTGCGCTCTGTCTCCGGGATCGTCGCGAGAACATCGACAAATTCAACCTGCCACCTCTTCAACCTGGCTTTCGCGTCGTCAACCCAGGCTTGGCTGGGCGGATCTTCCGATAGCGCTTGCTGGATGAACGCAAATACCTGGGAGACCGCCGTACGTTCCAAGCGACTCTCTAGGTCCACCTCGTAATCTCGCTTCGGTATGTTGACACTAAAGTAAACAGTGGTGGGATCATCTGGGATACGCAGGAAAATGTATGCCTCTCCCGTGCAGATATACCCATACCGCACACATTTATCGATCATGTAAGAAAACAACTGCGTGATCACTGCGGCCAGCAGGCGCCTGCAGAGGAAGACGAAGCCGTTCTCATCTTGGCCGATCACATCCCGCTCGGGTTGGATTTCGGACTGGAGTCCCGTGCAGATCTCTTCGATCGTAAGCTTGTGCGGCGCTTTGTATTCGATCGCGATCAATGGCCGGACGCTTCCGTCCTCTCGCCACAGCACGCAGAATTGATCCGCTCGCGTGTTTCTCGGTTGCTGGTCACTCTTGCCCCGGATCGCCAATTCCCCCATCGTGTCACTCAACGTGGACATTTCCGCTCCCCGAAAGCTCGCCGGGTTCTCGAACGATACCTGGCCATGTCCTAGTAAGCCAGGCGCTAGCTCATGAGTACGCACAAGCGCGGTGTGCATCTCTTTGACCATTTTGTCGACTGTGAGCCGTTGCAAGAACCGCACATCGTCTTCGGACCCGATCGGGTCAATGGAATCCTCAACAGACTCGCACGCGACTATCGATGGATAGAGGGCCGTGTGCCATAGCTCATCAATATTGCTCAGAAGGGTCCAGGTGCGCTGTTGTCGTTCGCCGAAGTCTTCCCAGAGCGCGATCGTTTGGGGGAAGAGCCTCGAAGCCGGGTCGGTGGTAGAGCCACGGGTGACCGATGAAGGATCGGTAACAGGTCGTATCTTCTTGCAGAATGCATGGCAGCTTTCGAGAAAATTGGCCAGAGTCTGGTTGACGGCGGTCGCGGCCACTTGTTCCGCAAGTTCGCGTCGACGCTGCTCTTCCTCTCGTCGCCGCTGTTCTTCCTGTTGTCCGCGCTCTGCAACTTCCTGCTTGCGCTGTGCTTCCTCTCTTCGACGCTGCTCTTCCTCCCTTCGACGCTGCTCTTCTTCCCTTCGACGCTGCTCTTCTTCCCTTCGACGCTCTGCAATTTCCTGGCTCCGCTGCGCTTCCGCAAGCTCCGCCCGCAGCCTAGCGATCTCGTCGGCCATTGTTCGTGTGCTGTTGACTTGACAGTAAGAGACCTAAGTAAACAAATGCGCAAGCTTTCGGCCGCAGCCGCCCGGACCTTACTGGTTGATCGCCGGAGCCGAGTCCCCACAACCGAGGCTTGATAATTCCGCTAGTCAATGCCAGGAGCAGTCTTCATTCATTCATATTTCTTACACCGATGTGGTTCCCATACGGGCCCATGCGGGAGTTGCTATTTACTCGCCGAAGAGAAAAACCGTGGCCGGGGCCCGGGTGAAAAGCTCCTCTACCTTTGGTATCCGTCTTTCATGCCAGGGAACTGCTCGAACCGTGAGCTGCTTCTCCTGCAGCCTGGGCAGCGTCAGTCGTCGACGTCGCGGCCCTCCCTCCTTCCTCGTCGGCCTCGTTTCCTCCACATTTCCTGCGCTAGGCTGAACTGCGGAAGAATGCTCTGTTCCAAGAACCACGCCGTCACGGCGCGGAGCCCCTTCTCCGTCGATAGCATTTCGAGAAAATCTTGCGTCCCTGCCTCCCGCGTCATCTTGTCGCGATCCCGTTCGAAGCGGGGACAGAACAGCACGATGTGTTTCGCCGTCTGCCGCGCAAACCCGCATGCGCACGCAGGGGACTCGTAGCCTGGAACCCTCCGCCGGTGGAGGTAGTCGTTTAGCCCGATGTGCTCCGTTCGGAGGAGTGTCGCTATCGTGTTCCTCGCCTTATCCAGCCGCAGGAGCAGTCTTGAATGATATATTGTCACACATCACCAAAATCGGGCCACGTATCATATCTAATTCAAATCGCATGCCTGGTCAGGGCCACAGCTTACAGCGCATCGACTAGCGCCGAGTTCCTGCCCAAAGCAATCGCCATGACCCTTGTGCGATGGAAGGCAGGCCTAGTACCACGGTTACCACAGCAACGACCTACCTCATGGCGAATCCACATCTGCGACCGTGCACACTCCTGCGGCCACTTACTTATACGCCTCTTAATGAACACATGTTCGTAAGAGCGTCCTCAGCAAAGAGTCTTGGGATTGCGCAATGGCCTTATCTCAATCACAGTCTGCTTGCGCCACTGAGCTGTGTTGATTCTGTTTGCTTATATACGCTACATCCATGAAAACGCTCGTTCCATAGTGTTGCCTCTGGAAGTTGTAGTCCAGAACCATTCAACTCCTCTCAGGAATCACTCCCTGAGGTGAACGTGGAGTCATTCCTTGGCAAGGAACATTCCTTCCAGCAGATTCCCATAGCAATATCGTCTCGAATGATAGTTGCATGTGTTGTCATGTCATTGAGTGGAAGAGCTCGGGTGATCTCCATGGTCTCCAGAGACCTGCTCGTGGCTGGTCAGTTTGTTTGGCAGCGCTCCCATGGATCGAGCAAAGCCATCGCAGTCCATATTCAGGTGGTAGGTCATGTGAGGTACTGGACAAGTATTGTGCGACACCCACACAGTCGGTCCACCTCTGCGAGAGATGTCTCGCGCGGCTCGCACGACGAATCCGCGAAGGCTGTCGATGCTGAGGGAAGTGCCAGCCACCAGCAGTGCATCCGGGCGTTGCCGCAGGTCCTGCTCCATCACAGTGGCGATGTCACACTCTGCGTCAGCAAAGGTGTTTTCTTGGTAAAGCGTGATACGTGGGCGCATGATACCGCAGCCACGGTGGCGCAGGCCACGGACTTTGCGCTCATCTTGTTCGCTGCCACAATCGAGGCACGGTCTCCAAAGCTCCGATGTGACCGTTGGGCGGTGATGAGATGGACGTATGGTGCACACCATCTCCTTGAGCGAGCCATGGAGGTGTACAACCTTCCCATCGGCCGGCCCCACTTCCGCTTCAAGCCCATCGATGTTCTGAGTGTAGAGCCGAAGCAGCCGACTGTCGAATCTCTCCAGAAACTCGTGGAAAGGTGTTGGTTCGGCGCGTGCGGCCTGCGTGGCCAGGAAGTCGATGGCCTCCTTGAGAGCGTCTGTCGAGTATCGCAGCGTGGAAGCATCCAAAGCACGCCGCAAGTCATTTCTGATGAAGGTGCCGCGAGAGGAGCGAAAGTCCGGGATCCCCGCCGACGTCGAGATTCCTGCGCCCACGATGACCAAGACGTTGCGACATTTGGAAAGCGCGGCGACAGCATCGGCGGTGTACCGTGGGTCTGCGCGGTCGTGGAGCTGTAGTCGCTTCTTCAAGCGTGATGCGCAAGTCGCAGTAGCTTTCCGTTTGGACATATTTGAGCACGAGATAGTAGAGTGTGTGGGAGAGCTGGTTGGAAAAAGAAGAGAAAGGGGAGGAGGAAGGGAGGCGGGCGGGCTGCGAATATAAAAGTTCCAGAGCCCCTGCTGCCTCACCAGCTGCGCGCGGTGGCAACGTCACCCACCTACAGAGCCCAAGCCGCAATGTGTCTCCACTGCGGCTCCTGTTCCGGTACGAGTCGATACCATACTCTCCTGGGAACAGAGCATGCATCACACGGTGTGTGGTCCAAGTCCCCTGCTATGTTCGATCAGCTGATACGAACGTCCGTAGAGGTATCGCAGGCCATTCTGCCCCCCGAGATCATGTTATTTGCGTGGACTAGAGCTGTGGAGGCCCGGAGCACATGATCGAAGTCACAGGTCGAGACACTCATGTTGGTTGTCAGTCGCATACCATGTTCAGCGTTGCCCAAAACTTTGCGGGCGGGACAGGCGCACCGGGAGAGGCTCTTCCATATTGCTGTGCGCCTTCCGTCGTCACGAACGGCCGTGGTGAATCTGCTGGAGTCAAAGCCTGTGCAGCCCAGCATGAACTTCGACCAGTCTCCGAGTCACTAGGCATGAGAACCCCGCTATGTGTGAAACCAACTGGTCGCGCATCAACATGCCCCATGTTCTAGTCGCGGCTGAGGTGATCCTCTTCTATCCAGGCATTTGACCAGAGAGGTCGTCGCGGACCCTGGAAGATGTGTACGAACTGCAAGAAGATCTATGGAGAGCCATATGTGGTGACTGTTGTGGTGCGAAGTGCCCGTGTAGCGTACGTACGGCTGGATCCTGACGGAGTCACCGCGCTGCCGTCGAGATCGATGGACGGATGGTCTGTATTTTGCTTGCTCTTCGGGCGATGCATGCGCTGATATTTCTTTGCTCTTGCGTACCCGCTGCGTGTACCGCTGCCATTTGGATCTCGTGACTACAAAATGTGAAGCAGTAGAATCTTGTAGCCTGCATCACGCACCCGGGGAGTTCGACGTCGACCGCTTTCAGCTCTTGAACCAGCTCGCTCTCCTTCTTCCGGGTCTGAGAAGGTCTTCGATTGTCCTGGAACATTTAGTCCCCAGTACTTAGTGCCCGTCCTTGTTGGATGCTTCAAACATGCGTTCGTAATAAGCGCTCGGCTGTGACCATTTGTCTCCCGAAGTAGCTGGGTCCACACGAGACCGGGAGAAATACGGGATTCCTTGTTGCTCTGAATCATCTCCTTCTTCTGTCTCCCTCCTATTTTTGTATTCTTGTTGCTCGTCCTTCTCGGTTCGATGGGTTGTCGTGCTGGTTCTGTCCGTGCGCTTGGCTTCTGTGTTTGAATGCCAAGAGTGCGGGCCGGCTGACGACTTGCCAAACGAGCCATGGTGTCTTCACGTCCGCAAAATACCAGTATCCATGTCGCGAAGCGGTGAATAGTCATGGCCTGTGTTGCAGCAGCGCCTGTGGCCCTTCGATGGCACCACGCAGCAGTACATCTCGTCAAGGTGCGTGCTGAACTGCCCGCCATTCGAAGTCCTGTCCTGACCTCAGAGCCCTGTAAGAGTGCTTGACCCCGGGGTCTGCGCGTCTGTTCTCCTTGTAGTGTGCTGTGGGTCGAGCGTCCAGTACTGTGGACGATTTATGCCGCTCAACCTCCGCCACCTCATAACCCGACCACGGCACAATCCTTGTTACTTATCAAAGCTCGGAACTGTTGCCAGATGCTGTCGCTCAGTACCGCTCACATTATCACGCATATACTGTTCGCGCTACGCCGTGAGGTTAACCATCGATTATAGGAACTGCTTCCGTGCGTGCCCGTTCTCATCTTTGATCACTACACTTATATGCCGACACTCTATATTCTCAAGCCGTCTTTTCTGAATTGGAAGGCGTTCTTCGAAAGATAGTAGCAACATTTGCATAAAGATCATTAGGTCTTGTGATGTGACTTATCTTTATATTCGGAATCTAATGTCCTTGGTCTAATGGTATTGCTGGCAGTAAGTAGAGAAGAACGAAGATATTCCCTGCCAAGTAACTCATAATAAGTTCCAACATTTAAATATAGGGAGTTCGCCACAACATGCTTATGGCTTTCCTCCGCAAAACTCCCAAGATAACATCTTAAGTATTCAAGATACTAGGAACAACGTCGAGCCTGAGCTGCTTGAAACCTCGGAAAGCCTAACGTATGTTGAATAGGACGATCCTGTCCGGGGCGGCAACTTTTGCTTTCTAGTTCGCCACATAGGGTAACGTTGCACGGAAGACGAGGACGCTTTCACACGACGTTCTCAGAATGTAGGTCTCTGGGCCAATCGGCCACAGCTGACAGTTGTCGACCTGCCAGGCCTGATCAAGAACGAAGAAAAGGACAGGGACATTACTTTGGCCGAAGAATTGACGTTGCGACACCCAAGGGCCCTGCTCGACTCGCTTGAAAGGTCGTTGAGGAACGGTCTAAAAATAGAGATGACGACCCCGGGGAGAATGAGGTGGCACATAAAGCGCAACTGGCGAACAGTCGGGGCTAGACCAGAGGACTTATGGCATCCATTCCGAGGCCTAAAGACGTTTTTCCAGGACCGCAGCATAGCAACCTTGGGGTATCCGGCGGCACCTCATGCTCCGCCCTGCAGACAGGCACACCAAGTCCAGCACCCAATGTGCTTAAACGCAAAGCAAACACCGATCTGCACAGTTCAGATCCGACCCTTCACAAGCATGTGCAGACGCACAATCAGTTCCTCGTGCCGACGAAGACCGCCCTCGACCACAGCCTGTGCCTCTTCCGAAAACCGTGGTGGGATTTCTATGAGGGCGTAGAATATGCGTCCAATCAGGGAGCCGCCGGGACCGCCACCATCCTCAGTCGGAGAAGACAACTACCAAACGAACGACCGGATGCCTTGTACGTAATCAAAAAGCAAGTGCTGACTACCAATCCGGCCATTCGGAATGTCGCCAAGCCGATTCACGACAACATCGTCACGTTATTCCAAGTGTTCCATCACGAGGGCGTGGTTTCCTTCGTCTACGAAGAAATGGACGTGTCTCTCGAGCAAGTGTTCCTACTGGATATCGACCCGTGGTCCATTAATCCCGAGCATAAGGACTCGCAAATTGCCGCGATCTGTTCGCAGGAGCGTCCATCCGGTGAGCTCGAGGGCCTCTTTGGCTGACTGGCAACAGGTGCTCCGCGGCCTCACGTATCTCCATCACACTCTGAGGGTCTCTCATGGGGATGTGTCGATGCCAAACATCCTGCTCAACCGCACGGGTACAGTCAAGCTCGGTAACGATGTCGATCCGTGGAAGATAGGAAAGCCGCCCTGACCTCTCCCTAGCCAACGTCGGCGCCAGTATCGTCGCTCCTCGTAGAGAGCCCCTCCAGGACTCCAATGCTATGGCCGAAATCTTCCTCGCTCTCTCATTTCCTCTCGATGTGAACCCCAACCACGACGAACTAGAAGCGCAATCGCAAGGCTTCCACCGGTGCTTGGAGGAGGGCGATATCGAACAAGCGCTGCAGGTCCGTTTCCCATTGAGGAAAACGAGGCCATCGCTGACCTCATAGGCAGCATGAGTATCTGAGCGCCGCCGAGCCGGGGCAGCTAGTGAAGCTGGTAGTGCGGACACTACGAGTATCCTATCACCCTCCAAGCCCGTACAAGTAAGCGGTTGAGTCATTTGCAAAGGATGTCAGGTTCGGGTCTTTACCATACTCCCACTTGGACCGATGGCAAGGTCGACGGCTGGACCCGCTGATCGTATGCGCGTACCGTCATCATGCGGGCAAGGTATTAAGGCAACCGCATGAAAGCATCCTCGCGAGGTGACGGAGATTTCTTTCCGTGTGAGCGACGGAAGTAAATGGAGAAAGGAGACACCAAATGGAGCATGTCTATGCTTTCGCATGTAGTAGAAAAATGGAGAACGGTTATCCGTCGTTACATTCGTTCAGGTTGCTATGATTTGGCCGTGATGCCGGGTAGAAGCTCCCCTATGGCTTGTCTCTTTGCTCATAACCTCGGCGGTATTCCCGGAGTGAAAGATTCTCACTGAACGTGGCGCCGCTGCGGCTCCGCGTCGACCGCGAAAAGTTCGCCCACGACTTGTGCTCATCACCTCAGAGCAATCGACCCCGGCCGGCCAGCTGGGAGAGGGTATTTGGCGGCGGCGGCGACGAGCGCCAATCTCAAAGCGGTATTAACTTAAGTCGAATGTTCTTTCTAAGGACGATAGCAGTCTGCTCTTTAAAAATCTTGAAATTAAAAAGGAACTAGAACTCCCCACAAAAATTGAACTCTGGATTCTAGGAACCCTGAGTTCCTAGGGACTTCCAATTCCTAGGGACTTTCCATTCCTAGGGACCCTGAATTTCTAGGGAGCCTGGATTTCTAGGGAGCCTGGATTTCTAGGGACTTCCAATTCCTAAGGACTTTCCATTCCTAGGAACCCTGAATTTCTAGGGAGCCTGGATTTCTAGGGAGCCTGGATTCCTAGGGACTTCCAATTCCTAGGGACTTCCCATTCCTAGGAACCCTAAATTTCTAGGGACTTCCAATTCTTAGGGGACTTCCCTTTCCTAGGAACTCTGAATTTCTAGGGACGCCCAATTTCTAGGGACTTCCCATTCCTAGGAACCCTGAATTCCCTAGGGCCTTCTGCGAGGCGAGCAGCAAGTCATGAAGGCGAAGGCTCATAGGGCTTGCCATTCGATCCTCTGCTCGTGGGCCTCATGACAGTAGAACAGCACGGGTCGGGTGGAGAGGGTCACAAACGGGTTCACGTCGATGAAGAGCAGTGAATGCTGCGGTGGTGTCGGCGATCATGTATATGTTCGCCAATGCCTACGGTCGTCTGCATGCGGGGTCCACGGGAAGAGCCGCCGCAGCGTCGCTCCGGTTTCTTTGTGACCCATGCATGGAACTAGACTGGGGTACTGATTTGGGGGTGCGCTCAGACATGCAGCGACCCGTTGCAACCTGCCCAAGTCCACCACCGCGAACCAAAACGGCCCCACTAGGGCGGTATGAAGGGACATCGCACACAATGCTCGTTCGATGAGTCTGGCGACGACGGTCTCTTTAAGGGTCTTTTCACGTCCTCACACAAGCGCCGGCAGAGCGGCAAGATCCCGGTCGACTCTGCCCCCGGGGTCCAGGCGCGTGTAAACTGGCGAAGGCGGTAACGATGCCTGGTCTTCATCGTCACCTCCGAGCCGCTCGAGGAAATTGAAGAATACTACAATCGACCCGCCACAGACGACGAGTGTCCGGCGCATTCTTATGGTTTCTGACGACGTACAGACCGAATTGCACCAACGTTTCCTCGGTTGCGGACGGGTGTTGTTACGCCATCTTGAATATGGCTCCGCGCGGGATGAGACTGGGAGCAATGTGCAGCGACTGCGCGGCATCTTCGAACGGGGTTGTCATCGATTCGATCCCGAGCATTTCGTGCCGGTCCTCGTCGACCATGGTCTACTCTCCCGTCTGCTCACCACTACGGGCGTTACCTCGTCCGAAGGGATTGACGTTAGCTTTTCAAGGAAACGACATGAACAACAACAGTGCTAAAGAGAGTGATGAATGCATTCGGGTGGGAGGTGAGGTGGGCGCCGGGCGGATCGCGCCGGTTCAGTATGCGACCGGGCTTGCCGACATCGCCGCGGGGGTGCCAAGCCCGGAGATGGGAGAAAGGGCGGTGGATGAAGAGGGCTACCAGGTAGTGACGAGGGCACGAGGTAAGAAGGCGACTCATGCAGCGACCGAGGCGCTCCGAGGCGCGCGAGCGGTGTTCCAGTTCAACCAACCGGCCGAAGCGTCGAAGAAGAGGAGGGCTGAAGAGCAGCTGAGCGAGGCCGCGAGAGGAAGGACGGACCGGCAAGAGGAGGTGGAGAAGCAGAGGCAGGAGATCGGTGCTCTCCGGAGCGAGATCGAGACGATGCGGAAGCTCCTCCAGCAGAGCAAACCAACCAGGGCCACCTACGCGACGGCTGCGACAACGGGGATGAAAGCAGCACAAGCAGCCGACGCAAATCGGCCTGCTAAGGTGGACCGGGTAGTGCACTCGCAGAGGCTACGAGTCGAAGATGACAGAAGCGCAATCACCATCAATACTACACGCTTCAGAGGCGAGAAGACGGATTTTGCGATCGTGAGGGCAGTATTGCAACAGGGCATCGATGCCACGCCGGCTGTCCAAGGGATCAAGATCAAGTGTCTCCGACAGCTGCCGGGCGAGAGGATCAATATAGTGTTCACGAGCGAAGCGGATGCGACTAAGGCCAAAGAGCACTCGGGCTGGCTAAACATCGCGATGCCGGAGGCCCACGTGAAGAGCGATGCGTGGTATCCCGTCAAATGCGACATGGTATCGAAGCAAGCAGTCCTCGATGCGACGGTCGAGGGAGGTCGCAGCCTCCGCAGCGAGGTGTGCGCGGAGTTCGCAGTGGACAACCGCAGAGACGATATGGACTTTACGGCAATGAAGGCAAGCTGGCTTAGTAAGATGGACCCGAGGAAAAGGACTGGCTCCCTTGTTATCTGGTTGAAGAACAAAGTGGCGGCAGACTACCTGCTTAAGGCGGGTCAGGCACTCTTCGGCGGCGGAGCGTACGGAGCGTTCTGCTCTCGATACGAACCGAGCACGGCGGACAAAATGTGCTTCAATTGCAACGCGTACGGCCACCTCCAAGGAGCGTGCCGCAGGGCCACAAGATGCGGGAAGTGTACAGGTCCGCACCAGACACGAGACTGCCAGAGCACGGATCCCCCGAAGTGCGCGGTATGTGCAGGCGAGCATCGAAGTTCAGACTGGGCGTGTAAGCGGCACCCCTACCACAGACGGTATCTCGCTGCCCAGGCGCAACAATCGTCGACGCAGGGGACGACACCCGCTGGGGAAATTGAGATGGGAAATGCAGCACTGAATTTATGATGGAGCACCTGCAGGTCCTCCATTACAACGTTGGCAGGCAGAAGCATGTGCAGTGGAGCATGTTAAGTGACGAGGCGTACTCTCAGTTTGCAGTCCTCGCCGTCGTAGAGCCGCATCTGCACGCAGATCTAAGCACAGGAGAGGTGCGGTGTGGGAGCCACCAGAAATGGAGGCCGCTCACTCCCACAGTGCAACGAGAGCATGGGCCCGGCCAGTTCGCATACCGGGCCATGCTCTGGGTCAGCGCCGGCATGTCAGCCGTGCAAGTCCCCGTGCCCTCGCACGACATCACAGCAGCGGTAATCACGACCTCCGAAGGGAAGGTGCTCGTGGTGTCGGCGTATGATCCTAACGAAGGGGACAGCCGCGTCGAGAAGCGCAAGGCCATCAACCAGAAGTTGGCATACGTCCGCCAGGCCATAGACGAAGCGCAAGCCAGATGGGGCAGAACGATCGAGATCTTGATCTGCTCAGACTTCAACCGACACCATTCTCTCTGGGGAGGGCAGGACATTCTCGTGAAGCGAAGAAGGACAGAGGGGACACCGATCGTGCACTTCGCTCAGGAATTCGGCCTCCAATCCATGCTCCCTGCGGGAACCATTACCTGGCAACATGTCGGCAAAAACCAACACTCGACAGTCGATGTTATTTTAGCCAGTCCCGGGCTAGTAGATCGGGTGCTGTGGTGTCGTGCCCATAAGCACGACCACGGTTCCGACCACAGAGCCATCGAGATCGGGTTCATCACCCGAGCGCTACAGCCGCAGTCGAGGCCGAGTCGCCTGATGCCGGAGAGGGCCAACTGGTCACAAATCGGCCCGGAGGTAGCACGACGGCTGCAGTCAGTCCTTCTGCCTGCGGCGGCCACGAAAGAAGTTCTGGACGACACTGCAGAACGCTTTCTGCACATAGTGAGGGATGTCATTAATCAATACGTGCCACGAGCGAAGCCGTCCCCGCACGCAAAGAGATGGTGGTCACCCGACCTCTCCCTGCTGCGGGAAACTCTCTCAGCATCTCGGAACTACGTGACAACTCTGCAGCGGAGAGGGGAGGACGCATCAGAGGCAAGGCAAGGTCTCCAGAAGATCCGCAGAGAATACTTCCGATGCATAGAGAAGCAGAAGCGGAAACACTGGAAAGAATTTCTCGCAGACCCGAACAATATCTGGAAGGCGAATAGTTACGCCCGCACTGCATACCAAACGAATGTCGTCCCGGCGTTGGTGAAGGATACGACCGTGGCGGAGACGGACGAAGCGAAAGCGGACATGTTGATGGCAACGTTCTTTCCTATTCCGCCAGAACCCAAACCGTGTGGCCCGGCGAGCGAACTACGAGCGCCGACGCAGAAGCCGGGCATGCCTCGGGAATTCCCTCGCATTACAGCAGAAGAGATACGCCAGGCCATCTTCCGACAGAACCCGAAAAAGGCGCCCGGAGCAGACGAAATCACATTCGACATCTGGAGGCGCCTCCTGCAATATGTCATCCCGTGGATACGATGGATCTACCAGACATCACTGGATCTGGGCTACGCCCCCGTTCGTGGCGGACGGCCAGGATCATTGCGTTGAGAAAGCCGGGCAAGTCAGACTACACGGTGCCGAAGGCATATCGACCAATCTCGTTATTGCCGACGATTAGCAAAGGCCTTGAGGGCATTGTCGCGGCGAGGCTGTCATACCTTGCGGAGAGATTCTTCTTGCTGCCGACCAACCATTTCGGCGCGCGGAAGCAGCGGTCCTGCGAGCAGGCGTTGGATGTCTTGGTCGAGAAGATCTATGAAGCGTGGAAGGGAAAGCGCGTGCTCTCTCTCGTGACATTCGATGTCCAAGGAGCCTTTAATGGAGTGCATCCCACAGTCCTGGCCCGGCGTCTGCGAGAGCGAGGTGTTCCAGATCAGATGGTCCGATGGATCCGCAGTTTTTGTGAGGATCGGACGGGGAGCGTCGTAATAGGCAACTACACGTCCGAATGTGCGCCTATCACCCACGCTGGCATACCGCAAGGGTCCCCGCTCTCTCCCTTGCTGTACGTTTTCTATAACGCGGGCCTAGTGGAAGGCAAGATCGATAGACGGGGTGGGTCGCTCGGGTTCATCGACGACTTCACGGCGTGGCGGACAGGTGCCAACTGTGAAGAGACGACCGAGAAACTACAGGCGGAAGTGCTGCGACGGGCGGAGCAGTGGTCTGAAGACAGCGGAGCGACATTCGAAGCAAGCAAGACCGGGTTTATCCACTTTGAACGAACAGCACCCGACGCAGGTGCGGACACCGTCCTGCACTTCTTCGACTCGACGATCCAGCCCCAGAAAGCCATCAAGATTCTGGGAGTGACACTGGACACACGTCTAAACATGACCGCACACTTCGATAGGATTATCACAACAGCAACGAAAAAGTGCCTGGCCATTGGACGGCTGCGAGGCATCCGGCCGAAGCAAATGCGGCAGCTGCACCGAAGCGTAATCGACACCACGACCGACTATGCGGCATCCACGTGGTACGCTCGGGGAAGGCTTGGCGTACAACAGCACTCCACCCGGCTCGAACGGATCCAGCGGATGGGGGCGCAAGCGATCATTGGTGCCTTCCGCACGGTCTCCTCCGGTGTCCTCCAAGATGAGGCGGGCTTGGAGGCGGTGGAAACACGACTGGCGAGGAAGACGGCCAAGCACGCGCTGGACGTGAGAGCGCTGCCGCAGCAACACCCGCTGTGGTCTATTATGAACGACATGGAACGAAGGAACGACCGGCGCAGAAGCCCGATGTTTGAGATCTGGACCCAATATTACAAGGCCATCCAGGGGAAGAAAGGAGTCGGCATCACTCCGAGGCTGCCTTACGCCTTGCCGCCGTGGCACGACGTCCACGACGTGGTGCAGGTGTGCGATGAAGCGGAAGCACGCCGCCTCCACGGCCGCCTGCTGGCCACTCTATCTCAGCATCAGCTGTACTATACTGACGCGTCGGTGCGGAACGGCTGGGCGGGCATCGCAGTGGTCAGGTGCTACCGCGTGGCGGGGAAGCCAGCATACGAGGTCGTCCACCAAGAGACCATCGGGCGGGAAACGACATGCACTGCCACTAGTGCGGAGATCCACGCGATTAAGATGGCGCTCGGATACGTCGAAAAGGCGGATACTCCCGTATGGATTGTGTCAGACAGTCAAGAAGGTCTGCGGCGGATCGGCACTGGTGGTCAGTCGAAGAGGTCGCGGGAGGTAGTGTTAGCAACGCTCCGGGAGATCCAACTCGTCAGAGAGAGAGGCATCCACGTGAAGTTGCTGTGGATACCTGGACATCGGGGAATCGCAGGGAATGAACAGGCACATTGTGCGGCCCAAGAAACTACGTCGACAGAACATACCCTGAGTGTGGAACCTGGACGTCGGATACGGGAATATTCTGAAGCCTCCAGGCTGCTCCGATCAGCGATTGAGGCCGACGTGCCGGAAAAAGCACCAGCATGGGGGAGATATACATACGCAATCGACAGTGCTCTTCCCGGAAGACACACGCTGCAGTTGTACGGGGCGCTGACGCGCGACGATGCAGGAATACTAGCACAAGCACGGACGGGACATGCCCATCTCCGAGAATACCTGGCACGTACGCGTCAACTGGAAAGCGCGGTATGCGAATGCGGGAGAGGCGTGGAGTCTGTCAAACACGTAATTCTACATTGTCCTTTGTGGAGCTTCCCGCGACGAGCGTTGCGAGAGGCTGCTGGCAACAGATGGGGCGACGTGTCCTTCCTATTAGGCGGTAAGAGTCGAAAGAAAGATCCAAGGACAGGACTACCAGTAGATGGAGAGAAATGGCGGCCAAACCTGGACATGGTGCGGGCCACCATTACGTTCCTGAAGAGTACGGGCAGGTTTGCACCTCAGGGCCTCACGTTAGATGTCTAACAGTGCTCTCATGGAGTGGCTACCCCTATCACACTCCTGAAAAACCGATTTGGGGGACATTCTGAGTCAAGGCAGCATACGAGAGTATAAATGTAAGGTCAACGCTTAGGGACAGCTCATACGGACAATAGATCTGTGCATAGCTATACTGAATGACATAACATAACATAACATACCTCGTCCGATCTGACTTACCAGTCGCCTCCTCTGATCTCCGTTCCCCTCGGCACGAAACTCCGATGTTTACATGGTCGTCATCGCCTTTTGGCTGCTCAGGAGCACCTAAAATGTCTCCCTACGAACGATCAGTGGTGGGGGGTGAAGTTTTTCGACTCTGGTAGTGCTGCGTGCCGGTCCTGGGCGAACCTGCGCTGACGCTCCCTGCAGCATTGTCCGTGGCGTCTCAGGCGTCATTACGACAGAATGCAAACAATTCCCTCCACTATAGCGATGGGGATATCTATCGCTATTACAGGACATATTTGCAGCAAGGCGACGAAGGAGGGCAGGCTCGGTGGCAAGTCCTGTTGTCTCAGACGAAAGACAAGAATTTGATGCGAATGGAGCGCACCCATCATGGGAGCCTGGTCAAATCGCTGGACAGTCTCCTCCCCTTCAGTGGATTATGGTCCGGCTTACAGCTGGGTGCGTTCAATCGTATCCTCCCCTGCGGTGCTTCGAGGTATGTCGGGCTGAACGATGCGCCGATTGCTGCGCTGATATGATCCAGGAATTGTGTTGCTACATAGAGAGGATTCGATCTCTGTGGGCCAGTATCATAGGAGCCGACGTGGACAGCGGTGCCCTAGACGTCAAGACGGTAAAACTCCTTGAACTCCAGTGTCCTCGGGACTCCGTCCACGACGCTCATTGCATTCGCCAATGGATGAAAGAACAGACCATCTTCCCGACCATTCACGATCCAGACACTCGCGATCGTCTTCTGATCAGGATTCTGGAGTGCTCGAGGATCCTCACACTTCGCTCTTTCACTGAGGACACCATCTACCTGCAGTCGTGTCATACGGCGCTCCAGCATCTCCTGCCGGACCGAGGGGCAATGGAAAAAAGCTTCCGTATTGCATTCCACGACAGATTCTCCCACCACGAAAAATACTTTTTGGTCAACTTCATCGAACTGTGCCTGCGAGGCATGCGTTATTTCTCCGACCTCGGGGATCTCCCGTGCAGCCACCTCAGGAGAGACAAAGGTCATCCGAGGCCACCCCGGGCTCAAGTCGTGCCCGGTCGAGTTCAGGAGCTGGCTTTTGATGCGTACCGGCTTGGTTTCCGCTCCGACCAAATCTCACGCATCATGAAGACCTGCCCGACCCCACCCACCCTAGACCACCCCTCGTCCGAGCCCCCGAGCTTTCATGTGACTGGATGGATACACCCATCAGGGCGCGATGCAACCGACCGTCTCAGTTGAGCTTGGATCGAGACCGGAAACATCTTTTCCTCCACGCCGTCTTCGAAGCGTCGCAACTGCAGCCCAAGGAGTACATCACCACGTTCTATGTGCTCCAGGACATTGTGCGTTCATTCTGGGGCCCCTCTGCACCACCGTACAGCCACGAAGAGGACAGGTTCCAGGAGGTCGAGGCCCGTGAATACTTCGAGCACCGGACCACGAGCCCATCGGAGCTCTCCAACCAGACCTCGCCGGACGGTCCAGGGAAGCCGCATAACCAGGCTCCTCAAAACGTAGACGACACTTTGGAGCAAGATTTCGACGATCTGTTCCCCAGAGCTCACAGGAACGACGAGGAGGCTCAGCGCATACAGGCAGAGACTGGAGCTGCTCAGGATCAAGCGCATCTCCATGAGCTCCAACGACTCCAAGAGCAGATCCAGGACCGCGATAGGAAATTGGTGGAGATGGAGGCCAAGCTCCGTGAGCTCCCGGCCCTGGAAGAATTTCGAAGAGACGCCGCGGAAGCTCGAGCGCTGTCCCAGATCCTGGAACAGCGGAACGCGGAGATTGAGGAACTGCGGCGCGGGCAGTCACAAAGCACGGCGGATGCCGAGGAACTGCAGCGACTCCGTAAAGCATACGAAAAGTCTCAAGAACTGGAAGCCAGTCTCGCACTGAAGGACCAATTTATTCAAAGCTTAGAGCATAAGGCTCGAGGGCTGGATCAGATCCGCAGTGACGCCGCACAAAGGCAACAAGCGTTTCAAACCCTTCAAGAACAGGCTCTGGAGCTAGAGCAGCTGCGCATTGACGCCGCAGAAAGGGAGCAACTGGTGCAGAGCTTAAAGCAAAGGACTCAAGAGCTGAATGAAATCCGCAGGGAAGCCGCACAGGGCCAACGAGAAATCCAGTCTCTTCAGGAACAGACCCAGGAGCTCCGCAGAGATGTGGTGCGAGGGGAGCAGTCTCTAAAGGAGACGACTCACAAGTTGAATGAGCCCCGTAAACAGAGAGCGCGTCAGCGGCAGCTAAAATCGAAGGCAAACAGGGTTCAGGCAGATGTCGCAGAAAATGATCCAGGAAGTCTTGACGACCTGGAAACCCCCGAACAGGCGACGCAGTCCGATCCTGCGAGTGCTCAACAGCGCCAGACTATGTTCCCAGGTCCGTCATACAGCCAGAGCGGCGACGCTGCAGAACATAATGACGGAGATCAAGACGACCCGGCAGCAGCACGCAACGAGAGCACCGGCAGCACCGGCAGCGTCGCAGATCAAGATCAAGGTAGTCCCCCGAATGAGTCGGAGGATACAAACAACCCAACGATACTATCGGATCTAGCTGAGGCACGAAAGCGCGACACGATGTTCCCAGGTCCATCACACAGTCCGAGCGCTGGTGGCGCGATAGAATACCCCACCAACGCAGGCGCCACGGCCACCGCAGGCACATCGCCTTCGCATCGAAAGGGTGACGACGTCGACAGAGCTGCCAGAAATCCTCCCCCGCCGCCAGGCATAGACCGATTAGGAGCGGCGGCGATGCCAGATCCGGATCGCGTCCGTCGAACGGAAGCCCATTCATCTGCTAACATTCCTCCGCCAGACCTAGCTTCGACCAGACAACACACATATCCAGCTCAAAAGCGGCCGTCTCACGGTACTGCACCTCACGCCCTTGATTCCGGTCCGGAGATGGCGTTCGATGCAACCTCCACGGCCGACGCAGACCGCAATGCACATCAGGCCAGGAAAGTCCGGTACGAGTTGGATCCGAGATATCAGCACGGAACCCGCAAAGGACTGCAACAAGACAGGGTCTACAGACGCCTGCTTGCGTTTTTCGAAGGGAATGTAGCAATGAACGAACGGTTGGTCTTCTTGGCCTCGAACCACCCGATAGAGGCGCTGATCAGCGCGAACTCCCGTCAGAAGACGACTGCGCTGTGGGATAAGGAAAACAACATCCGTATAGACTTACAGCAATTGAAAATGGAGTTAATGGAACTCTTCGAACAACGAAGTTTCGCGGTCTCTCGACAGGAAAATCCCAGGAGTTATTTGTGGGCATGGAACCTGGATGAAGTGACGAAAGAGCGATTCACAGAGGATGTGAACCGCTTGCGAAAGGCGAACGGGCGCTTGGCGGTGGCGCTTCTAAAGAGGCCGAGCGGCTACAAGTCCGGTTCCGAGGAGCAGCCGGTGGAATCACGAACTGTATCTACCGCTGAGCTGTGGGATGAGTTGTGCAAAAGGCATATGGAGGGGCCCATGGAGACGGATGCAAATTTTGTCCTTGGAGTTGTCATTGAACGGCATGGCGTTGATTGACCGCCAGCAGCCAGATACCCTCATTCTACAACCCGTGTCGGGATCTCCGCTTCGAGTACGCCCGGTAATAGTTCTTACAGATCATAACTTCCGCGAGACAAGAGTCCCAGGAAGCGAGTGCATAGCCGTGCGGCGTGTTGTCGCTTTTGCAAAATCAGTTCATAATCCACACTGGGCCTTTCTGTGTGCGCCAAATCCGATGCTCATATACGCCGACACTATCGCTCGATCTGCACAGCATAGTTAGGGATTGTGGCCGAGGTTGACATTTAGTCCTCGGCAATGAAATCTACCCTGTCCTCCACTACTAACTGAAGGCCGGCGTTCCAGCTCACAACTTTCAGAATTCATGATATGACTTAACTTACAGTATCCGCCCTCCGAGAGCTGGAAGCAAGACGACAGCCACGGCGTAGCAAGGGCCAGCCGTTAAGGAGCCGATTTGCAGCATCTGCACAATGGTCGACAGCACGATCACCACCATACCCCTCTTGTAATACTCGAGGCAGTGGACGAAGAATATGGTGCCAGAGTGACGCTATAGGATCGACCGATGCGTAACGTTAAGTCCGTTGGTAAAGGTGGACGCTGCATTTTGGTGTACGTTGGCTCGCCTCACAGGGTGGCTCCCTATGGAGGGATGGAAGTTACATGATGCAGCGGACATTAGATCTGTGCATAGCTATACTGAATGACATAACATAACATACATGATGCAGCTCTCCATTCTAGGCACCGTTCACTGCGCCTCGTCCAGTAAAACTAACCCCCACACATTAAGGGAGGCTCCCGCCGCCCGCTCGCGACCCTCCCGCCCTGCTTTCGCGCCTTCAGATACCACAATTGGGGTTCTGAAGAAGTTCAGGCTCTGCAGCTGTGCCAAGCCACACCGGCCCATCGTAATCGATGTCGTAGACGCCGGGTGGCTCACCATCGTAAAGCAGGTCCCACAATTCTCGGCTCAAATCCACTGTGGCGCCATTGACGAATATGTCAGCAGTCGTGGGATCCGACGTCTGCCGACCGACACCGACGCAGCTCGCACATCTGTCGACCACCATCGCCACAGCAGAAATTTTCGTACGCGGGTTGGTAAATGTCCATTTCTTCCCACAGCTCTCCGGCCTCGGCTGTGATTGAGCCGAAGAATTGTAAGGCGTCCAGACCGCCACATAGAGCGAATTATCCGGCTCGATGTCGCAGCGAAATGCCCCGCCCAGACGGTCGTACATAGAAGCCATCTTGCCCCCGACAGCGTATGAAGCAACGCCACGATCGGTGCTGCGGCAAGCAAGGGTTTGGTTTGTGCAGCGGGAGTTTCCAGTTTCCCCTTCACTTCGCAGGAAGCGTGACTTCGCTGCGAACTGACTGACCGGGTCGGTACGAGCTGAGCGCTGGACTCCGTCACTGGAGTCGAAACCCCTTCGTTGGCGGAAGTCGCGTGGGGGGGCGGTGTCGGGAAGGAAGTTTCCTCGTGTGACAGCGAACCGATGGATCCATTGAAGGGTATCAGGCTGCCTTCGACGCAGGTGCTGAAGCCTCTGGGCATGGATTGCCAGTATCCTGAGGCAAACATCAGAATGGAATTATCGTCGGGAGAATTCCGACACGAGCCCTCAGCAGGCAACCTGCCCAGCACATAAGGGAGAAGTGAGCTTCCCAGAATATAATGGAGCAGATTCATCCTTGGGCACAGGTTTCCAGAGAGCTCAAATTGAAGATGAAGATGGCAGAAGCGTCCGTGAACAGCATCTGAAGAATTTGAACCATCGCCGGGAATCGCCTGCTTTTCACAGGCATCTTCGTTCCCATCCGCGCTCCCCGGGGAGGGGTCTCAGATGGTGCACGCGTGCCGCATCTCGCACGCCTTCTGAGCGGAGACCCGGACACCAGGGGGCTTCTCCTGAGGCGTGGTGCTGTGAGATCGTCCTCACCAGGATCACTCACTGGAGGGGCCACAGTGGAAGTGATCGATTACGTTGGGACGCGTGTTAGTATGCCGTCAGAGTGAGTGGCTCACCGAAAATGGTCTGCACGCACCGAAGACCGAGAATCTTGGTGGCCGTTCCACTTTGTCGTGCCCCGAGTTGCAGACTCTGTCGATCGGGTCGCATAAGCTGGACCACCAGGGAAACTGGCGCGGGGACATGAACATCCACATGTTTCTTTTGCATGCTATCTGCGTAACTTTACATCGTATTAATGGCGTCTCCCCACGATCTGCGAACCACAGCTGCAGCTTCGACCCTCCAGCCTTGATGAATCCGAGCATGAGGACCGTCCCGCTTCCCTTGCACCAGCCACTTCCTACGCGGCAGTACCGCCCCGGTCGCGGTACGCTGTCACTGGCTGAAAGTCCGACTCGAACAAACGAACGTTGAGCCGCCGTGTTCGGAAGACCTGAAGCCGAACTTCCTCCCGAAGTCGCCGGTGACCAGAAACTGCCTTTCTCAGCCCGGATGTTCTGCGGGCGATGAGGACACTCACCTGAGACAGCCACCTGCCTTTTCGGCTCGTTCATCTCCAGCTGAATGTAGCTTTCCACGTCCGGAACGTCGTGAATTACCTTTAGACGTTGGCCCATCCGCTTGACCTTTGTGACGGAGCCTGTGGATCCCGCCTCTCCCGAGATCTGAACAGCGTTCTGGGAGACGTGGATTGAGATATCCAACAACTGCAGACCTGTCAGCTACATGCAAGGCGTGATTGGGAGAAACGCACATCGAATTCCACATCTTCATCGTCCATGATACCCTGCATCCACTGTTGTAATCGACCGTGATATTCATCCGTTTGCCACACGAGCTTGATGCGACGAGTCTTGATGGCCGCCAACTTCGACCGATCTGTCAGAAACCTGATGAATGGAAGCTGCGCGAAAATGCCGTCGCCGGATGCGAACATGATGACGGTACCGAATTCTTCGAGGCGGACGGGAGTCCCATATGGCCCTCTCAGCCACGCGCGACGGCCGGGCAAGGCTCCATCGTGATTCTGGATTCGTCTGGTCCAGCCACGGTTTTGACGGATGACCACGGAGATCGAACAAGCGGCCGTACCTCCGGGGATGGATTGCCACCATGTGATCATGAAAGGGTGCCGCTGGAGGACAGAAAACTCCCGCCACGTCAGTATCGTGAGATAGACATGCTGGCCGGGGACGATCGTCCACGCACGGCTCAGTTTCAGCTCGAGGACCAGCGAACTTCCCAGCCTTTCCGTTCGAACGACATGGATCATTTGCGGCCCCGATCTATTCCAGACAATGTTCTGGTAGGCGTGATGGGCATACCGGGCTCCGGACGTGAGCAGAAACGCGCCCGTTGCCCCCAGCATCAACGGGCGGTTGAAGTACTTCTTCAGTCGGACATGCTCCCAGAGGCAAACCGCAAGAATGACGCTGAGAGCAAGATGGCTGTACAGGAACCACTCGTACGCAAACCGACGCATCGGGGGAGAACCGCCAACAAGACTACTGCAACGAAGCACTGTGTACGTCAGCGGAATCGGGGTGTCCTTGGGGCGATCAACTCACGATGATGCCCACAATCCTGTCTTTGCCTAGAATCGTGCGTTCTTGCAGTGCAATCACTGCGTGAATGATCCCTTGGGCCGTGGCCATGATCCCGAGTGATCCATGGATGAAATGGTACGTTCGTAAAGACCATCCCAACACATGGGACGCGAAACTGAGCTGTCGAACCGATATGAGCGGGATCAAATGGACGAGGGCAAGTTGTCCCGCACGGGCGCTGGCTTCCGAGAGACTTCGAACACGGTAGGCATTACACGCCGCCGTTGCAGCCCAGTGGGCGGTCAATGCGAGAGTCTCCGCCCAGGTCGGGTTCAAGCCGATCAGATGTCCCGGGCGGAAAACTTGCGTATACACCAAGTATCGTCGGATGATCTGAGAGCCGGGTCGCCAGACCAGCGTGTACAGCTGTTGCAAACTTCTTCGCAACAGGCCGAGTCCGATGAGCGATAGCAGAACGATGGTGTAGATCTCTTGGACGTGCATGATGACATGGCATGGAGATGATATTCGAACTGGCAGGAGTTGTTATACATCTCGATCGCTCCACTTCTGTTGGAAGGGGGTTGGATATTCTATTTGTGGCGGCGGCTCCCTGGCGCCCCTTCGGGCGCGTACGGCGATAGCACCATATATGTCGAGACGGGCAGGAGCATCTCATCCCCATTTTCTTGCCATCAACCGCGCACGCGGACGACCTTCGACCATGCCACAAACCACGCGCAGAGCAAAAGAACACTTTCGACAGGTCCGTACCGCACTGCATGTGCAGGGCAAACGGCTCAGCGAACGATTTCACGCGGACGTCCATATTTACATCGTCCGTCAAGGTCGATGGTACTCTTATACGGCCCTCGAGAGCCAGGTGAGCGGGCACCATTCCCGCACGGATGTTGGCGCTGACGTGTGCATAGAGCCATGACCAAGTGCAAGAGAAGAAGCAATGCGGTGTGCTCGTCAAACCGCCCCCGGAACCACAACCGTCGCCATTGCACCCGCCTTTACTGTTACAGAGCATGACTACAGCGAATGCGACGACAAAGCACCGTCCAACGCACTGGAGTGGTGGTGGTCAAGATGATGCAACGTCGTGGGGGACATGTTCGATAGGAAAGACCGGGGAGGCGAGCATGTCCGGGGTCAATTTCGCGCCAGGTACTGTGATTCTGCAGGAGGATATGGCAACGGTACCGATGTATTGAGACTGATGCGATTCCAACATGCCTGCATGCCACCAATGTATCGTACTTTGTGACACATCTTCCCGTGCTGATCTTTCCAGCCAAGCGACGTGGAACATCCCCCCGACTCGCCGCTGTGGTTGCACTCCCGCATGAAGCTTGATTCCTGCGGCACCATAGCTCCAGTGGAGCCTCGTGGTGCGAACGGCACCGCTGTATGTTCATGCGTTCGTTGGGCGACAGCGAAGTGGCTCACGGCCCCATCGATGACCTGCAGGCGTTACGCCCTCACGATGCCGACAGTAGCGTTCACAACGGGGCGCGTCGCTCCAGGACCAGCACCAGCATCATTCACGCAGCTCGTAGGACATATGCACTGGGGTACGGCATTGGTGCGAGACGAGGAATTGACCGGCGAGACAACATCGGTCCTGCGAGTGACGTAATCATGGACGCTTATCCGTATACAAAGATATCTACTCATCTAACCACATCCTCCACGTAGATTCGAGCTGAGTCGCGACCAGACGCCTAGACCGCTGGACAGCGCGGAGAAAGGCACGCGATTCCCATGCCATGATCGCCATCTCCAGCGACTGCATGGAATCTTCGAGTTCTCGAGCATCTTTCACCAGAGCAGCCCCCGCAGCACCACTTGGGGAAGCAGGAATGGGGCTCAACGCACTGCTGATAAAGCCTTGCACTCTCGACCGCGCAATGATGAACGAGGAGAGTACAGAGCCCTGCTGGTTCACCATTCCATGCACGCTAAGAGCAGATGGAAGAGATTGTCCGGTCGAAAGACCGCTGCGGAACTCCTTGTTCGGCCGGGCGCGATCGCTTCCACCACCATCGCTGTCCGGCAGCGGGCGCGGCTCCTCAGGTGTCTTGGGCGAGGAAGGAAACAGCGTGGGACGTCGGCACGTCAGATCCAGGTCGCGTCTCCTACGCTTCTGCGTCTCGGGGAATGCGGGCACCGTCTGCCGCCCTATGGATTTCAGCTGACGGGAATCCGCTTTGGTGCAGCCGGCACTTACTCTTCGATAACAATGGCTTGGTCTCCAAATGGGCACTGGCTTGGAGTGGCATTATCGGCCTTAGCGCTGACGACGACCCTCGCTCAAGTTGCGGGTCACTGTCGGAAGAGGGCTGAGAGGTACTCGGGCTAGCGTGCGGCGCAGAAACGTCCTCGAGCGCAGTCAGGGAATGTGGCCGGGGCACTGTCGGCTCAGGTGCAGGAACCTGCTCGACTCTCACAAGTGGCGGCATGATCGTGAGCTCAGCGTCGCTCGGAACAGGCGAGCGTTCTTGAAGACTTCATCTCGCGGGCAGAAGGACGTCCGCACGCTTCTTATACGCCTTCTCTGCCTTCGCGACGCGGTGCGACCGTCAGGGAAGCGCGCGAACTGCTGTAGACGCCATGCTAGACAAGGAGGGGGTCATACTCAACGGACGGGCGTCACGCTGGGCTGCTGGGTGGGCACGATCGAGCAGTGAATGCACATGTGCGGCACAGTTCATGACGTGAAGTCGAAGTGCACGTGCCTCACATCCGAGCCTAAGCCCCAAGGAGACCGACACGCAACCGATCTGCGCAGGGAACTCGCGCGTAACGAACTGTCCGGGGCGTCCTCCCCGGTGGCTCCACGCGGATGTCCCACAACGTCGTCGTTTTCATATACGTGTGAAGGCCAGCATGAACATAGATGACTCGGACTCGCTTTCGTAATCATCTCGACAACTGCGTCCCGGGCGACGCAGAATTTTCAATTGATATTGCACTTCGGTTTTTGTGGCCGCAATCAGCTGCTCCGATAAGCGAAGAGGACAACTAGGATGTGTTTTCGTCTAGACGCGTGAAAATGAGCTAATGCACCAGGCCCGGTGTGTTCACCGCGGTGCTGCCAGGGTTACTGCAGGGGGTACGCTGCTTGTCGCGCATGCCGGCAATCACGCAAGCGACGCCTCCAGTCCCGCTAACCCAAAGCCCCCTCGATACGTGCAGATGGCCGCCACCGCAAGCGCTGCACCCTGACCTTCAGACCTGGCCCTCTCGTAGCTCGAGCACAGCATCCTTATATCCTGGCGAGAGCGTGTTGGTCATGGCGGGGGTTGTGGCCTCGCGGCGTAGCACTGCAGGCGCGACCCGAGCTTCAGCCTCGGGCAGGTTCATGTCCGTCATCCTGGCCTTCTTTGCTACAGGAAAGCTTTGGTCCTATGACTCGTCAGACGCATCGATGGATAGAGGGAGGCAAACGAACAATCTGTTCCTGTGTTGGTGGCCACCCGTGGTGTTCGTGCGAGCTGTAGACATGAAACTGTCCACGGAACAGAACGACCAGGTAGACATTGGCTTCGCAGTCCGTGGCGATCTGGTGGGCCTTCTTGTTCAGTGTCTGGTGGCGTC
The DNA here is from genome assembly GCA_029490675.1 of Cercospora nicotianae. Taxonomy (NCBI): domain Eukaryota; kingdom Fungi; phylum Ascomycota; class Dothideomycetes; order Mycosphaerellales; family Mycosphaerellaceae; genus Cercospora; species Cercospora nicotianae. The sequence continues at coordinate 124,594 of JANQAT010000004.1, read as the reverse complement.
GGCGGAATTTGTCTTTGGATCTGCTGGAGGAGGGTCTCGGTGCCATGCCTGCTACGGCGCGAACGAACGCGGGCCGTCACGGTTCGACGGAGGAGCTCACCGAGATGAGAGGAGTTTGCATCTGACCTTCACGCATCCACCTCCGTGATATATGAATCCGCTGTTGAGCCCTCCCCTGGAATACATGACCCCCTCCTGCAACTTCGCGATTCACCTTCGGCGGCTGCCACAAGTCGAACAGCACGGAGGCCCCACAGGGCACGTTCACCTCTTTGCGGCGACCGTCTTTGCACCATCATTGACGCTTCTTTCGCCCGATGACGACTATCATGGACACAAGCAATGACCTTACGGAACGTACATTCGATGTGATCGACAATGGGGGCATGCCGATGCCTCCGATGTCTGGAAGGGAGGAATCGCTCGTTCATGCCGCGCCCAGTTCAGAAGTTGGCGACGACGCTCTCCCCATCGCCGAGATTGCTATGGACGCGGTCGAGGATGCTCCTATGACAGAAACCGTGCATTCTCCGCCAGCAATCACTCTTCCGCCCCTGACGAGCATCGGTTTTTGCTGGCCTTCGCAGGCCCCTCTCCCGCTCATGCTGGATCCGTCTTCGCAGACGGATGCCGCTCCGCGCCTGAGGGAAGACGCCACCAATGCCGCGGCGTATGGGCCTGTGCTACAAGCGTCGGAGCCGCGAAAGTATTGCATCTTCGATGACGAGCTCAGGTAGGGACACCCAGTGATCTTCGTTTCGATGCGCTGACCGGTGCCAGGGATGTGGAGGCGCATTATTGCGCGAGTCAGCTTTCCCGCTTGGACGCTGTTCCCGAGCCCAGCAGGAGCGTATTTCTGTTGTTGGACCTCTGGGGGACATCGAATTACACCACGTCGCTGCTGGCTCAGCACGACATCAGTGCCAAATGGGCTCGCGAAGAGCACATTCGAGTGAGCAAGCGGATTCGGAAGTGGCATACCGCGGACAAATACGCAATGGTCCGAGCCATGCGAGACATCGAGCCTTCGAGATTCAGTCAGGTGGCCGAGATTGTACGTACGATGAGGACGAACAAAACGAACGATCTGCTGACCTGTGCTGAGATGGCTCGAGACTATCAGACGATCAGCTGGACCCGTGAAGAAGTATGCGCGGAGTGGGTCAAGTACGAGACGTTACGAGGAGCGTATTTTGAGTGAAGTGCGTTGATCGGGTTTAACATGGATATTGTGAGAACACCAGGCTATCTGTCCACCAACCAACAAGATTATGACTGTCCACAACACTTTCAGTGACTGTGCAATCTTGGGGCTGCCAAGCGACGTGGACCTGCTTTGAGGAGTGCCATGTGCGACGGTCTGGCGCGATTGTCACATTATGGTCTCCATCTCTGGGATGGAAATGAAGCTAGGCGCCTCATGCGACGATATCGATATCCATACACGTGGTGTATAGCTGTGCGGGCGCATCCCGTGAAGTGAACGGCCAGTCGCAGATCCAATACAGGGTGTATGTTGTATTGACCGGCAAGACAGGCAGTACGATGTTGGCTTTGCACCAGACATTGAGTCCTTGTGCAGGATCGGTGCTTCCAGGTCCGGGGTGATCTTTTGCGCGTGCGGAAGCAATCGCACTATAGCCCACAACCTCATCACTGTACTGGTAGCACTCTCCGTCGTCGAAAGGTGCGTGATAGAGCAGATGCCCACGCCCGTCGCCGCCTTGGCCATCCGTCGTCCAGACATGGTGTATGGCCAGGAGCATATCCGAGGGAGAACTTTGGTTTGTTCCGTAGACGAATATCTCCCCCGATCCGTTCTTGCCTTGTGGATTGTTCCAAGGTTTCGTAATGTGCCCATTTTCGTTCCACTGGAGCACCACGGTCTCTCCACGGCCCACGCGGAGCCGAGGGCTATCTGCCGTTTGATACGGCTGCCGTTGTCCCGCGGAGCAGAGATGGTCTGTCGGGGACACCTGGGTTTGACCGTTGGGAGGCACGAGATATGTCATAGCGTCATCGTTGAAGTTGGAAGCCGTCCGGAGAACTGTTCTCGTTACTGCAGTGTCCATCATGCGGCCCGAGGAGCATACCATTGCCGCGAGCATAGCCGACAGACGCAAGCTGTAGCTGGCGTCCCGCCGCTGTGTTCATCCGCTCAACCCAGCTGTGCGCCCAGGCTTGACACAACAAACATGCGAGTAGTAGTCTCATAGTCCTTATGTTCCTAGAGCGTATATGATTTTCACTGTTGCCCGCATCCTCAACTTTCCGCTCTATAAGAGCAGTCAAGGGCCGGCTATATATGGCAGAATCAACCCCGGGGAAGGCGATGCAGCTGCACGAGTGCCGGCGCGTGCCCACATGATTAGCCAGCTTTCGCCACATCTTCCCATGGCGCTTGAGTAGCTTTTGAGCCAGCCTTAATATTGGTGCGATGAACGTCGCGATCACAAAGTGCCCGATAGGCGCCGCCTTGTTGTGCGGCGGAGCATCTTGCAGTGAGACTTTGCAATCTTCGTAGCATGCGGTCGAGAGGGGTGCCACGAGCTGAAGAGTTTCGAGGGAGGGACAAATATTTGAATTGAAGCTCCATATATGTCACTCGCGAACGCCGACTGTCCTCCCATGCCCAGAACTGGCCGTACCAACTAACGCCATTCCCCACCTGTGGCCACGGAAACACCTTCTCTACTGATCTCAATCTTCATCCGTCCGCTTTCTCTTCCGTCCCCGAGGAGATTCCGAACTTATATCACCGCTCTGACCCTCCAGCCACGTCGTCACCGATGAGATGCTTCGGAGCATCTTGTCCATCTGTGCTAACGCCCGATCACTTTGCCATCGGAGCACACCGAACTGCCTCAGAGCTTCTGCAGTTTGGCCACGGGATCGGTGTAATTGATCGGTCAAGCGAGGCCTATTGTTTTCACGAACGTTGTGATCTGCAGGGAAGCCGCCGATGTGATCACGAATCTTGGCCAAGGCTTTGAAGATATCACGTTCCGCGCCGTTTTGCGCAACCTGTACACGCAACGCCTGAATATGGCGTTCCTTCTCCGCACAGTGAGCGGACAGATAAGCATGGCTTTCTCGCAGCTGCACATGCTGCGCCTCAAGGTGTTGGTAGTTCAACAGCTTCGACCAGAATGCATTGAGCACGGACTCTTGGGCCTTTCTTTCCGTTCACTATGAATCGCCAGACGATGCAAATTCTGAAGCATCCAGAGGTCGCTGTGAGAAGAAGTGAGGCGATGCGACGATGGACCTGCGGAAGAGTTCATCGTGGGCGCATGATTGGCAGGGACCGGGTCAGCAAGCGGAGTGGTCCCCTCTGCGGCGGTCGACTTGCAGCTCGGTGTCAAGGTCATGGCTGCACCTGGCGAGATGAGTTTCTTGGAAGATGTGTTCCTCATGGATTGGACCGGAGGCCAGGCAGCTGGGGATAGATGCGAGCGAGTCATCTGGCAGACTGTACGGAACTTATATCGTCTTTTCGGCACCATGCTTGGCGCTTAACCGCACGTCCGACGCTCTGCAGGCGCGCGCATCCGCTCCCAGGCAACAAGTATTGTCGAACCCGCCCAAGATAAACCCCCCAAGATGCAGCCGCGCAGCACGACTTGCCGCCCGGACCGGCAGCCGCCTGTTAGCTAGCGCCCGTCGGCAGTACTGGCGAGGCATGATTACCGCGCGCTCGAAGTCTGCTGAGAAAAGCAGGCAGTCCACGCTGCGACACGCGGGACTCGCATTGTGTGGATCCGCGCCCTGAAATATGACCCGATCTGCCCTTCGCAGGAAGTATCACTCTCCGTCCCAATAACGCACGCTACGATAGCAAGTCGCACCCCTGCCCATCGCCATGACGGACTCGTGGAGCATCGAGCAAAGTTCGCAGTGGCAAGACGACTGGAACCACGAGTATCTCGCTTTCGCGCAGACAAATCCGGGATCGTGGCCACCGCAGCAGGTCGAGAGGAGGCACGACGAAGACGCTGCGGGAGAAAGACCAATCCATGAGGAGTTTCGCTGCGCGTGCGGTGCGAAAATGGAGCAGCTCGAAGACCGGCTTGCGCGGCACGTATGGTCTCGCCAAATGAGGGGGCTCTGGGTCTGACAGTTCCCAGGTTCGAGAGCAGCCTCGACAGCCTCACCAAAACCATCTCGGACCTTTCCTAGTATGTACATAGGCGTCAGACAACGGGAACTCGTCTGACAGTCGTCACAGCCGGTTGACAAGCGTGGAAGTGGACCAACAAACTTTGGAGCAGTGGTCGAAGAAGGTCTCTGCTCATGTGAATGCTCTGCAGCTGCAGAGACTGGGAACGGCCTCGCTGGCGACCCCGTTTGCCACACACGTCGCAAGCAATGACCAAGGCGTGAGATATCAAGTTCAGGATGTTGATGATGTGGCGGCAGTCTAGACGTGGATGGGACATCTTTGGCGATCTGGTGTGAGAGATATAGGCGTTCGGTAAAGTAGCTATCGCGAAGAGTCGTACGTAACTTCCCGTATCGTAATTCTGAGCTCGTCACATGCTCGCCCTCGCACCCGCACCCGATACCTCCATCGCTCCGCCCTCGTCCAGCATACGGTCAAAATCGACGGACCGGGAGCCGAATCATGATGTTGCGTGCGAGTGCTCCAACGCGGGCCATGCGTGAGGGATCTCAGCGATTGTCAGCAATGGACGTTCGAGTGCGGATGGGGTGACACACCGTGGTCCAGACAAGAAGTTTCGAGCGGCTGTGAATACCGAAGGCACCTCCACGACTCTGGTCGGTTGGAATGCCATTTCGCGGGACTCGAAGCGGCCATCTCGAAAGACCAGAGCGTCTTCGAGGGCACAAGCGAGAGCATATCCGACAGAGCAGTACCAGAAAGGTCCGCTCCCGTATCCGTCCTCACAGCACTGCTCGCAATGCTGGACATGGCCCTCGAATGCGTGGAGTAGATCCAACTCTTCGTCCACAGGAGGCCCGCAGGTCGACGACACCGGGTCGAGGAGAAAGCGTACTCGCGGCATGGATCGAATTGGCCACGCTCGGAGGGCGGCAAAGCTGGGATATCCAACGTCTCCTAGCCGCTTCGATCATCGCACGAAAGACCCCGGGGGCTCCGAGCGCCTACGTGTTTGATATATGGGCGCGGACTCACGAATTTTTCTCCTGCTACATGCAACGACGGATTGCTCATCTCATGAGCGATGGAAGGAGACAAATGGACCCCCTGGAAGATTCGTGTCTGCTGTTCTTTGCGTCCAAGAACGTCTACTGGGATGCGATCGTGGAGATTTTGCGTCACGTCTGCGGATCACGCCGTGAAGTGGAGACCGCCTATGGTCGCTGCTCCTTTCTGGCAGCTCGCGATCAGCTTTTCGACTTGCGAGAAAGATGCTGGAATCCGCCTGCCGTATCCGCGTGGATCAGAAGCCAGCAGCTTGGGTCTGCCGTCCGCCAACTCCGATTCAGCAAGCCCATATTGGAAATTATCCTGCAGGTGGGATAGCATCGGTCGCTCATGCATCTCGCAGCCCTGACAGTCTACAGCATCAACCTGCAGAGTCTCTGCGAGATATCCCAAGCGCACGGCCACAAGTCCCTCGCCTCGCATCGATCCAAGAGTCTTTCGAAGAGCACGAAGTTCTCGTCGCATGCGGGGAGCAGGATGAGCGAAGGTCGCCGCGCTCCCATGCGCCAAAGCCTCGCGGTGCGTGAGTCCACGCAGCCAGACGGGACGGAGAGTACATACTGCAGGGCCTTGCGGGAGTGGTCGACGCATGGAGTCCAGACGGCGAGGGAGCAATGCAGACGCACTCCGCGATGTATCGGTAGTCACAATTCTCGCGAAGTTGAGCCGAGACACTGTCCGTTTTAATTACAAACTCATGCGGGCGCTTGATGCACGCCACCTTGCATCCGGATTGCCGCACTGGTGCCGGTGGTGATCGGCTCCCTCCGCGCGCTTATGCTCACGTCGCATCGCGCTAGTTGTCGCGCTTCGGAGTTCGTGACATGTGCTACATGAACGTCTTTAGCGCAGCTCGCTCCCGGTCCAGATCAGTCGATCCTGGTCCTCCGTTCGCTGTGCCTGAGCGGCGTGGCAATGCATGTCCCCCGCCACCCGCGGGGCTGTCATGACTCGCGGGCCGCCCTTCTGGCCCATGCCCAGGCTGTCCAACCCGTTCACTTCGTGAAGGCCAATGTCCTAAGTTATGTTATGTTATGTTATGTCATTCAGTATAGCTATGCACAGATCTAATGTCCGTATGAGCTGTCCCTAAACGTTGACCTTACGTTTATACTCTCGTATGCTGCCTTGACTCAATTGTTCCCCAAATCTGTTTTGCAGGAGTGTGATAGGGGTAGCCACTCCATGAGAGCACTGTTACTGCCAACCTAGTCAGGCAAAAACCTCATCTCGTGAGGAAAACCTGGGTCCGATAGCCTCGCCATGTTCTCACTTCCTGATTGTCGTTCCTTGGCTCAGTACATCAAACCAAGTCGTTTGCCTTTCGTTCCTTGCCTTCGTTCCATCCCTTGGCTGGGGATGGGGTCCTCGTCGCGTGTCCTTCAGTCTCTTGTCCTCGTCCCGCCGCGTGGACGCGCGCCGGTGTCTCCCCATCACGAGGTCCCTCGGCGAGAGCAAACCTCGGGCTGCCTTGTGCCATCAACTTTCCCACTCGCGGGCAGTGGTACTTTCATCTCGTTTAGTCACGTCGGGGTGTCACGTGACTTTTCCTTTCCCTGGGCAGAGCGAATCGATGCCCAGAGGGCTGTTCGACGAGGGCGCGGAACAGCCTCCCCTCCTCCTGCTACCGCCTCCTTCCGGAGGGCTTCCGTGGGATAACGGTTGCTTCTTCCCGCCAGCTTTAGGCTGGAGCAACACCTGTCCGCTGGCGGTGTAGATTGGTAGTCCTCTTGCCTGTCGTACGTAGGGTTCACTACGTCCCGCGTATGTCAAGCTCTTGCGGCAGCACAGGAGCTGACGTACCCGTGCTATCCGCCTCTCCTTCTCCTTGTGTTCATCCTCTTGTCGTGAGAAACTTCGAGCGGCGACGAGTTCTCCAAATTCCCCGGACTCCTTGACCTTACTCTTGCCTTTGCTGATGCTAGGACATCTTCGGCGTTCGTTGTCGTCTTGTATCGGCCGGTGAGGCGAGCCTCACCTTCGTTTGTTGCGTACCAAGCACGCCTGCCGCCCGCCGCTGCGGAGCTCGCTGTGGAGATATCTTGGCTCTCCGTACTGCCTCCTAGAGCAGACGAAGGTTCGTAGCCGGCACCACGTACAGGTGTATCTCCTCGCCGGCCAGTCTGTGAATAACGTCCCTCCCTCCATGGAGAGCCACCCTGTGAGGCGAGCCAACGTGCACAAAACTGCAGCCTCTACCTTTACCAACGAACTTACGCGTCTGTCGGTCCTGTAGCGTCACTCTGCACCACATTCTTCATTCACTGCCTCGAGCATTACAAAAGGAGGATGATGGTGATCGTGCTAGGGATCATCATGCAGATGCTGCATATCGACTCCTTAACGACTAGACCCTGCTACGCCGCGGTCGACGTCTTCTTTACGGCATTCGGAGGGCGAACACTGTAGTCCATGGGGCAATAGAGTTATCTGCTGCTTCAGGAAGTATTCGAGCAAAACGTCGTGCAATCCGCGAGTTTCCCCGTTCGAGAAGGCAGATCCATAGTCCGCCGGTGAATATGAGACCTGTAATCGTGCTGACCTCAGTTTGTCAAACATGTAAACCTGTTTCAGCGCTATGCTGCGTGCAGTCATGCTATGTGTGTTGCAGTGTGGTAGAGCGTGGCGCATGGTCGCGCGCTTCTCGATGCTTCTGAAGCCACGTGGGCTCGGCGCTTCTGCCTGCTGTCCGCTTTCGGACCAGTTTTCGGGTACCTGCAGATTCCCCAGAACGCAGATCCCCCAGAAACTCTGCTTCTTGCTTTGCCACTCCTCCACACTACTTCTATACAGTAACTTAGTACAGTGCCAATGGACAAAGATGGCCTGACGCTGGCTGAACATGCTTCCTCCGACATAGTGACATCCTTTCGTACTCAATCGCACCACACTAGTGTTTCCCGTACCACGCTCTAGTATCGCGCGTAGTCGCTCGTGGCGAGGGCGCCAAGGCATCGGTACTTCAATGTACATCTGCCCGCAGCGAAAATGCTGGCTTGCGTACTCGAACCGTTATGTAGAAAAAGGAATACGAGTAAATTAGGACTTCAATTGTACAGAAGAATATCTCACTTCAACCTGAAGATGCATACGGCGCCCGAGGATTGTCCAATGACCAGCGATTTCCCGTATACTGCCGAGCAGCTTCCCCGATACTCGTGGGGCAGCCATAATACGGCTGCGCCCTGGTTGCATATCCACTGGTCTCTGAGCTCCAAGGAAGATGTCCAGGCAGAAGTACTAGTAAGCATAATTGGACCACGATATGGGATATGGAATGTCCCGGTGCTAGTGCTCAGGCACTTGCAATCTTCAGAGAAAACCATAGAGAATAGGTATGTGACACGAACGTCAGGAATGAGGTGAATCATCTGGCTCGTCGCCGCGTTCCACACCCGCACCCTCTGGTCCCATGATGCCGACGCGATGACCTGCCCGTCCGGCGAGAACGCCACCACGGTGACCCTGTTGTCGTGCCCTTCCAGCTTCTGCGTCTGCTCGCCCGTCGCCGCATTCCACACCCGCACTGTCTGGTTACTTGATGCTGACGCGATGACCTGCCCGTCCGGCGAGAACGCCACTGCGTAGATCTCTGCGTCGTGCCCTTCGAGCTTCTGCGTCTGCTCGCCCGTCGCTGCGTTCCACAGTCGCACCGTCTTGTCCACTGATGCCGACGCGATGACCTGCCCGTCCGGCGAGAACGCCACTGCGGTGACATAGTGGTCGTGCCCTTCAAGCTGCTGCGTCTGCTCGCCCGTCGCCGCGTTCCACACCCGCACCGTCTGGTCCCATGATGCCGACGCGATGACCTGCCCGTCCGGCGAGAACGCCACCGCGGTGACCAGACTGTCGTGCCCTTCGAGCTTCTGTACTTCTGCGCTCCAATTCGCTGGAACCTTCGGAAACCGCGCCCATCCCCGAGGTATCTGGTAAGAGAAGGTCCTTCTGACGATACTCTGCGTAGGAGTGAATATCAAAGCAGAATGGTATAGTTGTAATGGGGCAAGGTCTGTAACATATCGGTTGCGTAATATGAATCGTTTTGCATCTTGAAGCAGGCCGGTGAGTTCTCGGCTGCCGTTGCCGACAATCGATAGCAAGTCGCTCACGTAAGCGATCGCGCTCGAGATTTTGCCAATCCAGCTTAGAGCTTCCAGCCAGTGCAAAAGGTGTCTACGCAGAAACCTGTGCACTTCGTCGTTGTCACACAATCCAGATCGGCTCTTCATTATGTGCAGAGGCCAGTAGCTGCATGCGTAGGCCACGTCTGGCGGAATATGTGTCTGAATCTGTCGTGAAGACAATTCGAAGCGCCGAGTTCTGGGCTGCACGACACGACACATATCAAGCCGCAAGACCCCATCCTTGCTCAGACGTCGAAGGCAATATTGGGCAAGTTTTGCGTGGGTTTCCACTTCGTCGATCCAGAATCCTTCCCGATCTTCTCGTTCCGGATCGATCAGAAAGTCGCGGAACGACAAGTGCAGCAATCTCACCGGGTCATGTGGATTGGATGGTACCTCCAAGACAGAATGCAGGTGCCGGAGAAGTTCGCGAATGTCTTCTTTCTCAACGTCCTGCGACTCATTATAGAGTAGAGCGGCTAGCGAGGAGATTGAAAGCGGATCTGCTGCCAGGATAATCGGCCCCACAATGTTTCGAAAGTCTTGTATTAATTCTTTTCGCTCAGCTTCAGTCTTGCCGTCAAGCAGATCATTGAGGATAGGCAGGTACGTTCTGGCCAAGTGTGAAGACATAGCGGCGTAGCGTTGCGCAAGAATTAACTCGAGACGCTTTCGAGGTTTGGTCTCGGATAGAAATCGATACACTGTCGAGGCAAAGATGAACAGAGGAACCGCCAATTCGACCAGTGCTAGGAGATCAGCCTCTGTAGGCCAGTGTTGCAATTGTGCAGCGTCATTTCTGTCCCCTCTAATCTTGACAAACGCAGCGTCAAAGTATGCACGAATATCGCGGTGAATGGTGTCTGCTTGGGCCTGTTCCAGAATAATATCGTGATGGAGACTTCCGTCGAGCGCTCGGAAACCCAGCTGGACAGGAAGCTCTGGCCTGCTCGTCAGAAAGACGCGTAGTCGAAGCTTGCTTTCAGCCTCTACTTGAGCCAGGAGCCGGAGGAACAGTGGTATATCCGTACTCCGATCGCATTCGTCGAGAGCGTCGATCACAATCACTAGTCTCTGTCGTGGCAGAGACGCCGAGTCCAGGCTCAGCACCGGCTGCAGAAGTAGCTTCTCAAATTGCTCTTGTAGGCCTCTGCTGCAGATGAAAGAGTCGTGATCAAGCGCGGCCAAGATAGGTCTGCGCATGGCGGGAATCAGATCTGCGAGTTGTACAGCGATCGTGGCAAAAAAGAGGCTGGCGTTGCTGCGGTCCTGTTCGCCGCGCTTGAAGAAGAAACTTGCTCCTAAGCACGTCTCCTGGCCGAGGTTTGGCAATTGGTTCCGGCTCTGTGCGACTGTGCGACTGATGGTCGACTTTCCAGTACCAGCCTTGCCACAGAGCCAGAAAATAAATTTGCCGGCGGGTGTCTCTGCCCACTGGCCAATACTGGCTAATATTTCTGACCGGGTCCCTTCGAGGCAGTTCGATGTCGTCTCTTCTGCTATCGAGTTGAAGATTGCATTGCGAGCCACAGACAGCTTTGAGAGATCCACATTCTGGGCATCAATCGCCGCTAGAAAGCGCTGTTCGGCTCGTGCTCGTCCTTCGCCGTAGTTGACGACCATGCCAAGGTCTAAAACACCGAGCATAGCATAGTAGATGTCCTCTTCGCGCGTCGTGGTTCTGCCGTCCATCCATCTGCGCTTCTCGCGAAAGTCTAGGCGACAACTCGCCTCATAGTTATTTAGGATATCTTCTGGGATGCCTGTAATTTGAGCAATCCGGCCTTCGAGCGCAGGCCCGATGGCTGTCCCGCGATATCCAGCGGCCGCGGCCCCCTTGTTCCCAATGACCTCCCAATACTTCGAAAGGAAGACTACCGTTCGTGGTGCAAGCAGTTCCTGCAAGGTCCAACCTCTCGTGAACCACACACTTTGCCGAAACTTGTCGTAATCACGGACGGGCTCGACATCGCTCAGATAGGCCAGGCACACCTCTGCTTCGCGATACCATTTGAACATCGAGTTGATCGAAGACGACAGCTCCGCCGAGCTTTTCTTATCGATGCAACAGGTATCGATCCAGAGCCATCCGACCGAGGGCACTTTGTTCTTGATATACTCCGCAAAACCTTGCACCTTCTTGTAGCCAGCAGAGTCTGTGTTCCGGCCGCTTTCTACATCTTCCAAGGTCACTTCGGAGTCGCACCACCGGTGCGACGCGATCGCGTAGGGCGGCGGTTTCTTCGGTTCGTCGAACTGGCGCAGCTTGAGGGTGTCCACGCACAGCAGCCGCATGGCTGAACGCGTTCGATGTCGCCCGTGGCTCTCAACTCGTCTGCGTGTATCCGTTGAAGTTCGTCTGGGGTCGTTGGCGTGTCATGCGCTGTTGAAGGTTGCAAATCGTGCCGCCGACCTGTGCAGCTCGACGGGACCGGTCAAGAGGCCGAGCTCTTGCATGAGGGCGCGACACAGCCTCGTGCTGCGCATGCTGAAACGAACCATCGTGCGCGGACAGATCGTCGGCCGTTGCGGAACGTAAATGTGCTTCGCACACATAGGCTGCTGTGTGTTGTCGGTTGTATTGCCTGTCTCTGAGCGGTGTAAGTAGGATCTCTCTCGCTAGGCACTCTGGGAGTGGGACGAAGCACAGGAACTTGGTGTCGTGTTGTTCGATTCCTGAGGCACCAATTCGTCTCTCGCATCTGAGCTTCAACTAAGGGCGGGACACCATGGAGACAAGCCGAACTGTTCAATCAGTCCTGTAACTTAGCATTTTCTTTGACTCTCTCTCAACGCCATCGAAAACGATAGAAGACTGGTGATACTATAATGCGCCGAGAAGACGAGCTGAAGTGCATGTGCCCTTGCTATCTTGGCATTTTCTAAGCTGGGTGATGCCTGCGTTCCTCGTTCCACTCTAGCATCTTCGCCACATCTAAGTTACATCGGCCACCGCCATAGCCATCGTCCGGCTACTGGAAAGGGATCCCAAAAGGCTGCGATCAGTCATAAAGGTAGCTCGTATTTTCGGGATACGAATTTCAGAAGAAAATACGCTTCTCGGGAAAATAGTATACCGGTTCTATTGCTACCACATTCGCGCCACAGGAGCTCTGCATTGCCCCGGCAAGGGTCGACACTCTTGGGCCTCGATGCCGGCCCGCAGCGCTTCTGTATTATAGAGGTCTTGAGCATCGGTATCAGGTGCAAGTTGTTCGCATTCTCGTTTGTCTCTCCTCACATCCTTCGCTTCTGGCCTGGACCTCGCGCTGCCAGCTTTCTTGGCCTCTTTCTCGACTCTCTTTGCCTCCTTTTCAGCCTCTTTCAGAGCACGATCCATACGCGCCTTTGCCAAGTCTTCGTAGCTCATCACTCGCGCCGTTCCAATGATCTCCGTCTTGGTCGATCGACGGGCTTTGGCTTCGTTGTTGATCTTGGCCAGAAATTGATTTTGCTCACGAAGGAGGGCGCGTTCGGAAAACGACATTCGCGTCGCATTGGTGAGCTTCTCGAGGTGTTTTTGGAAACGTTGCCGGCGGGTTACGTCGAGCGTGTCGGTATCGAGCTTGATCAGATTGTGCAGAGCGTGGACCGCTTCCGCCGATACGGGAGTCACGGGAGTCTTGGGTGTTACTGGAGTGTGCGGCGACGGATTATGGGAGACTGGATCTTGCTGTACAATGCCAGTCGCCAGTCCAGCTGGTTCGATAGTAGCTGGAGGTAAATCCTTGACCACTTTGGCCGGATCGAACGGGAAGAGGCCTGCTTTGGCCCAGCCCGATCGTATGTTCCGTGAGGTGAAAGCACGCTCCCGTGCGGGACTGTACAGGTATGCAAAGTGCTCCTTTCCGATCGTTCCTATACCTCCACGCTCCAGACGTTCCACCTGATCCCGATAGGCTGCCTTGAGCGGACCGAACACGGAGATGTCACAGGGCTGCAGCTTATGGGAAGTATGAGAAGGGAGGCGACACAGCGTGATATTGTTCGCGAAACAGAACTCCAGGACTTCAAGAGTTTCATGCGTCCCAAACCCATCACAGATCAGCACTCGCGGCTTCTGTCCTGCACGATCTCTGGTCTGAGGGTCGAATACCAGCTTCAGCCACTGCAAGCTGAGATATGAGTCCGTGTACCCGCTGTCGGAGAATGCGTAGTGCCAGCCGGGAGTGGGCCACGTACTCCAGTTGGATCGGTGAGTGGCAGCGGGCCAGATGATCATGGGATGCAGATACCTGCCATCGGCGCTCACGCACTCAATGGCCGTGATCGTGACGCGCTTGACACGGGCACTTCTGCAGTTGTGTGAACTCTCTTTACTTACCAGAACCTTGACGGAGCCCAGCTGGGAAAGCATAATGCCCGTCTCGTCCATGTTATACACGTTCTCTCGCAACACATTCGGATCCTGCAAAACCTGTCCGATCACATCGAACCAGTGCACCACTTTATCGTGGATCTCGTATCGCTTCCAATCGAGCGCCTTGGTCGTGCTAGCTTTCAGCTCTGGATGTCGCTTATAGAAGTGCTGCGGCCAATTTTTGCCCGGCGGTTTGCTGGGTCTCTTCGAAGGCGTCCGCTGGCGAGCGAGACTGAACGCGATCGAGCCTACATACTTGATCCTAACAGGTCGACCAAGTGCATCTTGTTGAACGAGAAACGCGACCAGCGCCTTCTCTTCCCACGGATCGAGGTACTGTTGGCTTTCCGCCTTCGCCTTGAGCGACGGCCGTCCGCGCGCGCGATGCTGGAGCGTCGTGCGGGGAACATTAGTGTGTTGCGACCGAGCGCGAAAAGACCTCTCTACGCCAGAGCACTCATCTTCGGCCAGCGCCAGGCTGGCCTTGTCCATATGCTCCACACTACTGTATGGAAGTAACGTGGAGAAATGGGAAAGCAGGAACCAGAGTTTCTGGGGATCTGCAGGTACCCGAAAACTGGTCCGAAAGCGGACAGCAGGCAGAAGCGCGGACCCCACGTGGCTTCAGAAACATCGAGAAGCGCGCGACAAATGCGCCACACTCCACGACACTGTACCCCACATAGCATAACTGCACGCAGCATAGCGCTAAAACAGGTTAAAACGTTTGGTGAACTGAGGTCAGCACGATTACAGGTCTCATATTCACCGACGGACTGTAGATCTGCCTTGACGAACGGAGACACTCGCGGATTGCACGACGATCTGCTCGAATACTTCCTGAAGCGGCAGATATCTCTATAGCCCTATAGACTACAGTACCCACCCGCCGAACGCCGTAGAGAAGATGTCGGACACGGCGTAGCAGGGGCTAGTCGTTGACGAGTCGATCTGCAGCATCCGCATGATGACCCCAGCACGATCACCATCATTCCCCTCTTGTAACGCACGAGGCAGTGGACGGATAATATGATGCAGGGCGACGCTCCAGGACTGACTGATGCGCAAATCTGCTGGTAAAGGTGGACGCTGCAGTTTTGTGTGAGTTGGCTCGCCACACAGGGTGGCTCCCCATGGAGGGAGGGACGTTACAGCGGCGGGGAGAGTAAACGACATGAACAACAACAGTGCTAAAGAGAGTGATGAATGCATTCGGGTGGGAGGTGAGGTGGGCGCCGGGCGGATCGCGCCGGTTCAGTATGCGACCGGGCTTGCCGACATCGCCGCGGGGGTGCCAAGCCCGGAGATGGGAGAAAGGGCGGTGGATGAAGAGGGCTACCAGGTAGTGACGAGGGCACGAGGTAAGAAGGCGACTCATGCAGCGACCGAGGCGCTCCGAGGCGCGCGAGCGGTGTTCCAGTTCAACCAACCGGCCGAAGCGTCGAAGAAGAGGAGGGCTGAAGAGCAGCTGAGCGAGGCCGCGAGAGGAAGGACGGTAACGGAGCAGATCCAGAGCCTCAAGACGCTTATTGTCCAGCTAATCGATCAAAATGAGGACCGGCAAGAGGAGGTGGAGAAGCAGAGGCAGGAGATCGGTGCTCTCCGGAGCGAGATCGAGACGATGCGGAAGCTCCTCCAGCAGAGCAAACCAACCAGGGCCACCTACGCGACGGCTGCGACAACGGGGATGAAAGCAGCACAAGCAGCCGACGCAAATCGGCCTGCTAAGGTGGACCGGGTAGTGCACTCGCAGAGGCTACGAGTCGAAGATGACAGAAGCGCAATCACCATCAATACTACACGCTTCAGAGGCGAGAAGACGGATTTTGCGATCGTGAGGGCAGTATTGCAACAGGGCATCGATGCCACGCCGGCTGTCCAAGGGATCAAGATCAAGTGTCTCCGACAGCTGCCGGGCGAGAGGATCAATATAGTGTTCACGAGCGAAGCGGATGCGACTAAGGCCAAAGAGCACTCGGGCTGGCTAAACATCGCGATGCCGGAGGCCCACGTGAAGAGCGATGCGTGGTATCCCGTCAAATGCGACATGGTATCGAAGCAAGCAGTCCTCGATGCGACGGTCGAGGGAGGTCGCAGCCTCCGCAGCGAGGTGTGCGCGGAGTTCGCAGTGGACAACCGCAGAGACGATATGGACTTTACGGCAATGAAGGCAAGCTGGCTTAGTAAGATGGACCCGAGGAAAAGGACTGGCTCCCTTGTTATCTGGTTGAAGAACAAAGTGGCGGCAGACTACCTGCTTAAGGCGGGTCAGGCACTCTTCGGCGGCGGAGCGTACGGAGCGTTCTGCTCTCGATACGAACCGAGCACGGCGGACAAAATGTGCTTCAATTGCAACGCGTACGGCCACCTCCAAGGAGCGTGCCGCAGGGCCACAAGATGCGGGAAGTGTACAGGTCCGCACCAGACACGAGACTGCCAGAGCACGGATCCCCCGAAGTGCGCGGTATGTGCAGGCGAGCATCGAAGTTCAGACTGGGCGTGTAAGCGGCACCCCTACCACAGACGGTATCTCGCTGCCCAGGCGCAACAATCGTCGACGCAGGGGACGACACCCGCTGGGGAAATTGAGATGGGAAATGCAGCACTGAATTTATGATGGAGCACCTGCAGGTCCTCCATTACAACGTTGGCAGGCAGAAGCATGTGCAGTGGAGCATGTTAAGTGACGAGGCGTACTCTCAGTTTGCAGTCCTCGCCGTCGTAGAGCCGCATCTGCACGCAGATCTAAGCACAGGAGAGGTGCGGTGTGGGAGCCACCAGAAATGGAGGCCGCTCACTCCCACAGTGCAACGAGAGCATGGGCCCGGCCAGTTCGCATACCGGGCCATGCTCTGGGTCAGCGCCGGCATGTCAGCCGTGCAAGTCCCCGTGCCCTCGCACGACATCACAGCAGCGGTAATCACGACCTCCGAAGGGAAGGTGCTCGTGGTGTCGGCGTATGATCCTAACGAAGGGGACAGCCGCGTCGAGAAGCGCAAGGCCATCAACCAGAAGTTGGCATACGTCCGCCAGGCCATAGACGAAGCGCAAGCCAGATGGGGCAGAACGATCGAGATCTTGATCTGCTCAGACTTCAACCGACACCATTCTCTCTGGGGAGGGCAGGACATTCTCGTGAAGCGAAGAAGGACAGAGGGGACACCGATCGTGCACTTCGCTCAGGAATTCGGCCTCCAATCCATGCTCCCTGCGGGAACCATTACCTGGCAACATGTCGGCAAAAACCAACACTCGACAGTCGATGTTATTTTAGCCAGTCCCGGGCTAGTAGATCGGGTGCTGTGGTGTCGTGCCCATAAGCACGACCACGGTTCCGACCACAGAGCCATCGAGATCGGGTTCATCACCCGAGCGCTACAGCCGCAGTCGAGGCCGAGTCGCCTGATGCCGGAGAGGGCCAACTGGTCACAAATCGGCCCGGAGGTAGCACGACGGCTGCAGTCAGTCCTTCTGCCTGCGGCGGCCACGAAAGAAGTTCTGGACGACACTGCAGAACGCTTTCTGCACATAGTGAGGGATGTCATTAATCAATACGTGCCACGAGCGAAGCCGTCCCCGCACGCAAAGAGATGGTGGTCACCCGACCTCTCCCTGCTGCGGGAAACTCTCTCAGCATCTCGGAACTACGTGACAACTCTGCAGCGGAGAGGGAGGACGCATCAGAGGCAAGGCAAGGTCTCCAGAAGATCCGCAGAGAATACTTCCGATGCATAGAGAAGCAGAAGCGGAAACACTGGAAAGAATTTCTCGCAGACCCGAACAATATCTGGAAGGCGAATAGTTACGCCCGCACTGCATACCAAACGAATGTCGTCCCGGCGTTGGTGAAGGATACGACCGTGGCGGAGACGGACGAAGCGAAAGCGGACATGTTGATGGCAACGTTCTTTCCTATTCCGCCAGAACCCAAACCGTGTGGCCCGGCGAGCGAACTACGAGCGCCGACGCAGAAGCCGGGCATGCCTCGGGAATTCCCTCGCATTACAGCAGAAGAGATACGCCAGGCCATCTTCCGACAGAACCCGAAAAAGGCGCCCGGAGCAGACGAAATCACATTCGACATCTGGAGGCGCCTCCTGCAATATGTCATCCCGTGGATACGATGGATCTACCAGACATCACTGGATCTGGGCTACGTCCCCCGTTCGTGGCGGACGGCCAGGATCATTGCGTTGAGAAAGCCGGGCAAGTCAGACTACACGGTGCCGAAGGCATATCGACCAATCTCGTTATTGCCGACGATTAGCAAAGGCCTTGAGGGCATTGTCGCGGCGAGGCTGTCATACCTTGCGGAGAGATTCTTCTTGCTGCCGACCAACCATTTCGGCGCGCGGAAGCAGCGGTCCTGCGAGCAGGCGTTGGATGTCTTGGTCGAGAAGATCTATGAAGCGTGGAAGGGAAAGCGCGTGCTCTCTCTCGTGACATTCGATGTCCAAGGAGCCTTTAATGGAGTGCATCCCACAGTCCTGGCCCGGCGTCTGCGAGAGCGAGGTGTTCCAGATCAGATGGTCCGATGGATCCGCAGTTTTTGTGAGGATCGGACGGGGAGCGTCGTAATAGGCAACTACACGTCCGAATGTGCGCCTATCACCCACGCTGGCATACCGCAAGGGTCCCCGCTCTCTCCCTTGCTGTACGTTTTCTATAACGCGGGCCTAGTGGAAGGCAAGATCGATAGACGGGGTGGGTCGCTCGGGTTCATCGACGACTTCACGGCGTGGCGGACAGGTGCCAACTGTGAAGAGACGACCGAGAAACTACAGGCGGAAGTGCTGCGACGGGCGGAGCAGTGGTCTGAAGACAGCGGAGCGACATTCGAAGCAAGCAAGACCGGGTTTATCCACTTTGAACGAACAGCACCCGACGCAGGTGCGGACACCGTCCTGCACTTCTTCGACTCGACGATCCAGCCCCAGAAAGCCATCAAGATTCTGGGAGTGACACTGGACACACGTCTAAACATGACCGCACACTTCGATAGGATTATCACAACAGCAACGAAAAAGTGCCTGGCCATTGGACGGCTGCGAGGCATCCGGCCGAAGCAAATGCGGCAGCTGCACCGAAGCGTAATCGACACCACGACCGACTATGCGGCATCCACGTGGTACGCTCGGGGAAGGCTTGGCGTACAACAGCACTCCACCCGGCTCGAACGGATCCAGCGGATGGGGGCGCAAGCGATCATTGGTGCCTTCCGCACGGTCTCCTCCGGTGTCCTCCAAGATGAGGCGGGCTTGGAGGCGGTGGAAACACGACTGGCGAGGAAGACGGCCAAGCACGCGCTGGACGTGAGAGCGCTGCCGCAGCAACACCCGCTGTGGTCTATTATGAACGACATGGAACGAAGGAACGACCGGCGCAGAAGCCCGATGTTTGAGATCTGGACCCAATATTACAAGGCCATCCAGGGGAAGAAAGGAGTCGGCATCACTCCGAGGCTGCCTTACGCCTTGCCGCCGTGGCACGACGTCCACGACGTGGTGCAGGTGTGCGATGAAGCGGAAGCACGCCGCCTCCACGGCCGCCTGCTGGCCACTCTATCTCAGCATCAGCTGTACTATACTGACGCGTCGGTGCGGAACGGCTGGGCGGGCATCGCAGTGGTCAGGTGCTACCGCGTGGCGGGAAGCCAGCATACGAGGTCGTCCACCAAGAGACCATCGGGCGGGAAACGACATGCACTGCCACTAGTGCGGAGATCCACGCGATTAAGATGGCGCTCGGATACGTCGAAAAGGCGGATACTCCCGTATGGATTGTGTCAGACAGTCAAGAAGGTCTGCGGCGGATCGGCACTGGTGGTCAGTCGAAGAGGTCGCGGGAGGTAGTGTTAGCAACGCTCCGGGAGATCCAACTCGTCAGAGAGAGAGGCATCCACGTGAAGTTGCTGTGGATACCTGGACATCGGGGAATCGCAGGGAATGAACAGGCACATTGTGCGGCCCAAGAAACTACGTCGACAGAACATACCCTGAGTGTGGAACCTGGACGTCGGATACGGGAATATTCTGAAGCCTCCAGGCTGCTCCGATCAGCGATTGAGGCCGACGTGCCGGAAAAAGCACCAGCATGGGGGAGATATACATACGCAATCGACAGTGCTCTTCCCGGAAGACACACGCTGCAGTTGTACGGGGCGCTGACGCGCGACGATGCAGGAATACTAGCACAAGCACGGACGGGACATGCCCATCTCCGAGAATACCTGGCACGTACGCGTCAACTGGAAAGCGCGGTATGCGAATGCGGGAGAGGCGTGGAGTCTGTCAAACACGTAATTCTACATTGTCCTTTGTGGAGCTTCCCGCGACGAGCGTTGCGAGAGGCTGCTGGCAACAGATGGGGCGACGTGTCCTTCCTATTAGGCGGTAAGAGTCGAAAGAAAGATCCAAGGACAGGACTACCAGTAGATGGAGAGAAATGGCGGCCAAACCTGGACATGGTGCGGGCCACCATTACGTTCCTGAAGAGTACGGGCAGGTTTGCACCTCAGGGCCTCACGTTAGATGTCTAACAGTGCTCTCATGGAGTGGCTACCCCTATCACACTCCTGAAAAACCGATTTGGGGGACATTCTGAGTCAAGGCAGCATACGAGAGTATAAATGTAAGGTCAACGCTTAGGGACAGCTCATACGGACAATAGATCTGTGCATAGCTATACTGAATGACATAACATAACATAACATACAGCGGCGGGGGCCGGCGAGGAGATACACCTGTACGTGGTGCCGGCTACGAACCTTCGTCTGCTCTAGGAGGCAGTACGGAGAGCCAAGATATCTCCACAGCGAGCTCCGCAGCGGCGGGCGGCAGGCGTGCTTGGTACGCAACAAACGAAGGTGAGGCTCGCCTCACCGGCCGATACAAGACGACAACGAACGCCGAAGATGTCCTAGCATCAGCAAAGGCAAGAGTAAGGTCAAGGAGTCCGGGGAATTTGGAGAACTCGTCGCCGCTCGAAGTTTCTCACGACAAGAGGATGAACACAAGGAGAAGGAGAGGCGGATAGCACGGGTACGTCAGCTCCTGTGCTGCCGCAAGAGCTTGACATACGCGGGACGTAGTGAACCCTACGTACGACAGGCAAGAGGACTACCAATCTACACCGCCAGCGGACAGGTGTTGCTCCAGCCTAAAGCTGGCGGGAAGAAGCAACCGTTATCCCACGGAAGCCCTCCGGAAGGAGGCGGTAGCAGGAGGAGGGGAGGCTGTTCCGCGCCCTCGTCGAACAGCCCTCTGGGCATCGATTCGCTCTGCCCAGGGAAAGGAAAAGTCACGTGACACCCCGACGTGACTAAACGAGATGAAAGTACCACTGCCCGCGAGTGGGAAAGTTGATGGCACAAGGCAGCCCGAGGTTTGCTCTCGCCGAGGGACCTCGTGATGGGGAGACACCGGCGCGCGTCCACGCGGCGGGACGAGGACAAGAGACTGAAGGACACGCGACGAGGACCCCATCCCCAGCCAAGGGATGGAACGAAGGCAAGGAACGAAAGGCAAACGACTTGGTTTGATGTACTGAGCCAAGGAACGACAATCAGGAAGTGAGAACATGGCGAGGCTATCGGACCCAGGTTTTCCTCACGAGATGAGGTTTTTGCCTGACTAGGTTGGCAGTAACAGTGCTCTCATGGAGTGGCTACCCCTATCACACTCCTGCAAAACAGATTTGGGGAACAATTGAGTCAAGGCAGCATACGAGAGTATAAACGTAAGGTCAACGTTTAGGGACAGCTCATACGGACATTAGATCTGTGCATAGCTATACTGAATGACATAACATAACATAACATACAGCGGCGGGACATTTTATGTCGCCACACCTTGAGCATCGACGAGTAACTTCAGTTACCGTTGAGAGTGAAAGCTGTGCCAGCGAATGCCAAGTTACAAGAAGCAGTGAAAGGACCGTGCCGTTCCGCATGGCCATTCGTTTCGTGACTTCTGCGTCCAGATTTCACAGGATGCATCAACGCTCCGAGCACGCAGTGACAAGGGGAGTTCCTCTTTTGTACGGGGCATCATGCGATTCTGATTGCTAATTGCTAAGTCTGTAAGTATGTAGATACGATCCATCAACCGAAGCGTTTCCGCACCCTGACCCATGAGCTCTCCGCGTTTGCGATCCCTTTCGATCCATCTACTGTCCTGTATCAGGGTGCACCTGCACCACAAGAGGGTCACCATCTGTGTCTCGAAGTCGATCGTCACATTTTTCGCGCTCTCCGACCAGACCTCGGTCCCACGACATGCCATCTATGTGCACGCTGCGTAAGAGCTGAGCAGCAGGATCAATATGCGGAAAGAGGATGGCGCATTTCGCTCAACAGCGGCGCCCGTTTGCGACAAGTTGGACGGAAGTGGCGCAGATTGCGGAGCTGAAGTGTTGGTGTTCGACATAGCTGTGCCCGCCAGCGACGCTCGTCCGGAGGCCGCAGCATCTGTCCTCGATGCTGCCACAGTGGGTCCAGAACGTGCATACCAGGCAGTGTTGAGGCCAGTGTTGGACTCTGCCCCGTTATCGTTCTGCGCTGCGTTCAGAAGGAATTCACCCTTGGCTCGCTGAGGATCGAATCCGGTCGACGGGCACGCGCTACCACAAGCTGTACCCACACCATGAAACACGTGTGCATTGCTGTCGGCAACCTGGTATGTTGCCGCTCGATAGTTCTGGCCGGGTACCAGGACGAAATCGAAGGTCCTCGACGACGAATTGGCAGAGCTGAGCAAGTGCAGTTCCACGTCGGGCCGAGCGATGTGGAACTCGAGGATTGTACCCTTCGACGCATGCAGAGTGTCGGGGTGGAATGTCAGATTCCAACTGCTCACCTCCACGATTTGCGTCTGGCTCGCTGCCGTCGGAGCACTGATCGATATGTCGATGCAGGATGAGGTGATCCGAGCCGAGGTCGCAAGCGTTGCCGTCGAGGTGACGTTCGCCACGAGGGAGCGGGTTGGATCCAGGATCGTGGACGATCGCCTGCCAAACCAGACCTCTGCTCCGACAGATCCGATTGCAAGGTCGATGTTGGAAGCCGAGGCCGTGAGAATGGCAATGAAGAAAATGATTGTGCGCAAGAGGTGATACATGATGTCTTCTTCGAGGGAGAAGTGGATGTGGCTGACGACGACAGTGTGGAAGTGTCAAGGCGTTCGATGCGAATATGAATGGTGGCTGTATACATGGAGCCCAAAGTCGAGAAACACGATACCACGCGGAACCTGCCCCACTCTGCACCCCCGGGGCGCCACTCTCCAACCCCGGGGCTTCTCTCTTCACGATCTTTTTGCCGGAACTTCTGTTCCCCCTTCTGTCCAACACGAGGTTTGCGATCCTATTCGACGATCACTGCGAGCGAGTACGGCTGTGGGCCTCTCGGACGTAGACGGTAGTTTCCTCTGATTTGCAGGACGTCCACGTGTCGATTCAAGGCACGTCACAAGTATATTGAGTCTCGTCCCTTCCGTGTTGCAAAAGAGTCATGGTTGGTATTTAGATCGCGGACTGGTACGACCAACATCACGAACGCCGAGAAACGAACTTTTGATGTCCACGTTACTTCAAAATGTTGGCAACGAGCATCACGACAATGCTATGTTACCCAACAGCGACCGTGGCACCCAGCACCATTCGATGCTCTTCCGCCAGCGGAAGCGGATCAGCGACAGTGTCGTGCCTGTCGCCCGAAAAACACTTTACAGCGTCGCCCTCCACGTCCCGTGCGTTGGCCCTCGCAACCTGGAATCTACGGCCTGGTTTCCACAATGGATCGCTGGGGTCGGAAGTTCTCAACAGTACGAACTACTACCGCGCTCGGCATGCTGCGCGCCCGGTAGCGTGGAACAGCACTCTCGCCCATTTCGCTCAGGGCTGGGCAGCAAGATGCATCTGGGGCATAGTGGAGGTCCGTACGGAGAGAACATAGCTGTGGGTTTCGTGAATGCCACTGTCGCGGTTATGAGAAGGGGGTTTCTCCTTGGCCACTGGGCACTTCACGCAGCTGGTGTGGCGGGACACCACCGAGGTCGGCTGCGCCATTGCAGAATGTCAGTCTCTCGTCGGAACGGGGGTCCATGGTGCGTACTCGGTCTGCGAATACAATCCGGCGGGAAACATGGAGCACTACTGCCTCGATGCCATGACCATGACCCCGGGGTCAACGCTGGAGACACGACGTGCAAATGGAGATGCTTCCGAGTATAAGAGGCTGCCGCAGTCCGTGACTCAGGCAGCCGAGACCATTATGTGCGATGGTTTCCAGACGCATCTACTTTCTGTTGTGCGGACAATTGATTCGTCATGTGTACTCCGCTTCGTACATGCACGATGGCGACTGGAATGGCGTTGGCATCCTGTGGTGCACCAATGACACCTTCCACGGAGAATGCCGGGCTCTAGATGTGCAGGAAAACGTTTGTGGTGGGTCTGACATGCTCGAAGGTGCGGTTCGACGAACTCACTCCATCGTAGTGCCGTCGCTGACCTCCGCATTCCACATCCCTATCAAATCTGTGAAGATCCAAGAAGGCTATTCGTGCTCTCTCTGGGCGTAAGCGGTCGTGTCAGAAGTCCTCTCGAAGCAGCGGCTGACCTGTCCCCAGTGGCCTGCAAAACCTCACTTGCCGAGGCGTCATGCCGTTGAGCTCGTTCGACCACAGGGGAATCAACCTGTTGTCAGACCACTTTACATACAACTGCTCGCGAGGATCAGTGGGGCGATACCGGAACGGGGCAAGTCATCAGAGTCATTCGACCCGGCAACGTTCTGAACCGCACAGGTTTGCTCACAGTCCCTGAACGAATGCTTTCTGCGCGACTACAATAGCACCGGCCTGCAATGTGACCCTAACGCGCCGGTAAGTCCAGTATGTGGCGATTCACGGGTCGGCGCTGACGCGGTCTGACAGTGCGGTCACGATGGTGGAGAGTGTATGCGAGATATCGCGGGCTATGGAGCGCTCGCCAACTGCGGGTGAGGGTTGCTACACGCGGTGGGGGGCGAGATCGTGCGGTGGATGAGCACAAATGGTGCAGGGCGCTTGTTGTCGTATGGGCGATGTGCTTCGATTTCTGGTTCGAAGTCAAGCGACGGAATGTTTCGATGAGCTCTGTGACCTCGATCGGATGCTCCAAATGGATCGTCTTTTGCGTTGGTGCCTCCGACTCTCCGCTGTCACTTCCATCTCCCTCCCACATGTCCGTCGGTCCTGCGATGTCGTGAGCAGGCTCGGTTCACAGCGAGCGCCGTGAATGCCTTGTCAGGGAACTCTTTCATGTTGAACGGTCCATGGATTATGAGACCGCGAGCCTTGCCTGCAGTGGCGGGTGACAGGAAGCTCCAGCGCACCCACGTGGCGGCATCGGCCGTCCCATGGCGTCCACTGCGCATTGCTTTCTGCAACTTCGAGGGAGGCAGCTGTCCGGGGGCCTCGGTGGATACGCGATGACGGGCGCAAGGTGCTATCACGACTATGCGCCGTCCTCTGGACCGCCGGCCTCTGTTGCCGCCAGGCTCTCTGCCCGCGCGGCTGAGACCCCGGGGGAGGAATTCCAACCGCCGGCGCAACATTTGTGCCAGGTGCTCTCAGAGGCAGAGTCCCATATGAGAGGGCGCGCACTTCCACGCATGGGGAACGCCCAGTCTCTTTTCACAATGTCACGATGTTCTCATGTAGCTCTAGTGGAAGCATATCAGTCATCTATGGTGGACCCGGGCCGGATGCAGCGGTTGATCACGTGTCTCAATGCCCCACGCATGCAACACCCGGGCGTCGCGTTGTTCGTGGGCCACAAGGAAAAGAAAGCGGCGCTGCGACAATTTTTCCCCGGCAACAATGCCTCCAAACGGACGGAAACACTGGCCAGCATCTACGTCGACACGGACACGATCTCCGCTCGGCATCCACTCCTGTTCATCGACGTCAATCCCTTCGTGGGATTGCCGCCTCGATGCATGCCGGCCACCTGCCACGAGATCAAGACGAAACGAATCGAGTGGGCAAACTCTTCCGACTCTCCACACGCAAGTATCCAGGACCTGCTTCTCACCAGGTTGGTGTTGCCGCTCGCAGACGTAGTGGTGATCTTCGCAGATGATGTGGGTGGGCTGCCGGGTGTGGCAGACGTCCTCTGGACGTGGTGTGACCATGGCTCGGCATCGACGCTCCCTCCACAGGTTCGTCCTCGACTAGTGGTCATCAGTGCTGGGTCGAACACGGCGACGAATCAGCTGGAATGTGAAAGCTCGAGGGCCATGGCGACGGCGCCCGAATTTCAAGCCATGTTCTCGTTGTTGCGCATCGAGCACACGGCTCGTGCAGGGTCAAATCGCGCGACGTACACGCCGATGCGCCAGATGATGAAAGATCAACTCGCGCATGCTCGAGCGGCGAAGCAGGCTCATATGTGTCTGTTCTCCGCACAACATCTTGCCTGGCTGTTCCCTCATGCCCTGGGCCATTTCTGTCGATCGGTCCGGGAACCGTTCGATGCGTTCGCATGCTTCCGCGAGCACGGACACCGCCCCTCGGGCGTGGCACGACTGGCAGGCTGTAGCCGCACGCCTCTTCTGCCTCGGGCCTGCACAACTCAATCCATCTACTCCTGATGACATGTTGTCAGACGTAAGTGAGGGGGCTGTGTAGTGTTTTCTGCTCGCAATAGATTGCGTTGCTTCATAGAATAGAAGCTCGTGACGATGTAATAGAAATGTTACCTCGGACTTCGGTATTAGGATGAGATAGCGGAATCTACTTAATGTAGACAGAGATAGACACAATAGTAGATATAGCTATGATAGACACGAAATTTGTAGGTTGAGCCTAAGTGCTCTATACTACTGTATAGATAGCTCTAATGAATAGAATGTAAAACATGCCTTCGTAGGTAAATATACGTAACCCTGAGCCGAAAACTATACCGATCGAAGAACTAGGTCCCGTCCTTGCGCTTCCGGTAGCGACAGCCATTTTGTGTTACACCGCTAGGGTCTCTAGCCTTCGGCATTTTTACCACTTCACTCCTTCTCCATCTTGGCTCTCTCAGTAGCTGGCAACACGTAATAGAAGTCAAAGTCGTAGCCGTCATCACGCTTTCCCTTCTTAACAAGTTCAGAACTGGCAAAGTCGATACCGCGCTCCTCTATCTTGGCTCTCTCAGCAGCTGGCAACACGTAGTAGAAGTCAAAGTCGTAGCCGTCGTCACGTTTGATGGTACGCTTGTCTTCGCCGTGAGCTTCTGTCAGTCTTTTCAGCAAGGTTTCGATTGTTGAAAGAGGCTATTGGTTTCCTACCGGCCAGTGGCGCGGCTTGGGACAAACCCAATAGGGCCAACGAAGCGATGATGGAGACGTGCATTGTAACTTTGCTTGAATGATGAGTTTTGCTGTCTGTCCGTGGGATTGGTGTTGGACTGTTGAGATGTGGTGGTGGTGATAGTGGTTTTGTGGCGACTTATATGTTCTCAGCAACCTTCTCAGTTGTGCCCCAACAATTCAAGCACCGTTTTGCAGCAATTTTTGCTGAGCCTAGATCGTCTATCCAATCGAATACTATATGAGGGCCCCGTGGTCTCCCCCATGTCATCGTCACATGTGAGCGAGAGCTCGACCAGGTCCATGGGACGACTGTATTCTAGCATCTGCACCGCCAGGATGTCCCTGAGACCGAGGACCTCTATTCAGCCGACGGTGGAGGAGTTCCACGCGGTATACCAAAGACGGAAGGCTAACACTACAGACGTAGCACGGCCTGTGGCAGTTGAAGTGTCCATGCTTGATCCTTGACTTGACTGCCCAACTCAGGTCGTATTTCGCGAATGGTACCACGTTGACTATACGCTTCTATCGTGAAGGTGTGAATTGGATGATTGTACCTTTTCAGATCTTCATCGATATTAGTAATCTGTCGGAGATATGGACGAGTCGATGGTTGTGCAAAGGCCTATCCGAACGGTTACGGTCAGTAAATGGCAGCAGCCCGGTCATAGCATGGGACAAAGCTAGCACTCTTTGGCAACTAGCGTATGTGCCACGGCATTTGCATTCTCGAATCACGATCCGACAAACGGTAACGTGAGATGTTCAGGAGTGGTATTCCCTGCAATGCCCTCTTTCATTCTTCCAACTCTATTCGCCTAGCACCAGGAGCTGATTACTGACAAGCACGTTTTACAAGCATTCGGCCGATTCTGAGTAGAAAGCCAGTTGTCACGTTGTGCCCCCTGAAGTGTTCGTAGCAGAGTCGATCCTCTTTCCCTTCTCTCCACCACTTTATTCACTACTACTCCATCGCAGACAATGATGACCTCGAACAGCTCAAGCAGCAGCAGAACAGATCACTTGGGAGCATTCAAATGCTCATCTGAATCGGATCCATTCCTAGACTCAATCGATGACGATGGCATAACCATGGATAAATACCACCCGCTCAAAACCAGTCGACGATCGCTGCTTCATCGTGTTCTTCTATGGATTCTAGGACTAACGGTCTTGCTCTCGGGATGGTCTACCGCGATAGTCTACAAACACAGCAACGATCGACATTGTACACATATGAGAAACCGCCCCATAGGAGACAATTGGTTGCCACCAGAGTCGCCCCTCTTGCAGATTGACCGATCTTACCACACGGAGTGGTTTCGACCTTGGAACTTCACGCCTAGCGTTTGGAATGAACATCCTTCAAAAGGTCGCGTCGACGATCTGTGGGGTGAGAAGTTAGGAGTTCATAGTAAGGACATCATGTGGCCCTTTGCGATTGCCAAAAGACTGCTAACCTCCACCAGGTCACTTCTTCCTAATTCCGCTTGAGAAAGGCGCAGATTATAATCTGGATCCTCGAGTCCATGTTACGCTCAAGGGCGTTGAGGGAGAACACGATGGGTTTCCGGTGAATATCGAGGCTATTCATCAGCTTCACTGCTTGGTATGACCTACATTTGGGGAGCTAAGCTGCCAGCTAACACTGCTGTGTAGGACGCTTTGCGAAGGAAGCTTTATATGAACAGACCTTGGTACAAAGAAAACGTAAGAAGTTCTTCAAGAACAAGTCAGCATCGTGAAAATTATGCTGATTATGCATGTAGTGGGAAGTCATGGCCCAGTTCGGGATGGAAGAAGCCCATACGTCTCATTGTCTCGATATGATCCGGCAGGTCATAACCTGCAACGCAGACCTGGGTGTCTTGGCCTGGAAGTGGGTCAAGGTTCGAGGTAATTCTTTGCCGGACTTCCGGCGTCCTCATCAATGTCACGACTTCGAGGCACTTCGAGATTGGTCCAGGGCCCATCAGATGCCAAAGAGAATTCAGGAGTACGAAGCAAACCAGGCGCCGCCGCCTGACGCGATCTGGGCGGATGTCGAATTGTATCATGGCGATATTCCCGAGGGCGCCTACAAGCCGATGAAACATGACCACTAGAATATGTGTACTCCTGTTAAGAAATTGATTGAGTATGTGTATGTCGTCACATAAAATCTCAACCGTCTGGCTTTTGAATGCTCGGTTTCATCACGTGGCTGCGAGGCACGGTCTACGCAACTCAGTTCTCCACCCTGAGTGATGACATGTACTCGGTAATCTTGCAGCAGAGACAGATCCTTACACAGGAACGGAATAATCCCCCGTCACCTTTGAGCGGCACCCTGCCCAACAAATACTCCAAGTGCCGGAATGCTGCTGTAGGAGCGTATCGCGGCAATTGATGGCCCGCAAGAAGCTGCATGTACGTCAAACCCCTCTCGCTCTGGAACATGCCCTGCTCGCCCCCCTGGCCCACGTGGTGACATCCCCCTGCCGCTTGTGCCTGGGAATCCTAAACTTATCTCTTGGTGCCTGCTGGAACCCTTGAGCTCCATTCCATCTGAGACTTTGTATTGCAAGCGCTGTCCCGTTGGGAAATACAGCAGCATCCGCTGTCCCGGATGCGATGATCACATTGCTCGTGTGCTCAACTAGCGTTCTCATTCGCTCTTCGTGCTCGGATGCGTTGTACATGCCCGTTCCTTTCACCGTTGCAAACACTCGGGGCTGGCATATATGCCACGTCGTGTTGTCCACTGGAACATGCATTGCTTGTCGCACTCCAGCTCGATTCGGCCAGGCGACAAAGTCTTTGCGAGAAGGCAATGCAGGGTCTCCGAGGATGTTCGAGGGAACAGGACAGATGTCGGTGACATGATAAATATTGAGGCAGTTGTTTGCATCGATCGCGTTGGAGAAGAACTCTTCGACAATCTTACAGGTCTTGTTGACTGATTTCCAAGGCTGAGTAGGCGGTGGGTAGGTCAAGTGGCGGTTCAAATAATCATCAAGACCGCAATCTCGACCCATTCCCTCAATCTTTGTGACTCCTGTAGATGGGAAGCCGAGAGCAGAACGCCAATACCGGGCGAAAGCGGGGATTGTGGCGAGGTCTAGGCCCACGTCTTTGCTATGAGGCATGACCGGGCTGTAGATGAGGCCTCCACGTAGATCATACTTGTGGGTGTCATGCTGTGCAATCATGGCAGAGCCCACGTAGGGTACATGCACACCCCCGTAGCTTTCTGAAGCCAGAAAAACTCTGTGGTTCTCAACTTTGAAAGTTGCTGTAAATGTATCCCAGAAGGCAAGGAACTGCTGGGTGAGATGTTGATCGGTTTTGGCAGTTATCGTTCCTTTGCTAAAACCAGTCCCAACAGGATAGTCCACCCTGTTATTTTTGTCATGAGCGTTTGGTCTTAGTCAAGAAACAACATTAGAACATACCAGACAACATTTGCAAGTTTGTGCCAAGACCAATGATTGGGAACAGGTGATAACTGACCAGGTCGCCAGGAAATCGGCCCGTTTTCCTGTAGCAATCCTGAGCTAACTTAGCATTCACATGTGCAGTACTGAACTCAACGACGTGCCTCCAAGGCTTGAGCATCCTGGCCCACCATTCATCCAAATTACTGTATCAGTCCTCCCGGCCGGGTATGCAGATGGGAAATACCAGAAGAACATCTCCGTATCGTTTCCGGCTGAGAGCCGTCCTGCATAGCTTGGGCCGAAATCGAAGCCTACGTCGGGCAAGGTAGCAGGGTCGACGTAGTAAGCTTGCGATCGATCAGTTGTGGTTCGAGTGCTCTCTGCAACGATGAACTCACGGGCAGTGCGCTCATTGTAATGGTCATCCTGGCATTCGCATCGACCTGGCTGTGGCACGCCTGCCATCAGAGAGGCTGCCAAAATGTTGAAACTTAACCACATCATTGGCTCCGCTCGTCGATGAAAGTGGGCCTTCGAGAAAAGGATTGTGACAACGAATTGGCATCGCAACAATCGGTCCACCTGGCACCATCATGAGCATTTATCTTACGTATTATAGATCGACATCAGGTTCCGACAATCAGGTTGGTCACTTTACGAGACAATAGCCTTTACCGCGTAACGAGGTATACGACCGCAGCAACCCTGATCCTAGCTTAACTCTAACTCAGAGAACTTGCGGCAGGGCGTGTATGAGCACATGTGGCGTGATTTGCGCCCATTTCGGGGATTATGAAAAAACCCAATTTGCCAAGGGTAGTCTTTGGACGACAGGGCTGGTCAAGCAAGGCATAGGTGATGATGGGTCTAGACCTGCGTACGAGGTCTATGCCCGGCTCCTAGCCAAACATATGTAGCACGTGTACGTCAGGGGTATCTTGAGCCCTCATCTTCGCGATAGCCTCACATACAATCAAGCGAGGGCTCAGACGTGCACGTGGGGGACAAGATGAAGTCATTTCCCAGGTAGCCCGTGACAAGTAGCGCTAGACGTTTGCACAGTGCGGGTTACACTCTACCGTAGCTGGGCACAGCCATGGTGACTCTGTAAATTCTCACAGCGAGGCTCACGCTCTGGAACTTCACTGCAATATCAGCACACTGCGATCGAAAGCGAGAGTAACCACTGCTTCTTGGTTCAAGACGAACATGTGGCAGCGTGGGTACAAGCAGCAGCACTCTTACTCTGCTCTGTCGAAAGGAGATGGCGACTCTTCTGATGACGGAATCGCACAGCTGCTAGAGCGTCCTCACAGGAGTTGGAAGTGGCTCGGGATACTGCTGGTCGCATTGATGGCAGGTTCTAGTCTTGTATATGCATCGTTGCATCCTGCCCGGAAACCAGCATTGCCAAGTTGGTATGGGATCTATCCTACTTGTGAGACTGCCAGACATAATCTGCGAACATCACTCCAGAGTCTAGCTGATATCCGTTCAGATGTCGAGAATGAGCCACGATATCTGGTAGAGTGGAACAGTGATCCAGCATTCTCGCGAGGCACACCTGGCTCACAGGCGGCATGGGACTCTCTGCTACCACGTTCGTGTCATCGAATCGCCAGTGTTGTCTCGAAGGCACAATTTGCTAACTCACCGCAACAGCTGGTCTTGGGCACATCATAGTGAATGCCGACGAAATTTCTCAGCACGGTCTTGGTGACGGCAAAAGAATCCCGGGCAAAGGCCTCGCCTACGCCGTCTCCGGCTTCCACCAGCTCCATTGCCTAGCTATAATTCGAGAAGCCTTATTTCGCTCAGTGGAAAGACCCAATGTGTCGCTGTCCTCGTATGGAGACCCGGCCAACCCAGCTCTAAACCTTCTCGCTCATCTGGATCATTGCTTCGACTACTTGCGGCAAGGTATCATGTGCACTGCAGATGCGACAATTGAGGGTAAGCATACCAAACCTGGCCAGAAGGCTTTGGGGCCCGAGGATGAAGGATGGGGAAATGTGCACGTATGTCGCAGCTGGAATGCTCTGAAGCAATTTGCGGGAAGCGAGGAAAGACGGCCTACGGATTTGGTGGGCTTGTCGATCGATCACTATTTTCCAGACGAGCCGCACAATGTCTGATTGACAGGTCTGGGGACCGATCGTCTCTGTCCGAGGTTCTGTTAATCGCACGCTGCCCGCCTACATCTACTACGAAGATAGTACCGATTATTAAGAAACTAGTCATCCTGGTCGCATCGAAATCATTCTTTAGCTCTGCACTTGAAGCTTCCCTAGTCCATGATCATGGACATTGTTCTGAGTTCCTTGACATGAAGTAAGCGCGACCGCGTTGGATCGAAGCACCGTACACTTCTATCCGCCTTTGTCCAATAATTGCGCTTTATTATACTAACGTCGAGTAGAGAGAGCAGCCTCAACGCAGCGTCGCGCTTTAATAACAGAGTACTACGGACGTTGTAGTTTAGTCGAGAGCGCTAGCTAGACTTGGATTTTCCTATAGCGCTTCTACATCATGATCGATCGACTCTATGGGTAAATGATGATTTTCATCATCGATATTACCCCAGTTTGATTTCCGAGAAATGTAGACCAGTTTCCCCAAATCGCCCGCACGAATCGCTCAGGAATGGTGCGAAAGATGCTATGTGAACTGCGAGGCGCAAATTCCGGGAATCACCTTCCGCCCGATTGCAGGCGATGCAGTCTTTTGGAAGAACTATCATTCCAATGGCACCGGCATCGAGACGGCCTTGCACGGCGGTCTGCCGGTCACGAAGGGGATCAATGCGTCTCAACGTATAGACCAGGAAGCATCGGGCGTTGAATAGAGATGTCCTTGAAGTGCATAACAGAAGTCAATTGTCTGCCAAGGATAGAGCGTTGTGCGATGCTGAATCCAAGTTAGGACCATGTTATGTGAAAGTGTGAGGAGCGGGAGATCAGACCAAGCTGAATTCCTGGGTTCAGATGCTGCTGTAGGGGAATTTAGATATGAAGTAAAACAGTGTTACGCACCTCTCCAGCAGCCACTGCTGATAGCTGTTTTGCTAAATGTCACTGGATTCGATGAGAATGATCAAGTTCTTTCCCTCGATTGAAATCACGTATTCAGAACGCCAGCCTTTCTGCATCTCCACGTTTGACGCCTACGAGTTTGTACAACTGATATGAAGCTTCCTTCCTCTCTCTCTACAGTGTCTCAAGTCCAGAGGCGGGTGGAGCCTGTTGCAGACTGGGTCATGAGTCCATTGAGAAATAAGCCCGGCTGGATGACGGTTCGTGTAGGTCCAGATAAGCTCGAAGATTGTTTGATGCAACACTGGAAGGAGAGTCGGTTGATGTGAGAGGGCAAGAAAAGCAAAGGATGCAAGGGATGATTGAGAGGGAGAGGAAGAAGCGCGGAGAATCGCAGCCAGGAGCGCGTTTGTTTGTCGCTCACTCGACACCTCTGACACTCTTCCAGTGCATTGCATTGGATAAGAGGTACAAGTTGGTCTTCGAAGGGCAACGTCACACATCGTCAACGCATCAGTTCTCAGGGAGTTCTTGCCCGGAACACCCGGTCACTGCCGCGAGATGTGGAAGATCTAGCCCCCAAGGTAAGAAACTAGGTAACGTATGATGTTTCTTGTCAAAGAATGTAATTAGTCCATAAGCTCGTGGGTTGGCGGGCTCTACGTAGACCGATACGATAAATACCGATCGATCGGGTAGATGTAACAGCGCTGCAGTAATATCGGGAGAGGGTACCGGGACTGGCTCACTCTCCATTCCCTTCCGGATCCAGAGCATACTTCCAATTATCCGTCTGCCTTCGCGCGTTTCCGTAGGTATCATCTTGGTCCAGTGTGGATGGCCTAGCGGCACCGTTAACACCTTGCCCTCTCTCACAAACGAGCAAGGTTCTGATAATGCGATGACTCCGAAGTCCTAGAGGTCTGTATCATTCATTACGCTATGCTGCACCACTCGCCGCTTGCCGACATTTAGCGAGAGAACCTTCAAGGCGCTAGGCATTAGCGACGGGGAGGATACAGTATTCGACAGTTCCTGCTGTACGATTCGTGGGGCCCGCCGCATGGGATGCATTTTGGAACCGACCCCTCGATGTTGCATTCGGTGTGGCGGTGGCCTTCTTGCGCGCACTTAGCACACCTCTGTGGTTTGCTGCACGTGTGTGCGATGTGGCCTATCTCCTGGCACCTGTAGCACTGCATAGGTCTTCGGCGTGGTTCACAAATCCGGGTATATGCTGATTCCCCTGCCACGTGGAAGTACTGGTCTTGTAGCAGGCGTGCCGCGTCGTCGCCTCTCGTTAGGTAGACGATCATCGATCCGTATGCCTTCATGCTGTCTTTCCGGCTAATCCATACAATCTTGGCGATTTTGGTCTCGTTCTCTTTTTCCAACATCTCAATCACTCCCGGTCGGAGGTCCCCGGTCTCGGTAATTACGGCCGTACGATTGGCATTGTCGACCTTGATCGGGTAGAGCTGGTCCCGTAGCACGCGGCTTCCTGGTGTCGCGGCCGCGGTCTTCAACATCCCCTCTCTGACCTGCGCTAACTCGCCCTCGTTCCTACAAGCCACGCGGATCCGGTCGGCGTTGCGTGGGTCTTTGGTGACTGCCACACAGCGCCACCGTTCTTGTCCTTCGACTCCTCGCATCTCTCTCTCTATACACTCCCGGACCACGCCAGGGTGGGTCTTTGCTTTCTCGGCCTCATTGGCTCTCGAGATGTCTATCGTGCAGTAGAGGGAGTTTGTGAAAGCCGACGGGGTTGTGCTCATAGTTAGGCTGCGGATGTTGCTTGGTTGGCTGTCTGGGGGTGTGCGTGCTACTTCCGCGTATGAGCGACTTCCATTAGTAGGCACGCCTACGTTAGCTAGTTGTAGTTGTTCCTGAATACTCGCTGCTACTTGCTCTTGTATAATAGTTGTGATTTGTTCGATTGTTGGTACCTTCGCGACTAATTCCTCCAGCTGTTTCAATTTCTCTTCCGCCTGTTCTGCTCGTTTTCCTGCCTGTTCCGCTCGCTTTTCCGCCTCCTTGGTTCGCCCTTCCGCCTGCTTGGCTCGTTCTTCTGCTTGTTTTGCTCGCTCTTCCGCTTGCTTCATCTGTGCTAGCATTTGCCTCTGTGGTGTATTGTCACCATCCGCCGTCGTCGTTTGTTGTATACTATCCCTGGCCTCTTGTCCTACGTCCGCCCTCTTTTCTCCCGCTGCCCCAGACTTTGTCGCATTCAGGGTGTGCGTGCCTCGATGCAGGCTCCGGTAGTTGACGGTGCCGTGCGATGCTACGCGTTTTGGGCGCACGGTGATATACTCTCCGTCTCCCGGAGGTTCCGCCATCCTCCTCTTCTCGCTCGTCTTCAGTCCTCCTAGACGGCTTTGATGGGTTGTTCAGCGTTGCCTCACGAGTCGGGGTTTGCTCTAAGGATGTGCGGCCCTCACGTATATGAAGGAAGGAAGGAAGGAGTTTATTCCGCCCGGCGCTAAGCACCTAAAGGGCTCCCTACGGATATTACGTAATCGCTTTGCTTCCCGAAAACTTCCTGAACTCCAGATAGCCCATTTGGTTTGTCCTATCTCAGTCTGTCCTCCCACTCCTTCCGTCCTACATTGTCGGAAACTCGTGCTAGGTTACTGTTCCACAAGCTCTCTTGAAGTCGCTCCTCCAAGTGTTCACTGTCCCATCTTCAGCGAGTGAAGCGTGTCTTGCTGTTGGTACGAGGGTGCGTTGTGGGGAAACGGTTAGTAGTGGTAGGTGTAGGGTTACTGGCGTTATATGCTTTGTGTGTCAAGGTTGACCGTTTCCTAGCTAGGGGAAGGTTGACCCGGTGAGCTTTCGAGGCGGCCTGTAGCTATTGCGAACTGGACGGTCGCCAAGACTGCTTCCATCGCAGGTTTCCACTTCTCGTTATCTGACGCTGCCTTTCCTCCGAGAAAGAAGGAGAGGTTGCCCCTCATAGTGTCTGTATGTTGTAGCATCCGTAGCCGGAGGTCATCCCACAGACGGCACCGGAATAAGAAATGTTCGACGGTTTCATTTGCTTGCGTGCATGCGCACTGGTCTGATTCTGCAGCTCCTATCCGGTAAAGGTAACAATTTAGTCGTGACATTCCGGTCCGGAGCTGTGCCAACACGCTCGCTTGTTTGCTTCCGAGGCGGTCGTATATCATCCGTGTGTGTGGACCAGGTATCGCGGTGTCGATTCGTCGTATCTGCTTTCCTACGCCTTCGATCGGTTGGCGTCTTTTCCTTGTTTCTGCTTTGTAGTGGCTAATAACCGTCGACTTAGCTGCTGGCCGTATCGACCGTGGTGTTCGACCTGGCTCCGTTGCAGCTTTCGCCGCCTCTTTTGCTTTCTGACTAAGCTCAGACTCAGGAGTGGGACACCACCCTAGTCGGACAGTATTGCGACCCTGCAGGGCCCACACGCTCCTGTAGATCTGCTGTATGGTTACCTGTCCTGACTGATGTCTCGGACGGCATACCGCCTGCAGTGCTGCTCGGTTGTCTGAGAATAAATATATGTTCCGCGAGACTGTAGACGGGGGATTTGTGCAAGGCCTTCTGCCATCGCTATTAAGGCGGCTGTGTACGGGTTGTGCTCCGTCCTTGCAGACACTGTAGTCGAGACGGTAGTATATGGAAGCTCTCCCCGCTCGGTGTCCTGTATGGCGACTCCTGCCCCGACGGTATTGTTCCTCGCGGAGGAGCTCGTTGTGACGCAGATACCTATGCTCTGCTTGGCAGCGCGTACCGCTTCCTCTGTTGTCTCCTTCGTGTCCGCTGCTAGTCGCGGATGCCAAGGCGCTATTGTGTATGGCGCGATGATTTCCATACCTTTGGTCGAAATCTTGTGGGTACTTGCAATCTGCTGTAGCGGCGAGCGGAACCTCCGGGTCGGCGTATGCGTCGACTTCGACAGTGGGTTGGTTATAGGCAGCGAGAGAATATCAACCCATGTGCTCGTTGCCTGTGCCGCATGTCGTTGTTGGACCGTGCGGATACTTGCCTCAGCTTCGGCCACTGTTCTTGCGACTGTGCGGAAGCAGCCTATAACTGCTTGTGCGCCGATCCCTTGGACTCGGTTCACCCCAGACGCAAGTCGCCCTTTACACTTATGCATCCACACAGGCGATGCGTAGTCGACTACTGGCGCCACCGTTGCCTCGAACAGTCTGCGGGCAGTGGACGGTGCCAACCCTCGCAATCGCTTCAGTGCCATTACAGCAATGAGACCCTTCGTAGCTGCTCTTGCGATATGCTGTTGAAATCGAAGTTCGGAGTCCATAACCACCCCTAAGATCTTTGTGCTGGTCACAGGCTCCACCTCTTGTCCCTTTACTATAACTGATTGGGCGCTACTTCGACACGGTGCTCGCGTAAAGTGGATAAACGCTGTCTTCTCACCTTCAAAGGTAGCCCCGCTTCGTCCTTCCCACTCTATCGCTTGGTCGACAATCGCCTGGATCCTGCCTTGGTTTGCTTCTGCAGAGGGGCCTGTGACCCACGCTGTGTAGTCGTCGACAAATGCTATAGCACCGCCGTTGCTATCGATCTTGCGCTGGACGAGGTCCGCATTGAAGAAGAGGAACAGGATCGGAGACAATGGCGACCCCTGTGGCAATCCTGCTTGCTGTAGCGCTTGTCGTTCCGCTGCCTGACCATTGACTACGATTGTAGCCGACCGGTCCGAGCAGAAGGCATCGATCCATTTAACTAGCATTGCGGGAATGCCCCTTGCTTGAAGTCGCTGCAGAAGTCTTTCCTTATACACTCCATTATATGCACCTTTCACGTCGAAGCTGATCAGGCTGAGCACCTTCCTGTTACGCCATGCTTTGTAGATATGTTCCTGCAAGAGGAGGAGCGCCTGTACTGCCGATCGTCTCTTCCGAGCTCCAAAGTGGTTTGTCGGCAGGAGGCCTGCGGTTTCGACTGCATGCGATATCCTTTCCGCTACTGCTGCTTCCAGGGCTTTGCCAAGCGTGGGAAGCAGCGAAATGGGTCGCCACGCCTTCGCAGCTGTATAATCGTCTTTGTTTGGTTTCTTTAGTGGGATGATTTTGGCTGTCTTCCATTGAGCCGGCAGTATTCCCTCTCTCAGCGACGTTCGAAAGAGTATTAGGACCCTCTCCTTCACGGCCGGCCATACCTGTTTCCACACTATCGCCGGCAGCCCATCCTCTCCTGCTGCTTTCCACGACTGGGCTGTGAACACGCTCCGTTCAACTTCGTCCATAGTAAGCGGAGGCATATGGACAGGCCTTCTCTGCTTTCGCTGCCCTTCGTTCTCGATCAAGGGGAAGGGGTGGAAAGAATGTTGATAGCAATTCCGTCGCCTGCTCTCGTTTACCACTTGTAACCGACCCATCTCTTCTCGTAAGGGGCGGGATCTGGGATGAGCCTGGGCTGGTATCGGCCTTTATATACTTCGCCGCCTGCCAGATGTTGTTATTGTCTTCTAAGAACTCTTCCCAGTGCCTCCTCTGCTGCTGACGGACTGCGTCGTGGTATTCCTTGGAAGCGATCCGTGTCTGTTTCTCGAGTTGTTCGCTGTAGGTTCCCGCCCTACGATAGCTCCTGGCCCTGTTCCTCCAATGGGTATAGATCTGACGAAGCTTAGTAAGGTCGTGTGTCCACCACCTTTTAGCATACGGCGACGGTTTCGCGACAGGGGTAAGTGCGTGAACTGCTGCAAGTACCGCACTCATGAGTTGGTCGGCCTGCGTCTGTACATCCACTTGTACATGCCCGTATACGTTTACAGCCAATGGCTGGAGTGTGCTAGTAATCCTCGCACAAATCTCCTTCCAGGGTGCATTCTTGAATAGCAGTCGTGGCTGGACTATATGCTCTGGCGTGTCGACATTAATAGTGGTCTCGATCGCGTGGTGGTCCGATCCGTGCTCAGTCCCATAAATCCTACACCGGACGAGCGCGGCGGCCAGTTCCTCGGAGGCTAGCACCAGATCAATAGTGCTTTCGTACTTGCCATTCTGCCACGTCTTGGTACCCCTCGGTAGGAGACTGCGCAGCGCATAGTCGTTCATAAAGTCCACGAGTCCGTCTGCCTCTCCTTGTCGGGCAGGCGAGATGTCGTCCCCGCCCCATAGCTGGTCATGTTGGTTGAAGTCGCCAGTAAGAAGTATATCCATTCTTTCCCTCGTCACCCGTCTCCTTGCAGTGTCCACGCTATGCCGCAGGAGCTGTATCGTCTCCGCGAGTGCTTGCGGGTTGGCTGGCACCACGTAGACCGATGCGATGAACACCGATCGACCGGGTAGATGCAGCAGCGCTGCAGTGATATCGGGAGAGGGTACCGGGACTGGCTCACTCTCTATTCCCTTCTGAATCCAGAGCATACTTCCAATTATCCGCCTGCCTTCGCGCGTTTCCGTAGGTATCATTTTGGTCCAGTGTGGGTGGCCCAGCGGCACCGTGGACACCTTACCCTCTCTTACAAACGAGCAAGGTTCTGATAGCGCGATAATTCCGAAGTCCTGGAGGTCTGTATCGTTCATAACGCTATGTTGCACTACTCGTCGTTTCCCGACATTTAGTGAAAGAACCTTCAAGGAGCTAGGCATTAGCGGCAGGAGGAGGGTACAGTATCCGATTTGACAATGCTGAGACATACGCTAGTTTGCATGAAGTGGATCAGGCGTGGCAGGGGAATCAAAGACGACTATGGATGTGAACAATTGCATGAAGAACTATGTCAGCAACGGCATGATTTCGTTGGAATTCAGGAACATGAAAGGCTTCAAGAGGGAAGCGATGCGCATGCAAGGGGCCGGACTCATCAACACATTCGAGTATACGAGCGTGGAACGGGCAATCAGCTCGTACTTCCAGGCCGAGTTAGACGGCCACAACAGCTTCTGCGACTACGGAGATGGACTCTTGAGCGTCCACGTATACACAAAAACTGAGATGAAGATGAAGGGGCTCGAGACAGTGCGCGTAGTGGCGAGAAAGCGGGAGCAGGCCGATCATCAGACAACCACTGAAGTCGGCACCAGGGAATCTCTCACCAACGGGCCATCGTGGATAGACGCGGCCGTCGGCATGCTGAAATTCATATTCACCACTGTGCAGGAATTCGAGTTACGAGTCGCGTTCATGTTGAAGAATGGATACATCAGCACGGATTTGCATAACGACATGATGATGTACCGCTACTCGTACATGGCCATGTACGGATGTCACGACCTTGTCGTGGACATGCTCACGATCATGGACACTATTACGCTCGTGCAAACGCGCACAGGCGGGACACGGAACGTAAGCCGGGAGACTTCTCTGCTGATCGTCAGCAACGAGATCTACTACAACACCCCTTTCACGAACGAATACGAGACGCCGCTGAAGGCGATTGAATGGACCTAGTTGGTATTCACCTTTCCTAGTGTAGTCCATGAGTGAACGCCACCTCAGTCGATCCTCCGAGTGATCCTGCTAGCCGGCCTCGATATGCTTCGGGTGCATTGTCCCTTTTGTGTTGATTGTCCTCCGAAAGAAACTGGCGTCTGACCTCTAGAAGACTTTGTTCTCTGCCAGAGTCCTTGACCTCCAGGCTTGCAACCCTTCTGTAATTTTCAGCAAATACACATATAGACGCACGTACTACTAGCAGAGATCACGAAGGAGTCCGTCGGGTCCAGCAGATCTGTGCAACCGATTCGACGTGGTTGATCGCCAGACGCTCCCTTTTGGGAGAAAGCCCCGAAAACAGTTCGCCAATAATGAGGCGTGTCATGGTTGCCAATTGGTTCTTTGCCTCAGTATTGCACGAAATTCCTCACCACCCACTCCACTGCTTTATAATGAGACTGACCTGCTAATGGGTTGCCGAGCAAAGGCGGTGTTCGGCTCACGAGAACACGCGCAGTAGCGACGCAGATCAATACTTAAACCCCTTTCGACTTCCAACAATGATTGTCAAAAGTCTGCTACCGGTGTCGTAAGCGCTCTGTGCGGACCCGCAACGAAGTGTCCGGTGTATCAGAGCACCCGGAAGCTTGGGCCTGTCTGAGCCAAGTAAAGCTGAGGTACGCAAAATCCCCAGCTGCTAAGCAGTGTCCTTTCACCCGCCCGCACTGATGATAGTGAGTCTAGTTACGCTTGGAATGTTGATTGGACTGCTTGAAGAATTTAGAATGCTCCTCTAATTTTTGGTCATGTTTAGAATCCTGCGTAAATAACGGTTACTGGACATCAGCTTGTGTTCAGTACATACTTGTTGGTCCTTGCGTTAGTGGTGTTCGAACGTAGCTCGGGAAGCAAGCTGGTGTCGTTGATCGGCTAGATGACCCCTAAGAAGTGATCATGTACTCGCTAATGACAGGCGTGCAGCTGTGGCGTTGCGTGTGCCTGCGTGGGCATGTTGTATGATGGAAATAAGAGAGCCGTCTCCCATATTCCGCCCTCAGCATGAAGTCCAACGGTCACTTGCTACCATCGCTGCTCGATCCCCTGGGTCCAGCATCATGTCAAGAGAAATACGGCGCCAATTCGAACAAACCTACAATTTGGAAACGTCCTGACCCGAGCAGAACATGTCCTATTCTTGCTGTGGCTCGGACTTTCCGGACTGGTCTTCATTAAAGCAACACATCAGTACCGCATTACCACATCGTTCGTGCAAAAGATGTTGTGGAGGATTTCAATCGTTGGGTTCGCTGAGAGAGCACCTATATAATTCGAAGAACCATCATCGGGACGACGATGGCTCTCGGGCTGCCACTGCACCGGTCCAAAACGCGACTTCGGCCTTTGAGACGCCCGCTGTGCCTGGAATGGAAGTACTGCCATATTCTGGAGTCCCGGCGCATAAGATAAAGATCATCTTCCAGGCTGCATGCGCACTCCGATATCGAAATCCTCAGACAGAAGACATCGTTCGAAAGACGGGTACCGACGTGGATCGGGAAGTGGTTTCTGCGATCCTAGAAGGTGCTCTACGCCTCCTGCCCCCCGATCGGTCTGAAGAGGGCGATTCTTTGCGACGCGAGAAGGAGGCCATAAGAGCGGCACATGCGAACGCAGCCGAGCATTCGTTTGTCGAGGCTATTAAAGGATGTTACCAAGCAGGCGTGAGGGACGAATGTCAGCAGAAAAGGGACATTCGTCAGGCTGTGGAGAATGGAGAAGAGAATATTATCAAGTTGACACCAGACATCATATTTGACACCCCGGCAGAGTTCAACGGCAGGCCAATCTGTTGGATGGAATTCAAGAACACCTTTGGTTTCCGGAAGAACCCTTTCATTCACGGAAAACATATTAAGCAGGTGAAGAGATATAGAAGTGTTCTAGGTCCCGGCGTAATTGTGTATAGGCTCGGCTACGAGCAGAACCTCTTCCAAGTCGAAGGAGTCGAATGCTATCGAGAGGCCGACGTCCTTTCAATGATCGACAAACGGGTTAGTACATAGTACATCCTACATGAACTGCAGAATATAGTCAGTTGGCGAGGAACGTGTAAAGACATGGCGCTTTGCTGTAATCTTTGCAGCTTTTAGATCATTCTGTCCATCTTCCAATGGAATTTTAACACGCCAGTGCATGAATATGTACACTTGCCACTTCCATGCTCCTGTCTTCGAACTTGAGAATTTGCGGGCTGTATATCTTGTGTGGTCGATTCGCGCTCGCATCATAGAGACTAGCAGAAATAAATCGCGTAAAACCAACGACCGAAGTTCACGATATGAGTATCGTTAGAAATTCGTGTATTGAGCAGCGTTGTGCTATTTTCGATGAGATCAGTGACCCCGCAGCTGCGTAGCAAGTCGGACATAGAACCCATCTTGGAAAACGAAAAGACGATCATTTATAGATTGTGGACGGAAAGCCTGGCAGTATCAGTGCCGCGCTATGTTGCCTGTCCGTCAGTAGAGATAGTAACTGAAGCTAGACAGAATGATTCAGCTCTCAGCTGCGGGCCGTGAGAACGGCATAATGAAAGATTAGTCGCGATTTCTCGAGGGGTAGTAATGGGCGAGGTGCCGATGTCCGCTTTGAGACAGCCCGGTCCAGTTTTGGACATGATCCTGTTCCATTGCGATCAGAACTGACGTCAACTTGATGCCATCAGATCTGTGAAGGAAGACGGACAAGGTCGGATCGGCCGCTGCTCGCGGAAGAACGTCTGCAGGAGCCTGCGTGCTCAGTCGTGCTTCGGCATGCAGGGATACAGTCAGCCAGCGAGTGGGCCCAGTTCCGCAAACAGTCCGACTTAGCGCACCAACAATCAACGAAGTCGTGCACGGCTTAGCCAAGCATCTACATCCGAACTTCACCGCGCCCCACGCGGAACAAGTCATTGGAGCATCAACTCTGGCAAACCGTGTTCTGCAAGACACTTATAGGGAATACGATCTTGATGAAAGGCTCGAAAATAACCAAAGGACCTCAAAACCTTTATACCGCTTTCTAGCAGCTAGCGCTGACAAGACGAATAACGAGCAAGCCCGCGCCTCATGGCTGGGGGATTGGAAGCGGAGGAAGTACAGCCAGCGTGGAGAGAGAGCTTGGGAATCACGACGAAGTGGTGAGGCTGCAATATCCCGATTGAGAAATAAGCATCCCGCTCTCACAATGAATTCACTTGCGGTGACTCGTGAAAGTGTCTAGATGGTAGGGCCGATGCCGCCCGCGATCAGGACGGGCGACAGCACGGTGACAGGGGATCTACCAACATCGAAAGGATACAATGCGACCTCATTATTTTCGATGTGTGGTCGTCCGAAGTGGAAAGGTCGATCGCACGTCTTATACGACGTTAG
Organism: Cercospora nicotianae; assembly: GCA_029490675.1. Taxonomy (NCBI): domain Eukaryota; kingdom Fungi; phylum Ascomycota; class Dothideomycetes; order Mycosphaerellales; family Mycosphaerellaceae; genus Cercospora; species Cercospora nicotianae. Next base: position 80,339 of record JANQAT010000004.1, on the reverse strand, counting down.
GCCTACCATCGTACTAGTGCTCGCATTCCTATATGATATAGATGAAAGATCTGGCTCGAGTCACGCTGTCAAAGGGCAGCCTGACACTTAGTGCAACATTTGACTACAAAGTGAAAGATCGCCTCTGATTAGCTTAAATCATTCAAGGTAACCTGCCAGTTTGGGAGGTCTTTCCCAAGCGGAACACGCTCCACGGTTGATGGATAAAAGCCGATCCCTGCTTCCCTGTCCTAGTCTCTCTACCCAAGCATGTAAAGCGGTTCTGAAGGAATCACCCAAGCGCTTACAGAATCCTGGATTGCAGGCATATGCTTACCCAGAGTGCCTCGCATTGCATCCTTGCAGGCAGGGAAATCGCTACCACGAATAGGACTGATGCTGTTAGCGCCTAGACACTGACATCCTGCTACTGTAACCCCATGGCATGGTCCCCCGCGAAGTGTGGGGCGGCAGCCTGCGGAACTGGTGCCGGTTGCCACACAAATAATTAAGCTACTCAGCGGCAACACTTCGGCAATACTTCGTAAATCACGGGCTGTGGTACAGCACTTGAGGTTTTAGATCTGTTGCGACCAATTGACTCGCTGGGTTAGGATATGTGAAGCATTTATGCGCATAGTGCGTGAGTGTCACAGCGCGTCTCTCGTTCAGAGGTGGCGTTTTAGCCTCGCAGTGAATAAATGCTCGTGTTGCGAGTACTGGGTGAAGATACCAGCTCTGACAGATCAGTACACCTCCTCTGAAGCATTCAAGGACTTCGTCAATCTGCTTCCTTATCAACAATTTTATGAATTCGATCACTCTACACGAAAACTTTGTTAGTATCCAGAGCCTCGGGAATTACTCCGGGAGATCGGCTGTTCATGCGATACGCTTCTAATGAAGGTGCATCAGATTGACTTGTAGGTTTGCAGCTTCCAACCATGTCTGAAGCTGACGAGCTGACAGGCACAATAGATCGTCCCATAGGTCATGAGTGGTCGCAAAAGGCATACCGCGGCCCGTCCATCCCGAAAAGCTGAATTGGCCCAGGCATTGGCCGTCCTCAGTCTCTTCTACGGCCGAGACGAAACCAAACTTGCGATGTAACAGAGTCTGTGTACTGATTGCGGTGTTGATCCTTGCAGCTCGATCAAGAAATGTAAAGAGGTGCGAAAAGGATGTTTCGTCTTGTGTGCTTGCATTTTACTAATGCCTCCAGCAATTGAAGACCGTCGCTGTCAACATCTGGGACTTAATCGAAGTGCGAACGAACGACACTCTCCCGGCAACCCATTATCCAAGTAGGGTTGCTCTGCGTCGGGATTTGGAAGCCACCCCGAGACGGAAGTTTCCTCGTAATAGAGTCAAAAGTTCAGAAGAGAATAGATTGCTCCAAGCTTTGCTTGTAACGATGATCTAGCCATCGTTCAATGATACGGAACTCATTCCTGGACCTGCGCATTTTGGAGCCCCTTATCCCTAGATCACGAAATGGAGTCACATTATTGGAGCTGATCGACTTGAGACGGTTGCTATAGGACATTTGCACATTCTCGAAGCACGAAGAAGCTCCTGTCAAATGAGCTGTGGGTACGTATAGCGCGCTAGGGAATCTTTCTGATCTTGATAGCAATCTCATTCCTGCTTTCTGTCTTCGTCTAGTGTGTTCCTGGAGCTTGAGATTGTTGAGCGCTACTGCTCGAGTACAGTGATCGCCATCAACCGATTGCAATACAACAAAGGCACTGCTCCGGTTGCTAAGGCCAATCCCTAAACCTCGTGTAATTGCCATCAACTATTGCAACCCGATCGATACATCGCTGAGTAAGACTGGCTTGCCTAATCAGGCAATCTGTATGCCTCCTCCGCGGCGAAGGAACGTGTTTCAAGGCAGACAATGAGTAAAAACGCGCCAAGATATCCCCATTAGGCTAAACAGAGTTTCCGATGCTCAATGGCGGACACTAATATCTGCTCGAGAGAGCAAGCACGAACCCGTAAGGAGACATATCACCGCCTTCGGGTGCGATTGTGCTTGCTGCGCAGCGTGACAAGCACGAAATTCCATGGCGCAGTGCGACTCCAAACTCCACAAACCGGTATCTGGGCTCGTACGACCATTGCACGAGTGCATACAAAGATATTGTAAACCTATGGCAAACAGGTGGTGCTTAGAATACTTGGATCTATTCCATTCGGTCAGTAATTGTCTCAAACATTGCATCGAGCGTCGTGCTGTCCTGAGCAAAGTGTTCGAGTGTGAAGCTCGCGGAAAGTCTCCTCCGGTAACGTCAGATACGCGTGCCGAGAATGCACTTTGCAAGCGGCGCTTCACTGGGTCTAACCACCTGCGATTGATTAGACATGAGGGTCGCACCGAGACTGCATGACATAGTGTTGCTACTCGCCTTGCATGCGCACTGCCTGCCGCGATCCAGTTATACTCGTGTACGATATGCCAGCATGGTGGGCAGGAAGTAAGCGATGTCTGGATGATCACTATGTACTCTCTGTACTCTCCGCAGTATCTGCTGCCCGCTGTAGACTCTCATGAAGAAAAATATGGGCAATCTCAGAATTGCTGCTCTCCCGAGGTCGTACAAACCCCTAAGCGAGACGCTGCGCTGGCAACTTTCGATGCTGCAGCTCTGAGCACGACCCCTCAATGACGGCCCACCTGCCAAGTCTGCCTACTGTCGCATGTATCACGCGCCGCGATGCGTTTGTACAAACGTGTACGCGACGCGCATGCATCATGCGTTCTTTTCGTTGAGCATCGGATCGGGAATCGCAATATCTACATTGACAATTATTAGAGAATACAGCAATGCTTCCCTTGTTCTTCAGTAACGCCCTTTTCCTCTCTGGTGGAAAGAATAGAACTGGGGCAAGAGAAGCCTGATATAGCTCTGCAAGGACAAGCGCGTGGTGGGACATTGACTCAACCGCGATCTTTCTTTTTAGCTTGGGCATCGCGGACTCCTGATGGCCATATTACCGGAATGCTGACATTGTTGGCTTCCTGCTTCGGATTCAGCGTTTTACTGGTCTGATTCGCTGAGTTATCGAACCAAATTCTACTAGACTACCGGGTTCTGCGCACGTTCGACGCCAATTGGCTTATCAAGCCACGACCGGTGAGTGCCTGCTGTATTGCTCATTCATTTAGACAGAATGAGTTCCCACATCTGCTGACCTGACGGACAATATTAACAGAATAACAGTTTCTGGGAATGGCTACAGCTTTCGCTATGTCTCGTTGTTCTTCTTCAAGGCTTGACCGGTCTTCGCTAGTTGATAGGTTGCTCGAGATCCAGGATTATCAAGTGGTGAACGATAAATCATTGGCATGGGCTGAAAATTTGTCGTGCCTTTGGATCAATCCGAACAACACTTTGCAGCTTAGAGTCGGACGACATCGAAGTTCTAGTGTTCACGATTATATTGCTGTGTCTTACTCTTGGAAAGAGACGCCCGGATTGGAGGACGCTGAGGCTGGTGGGTACAGCATTTTTGATTGCAAGCATGGACATGTGCGTCCTAGCAAAGTTCGCGACCAAGCACTTTCAAGAGTTATCCGTTATGCGAGATATCACCAACTTCTCAGGTTTTGGATCGATCGAGAATGTATTCCAGATAATAAATCGGAAGAGAGACAGGTCGCCATGGACTCCATGGATTTGGTCTACCGGACTAGCGCCTACCCTGTTGGACTACTCGCTGCTACACTCGAAACTCAAGACCAGGTCAATCAACTGCAAGACTTATTGTTAGGTGTGTATGCTGTCCTGGACGAAGATTCCTATCCTCGACTGGTCCAGCCTGTACATGCTCCTAGCTCTCGGGGGGCGTTCAATCTGCTTCGTCGTCTTCAAGCGGACCGTTGGTGGAACAGAGCGTGGATATTTCAGGAAGAATACTTGTCATCGATCAGAATGCATCTTCTGATCCGCCGTAAGCAGGATACAGTGGCATTACGACAGTTTGGATTCTTGCACGGGGAGATGTGCATCAATGCCGCAAACTTCCGAGAACAATCCACCATTTTCCTGCTTGCATTTAAACGAGAAGCTCAAGGCAAACGTAGTCGAGTTTCCGCACAAATGCTAAAGATGCTCGGATCATACAAGATACAGTACCGCTTTCAGCATGACACGAAGGGAAAGGCAATGGCCCCAAGAATTTTCGCGGACATTCAGCGCAGAGGGATCGAAAAGCTCCACGATCGTATTCATATCGCAGCAAATAGCTGCAATTACGCTATTCGTTTCAACTCGGAGATCATGTTGGGCCGTGGCCATGACCTGGACCTCTGTCTGCTTACAATGTATCTTCTGAACGGAGAGCTCCTTCGAGGAGTCAGGAACATCCAGAAGCTTCCGAAAGATATGAATCTGACCAATTACCTGCAATACATTGCTTTCAACAAATTTGACGTACCCGTCGAAGGGAAAGATCTGTCGTACCTGAAAACGTGCCGCCTTCATGGAGTCTCCTTGAGCTATGAAGGAATCCACGCGAAAGGTCATATTTGGAGATTCATTGGGGCCTTTTCTACTCGTGCATGGCCACCTGCTCCTCGATGGAGTCGGAAGTATCACAAAAAAGGCCTAAACAATTTCCAACGAGACTGTCTACATCAAGCACTGATCGAATTAAGGAACTGCGACCAGGCATTGCACTTTCTGGCTGGGAGAATTGAGCATTATCTCGAACAAGATATGCTTGACGTTGATCCGTCTCCAGTCAAGCAGCACATGGACTTGATGGCCGAGTCGGTGGTAGAGGCGATCAGAGCCAGGAATCCGTTGCACGTGGTAAGTATGCACGAAGACGCAGTACCCTGTGGCTTGTTTACTGGTCTGATGAAACCGGCAACGGGGGTCTTTGCCTCGTGGCACGCCGGTTTTGGCGGCGATGGCCGTTATCGGCAGTCCCAAGTTTCACTTGGTGTTGAAGTGGAAGACACCATAGCTGGGCCGCGTCTGACTACTGTGCAGTGGGTCAATGGGCTGGTGTTCTTCAGGCAAAATGAACAAAGGAACGTTATTTTCAGATGGCCACACAAGTGGCTGTGGAAGTTCTGAAAGTAGAGGGTCTACTAGTCCCCGGGCAGCCAAGTCGTTGTGGCAAGCCATTTTCAATACGTTTGCGGAGCTTCAGAGCATGTTGGGTATCGTCGGTCAGCATGTGCTTCACTGGAGGAAATGACTCAGTCGCTGACATGTAGCAGCCCGCGCATTCTTGCGTTACCTGCAGTTCGACTTATCTACTGTCTTGATGCGCAGGGGCGAGCAATGATCGTTGCTAATGATGTGAACCCCTGGAATATCACCGCCGCCCTTACGCAGATACCCACTTTACAATATATGCGTCATTGCGTGACGCAATATCATTGCCTGCTGACCTCACCGCTTGCGTCGCTTAAGCGAGTCGATCATGTCTCATGCAACTTGCGTTGCTGGCATCGATCTGCCTGAACAATGATAGGATTACGTTGCGGTACGTGCTGAAGGCTAGCAGTCATTGCTATTTCCTCAAGAATTCTCAGTTGCAGCGACGTAAACTCACTTTGAGCAGCTTGAAGTCGAGCTCGCCGCTCCCGCACCTGTGATATTGAAATGAAGGGCTGTGAGCTGTGCAAGACTACCAGAGATCGTTACAATCCTCCACAATCGTTTGGCCTCGCTTGGTCCATTCCCTATGCACAACTCTAGCCTGTGAGCGCATGGGAGTGATTGGCTACTGAGCCTTCAGGCTGCAACAGGCCGGGTTGTGACGCCCACCTTCGCCGTGCATCTGCATTCAGGGCGCGAATTCAACCGGTTGGCTGGGGAGAGCTGTAGCTCAGCCTCGCTTTAGGTTACTTGACTGCCGCGGGTTGCAAGCGTGCATCCGAGCATTAGCGTTAGAACGCGCTTCGAACATGACATCTACTAGACACCTTCCACTCGTACACCCTTCTGAATTTTATCCTTGGAAACAATTACACTTGCAAAAAGATGTTCACATGTATTGCGAAATGCATATGCAGGCGCCGCAAAAGCAGGACAGGATATGCAACGACCACAATCTACGCCGAGAAGGGCCACGGTCACTTCAGGGACGAACCAACGAAGAACCGTGCCGATACTATCAACGAGGTGCTTGGCGTGCTCTTGACGGCTACAGCGGCACCAGACAACGCCACGCGGGCACTTGAGGAAATCGTGCGCGATTCGGGATGGTGGGATGCATGGACTGCGAAGGCGTTGCTCTCAGCAATCGAAGACTTGCTAAGGTCTGGGAAAGAGATGGCTTCTACCATGGAAGCTGCCGTGGATCGGGCAGTTTGTGAGGCAGCCAAAATTCCAGAGCTCGCAAAGCAATTTGCAGAAGAACACCCTCTCATGGTCGGGATTGTTTGTGCCATCGTTGCCCTCGGAGTGCTTTACATCTTCTGGCCCGCGGTTCTCGAATTGCTGGGATTCGGTTCAGATGGGCCGATTGAAGGTACCAAGGCCTTGACTGCTTTGCTGCATCCTACTCACCATTTTGCAGAAAGCTTCGCGGCCTATTGGCAGAGTCTGTACCCGGATGTGCCATACGGATCTTTGTTTTCATATCTGCAGAGACTTGGGATGACTCGCTTGGCTTAAGAACAAGTTCATTACTCGAAAACATTTTTTGGCCACTAAGCACTACGTACATGAAGCTCATTCGATGACACTCGTACCTAATGCTGGCGGCATCTGGCAGTCAGAGGCCGCAGTGGACCAAAGTAGGGCCATTGACGTGTCCTGTTACAGTCGTCAATCCATTCACCGCTGGGTATGCAATTCATCGGAAACGTGATTATGACGCCAGAAAGGGCTAAGGAAGCTGAAAGCTCACTTAGAACCTGAAGAAATTCCCGGGCGTGTGCTTGCTGAGAATTGCAATCTTGTCCGCGTTCTCGTCCGTATCACGTTGATGCTCGTTATCCTGCTGATGTTCACACTTACCCACTTGATCGCGTTCTGCGTAACGTACGTCTGCATTCCCCGTTCATCACCGACTTGATCTTCTTGCCGACGATCGGCCTCAAGATCTTGCGCATGACCGTCCTCGCGTCCACGTCGACATCTAGGTCCGAGTTCCTGAATGGGTCCATGGTCGCCCAGTCGAGCGCGTTAATGCCTCCGATCCTGTCCTTGTTGACGCTCAAGCACGCGTAACAGGTCCCGTACATCATCGAGTTCTTGTGCGGTACTGTGAACGAGCTCGTAATCGTGAGCCTGTATGGGATCTTGAACTCAAACAAAGCCGCGTCCGTGGACGTGTGGCAGAGCAAAATCACATGCGAGCACGCCTTAGTGACCGCGACTGCGCACCTGATCTCGACGCCGTGATCACCGCTGCTCGTGGATTTGGATATGCGCAAGCTCGAGACCAGGCTCAAGATCTCATCCAGCTTTGTGTTCATGTGCATCCTCATGTCTTCGACCGCGGACGTGACTTGGACCACGCTCGCGTTCAGGTTCGTGTCCATGGCCTCGTGCGAAAAGAGGATCAGGCCGGGTCTGCGCGTACGAGTGCGTGACAACGCTCGGGTACTCGTGCCTCGCCATGTTCTAGTACCTTTAGTCGAACAAGTTCGCGTCGGCGCTCCATTGGACTCCGCAAGCTCGTGCGCGGCCATCCAACGTCGGACTCGCCTCCGGGACTGTGCATAAGCGGTTGGAGAAGAGCTAGCGGCCACTCCGTCCAAGCATCTACTCTGGAGGCTACAAGTGAGCGTGAAATTTTAGCGCCAAACAGCCTTGGCTTCAACAGCGCATGCATCAGCATTCGCTCTATTCAATAAGCACGGTAGTGTTATATCAAAATGGTGTGGCTTGTCATGAACGCGATCTACTTTGCAGCGTTGCTGTGTACCGAGTACGTGCGGCGGACTCGACAAGCAAGCAAATCGTTGGCAAGGAGTGCGTTCCAAGGCCTGATCAAGCATTTGATCAATCACCGAAGGGTCACAGACATGGTCTATAGACATCAGAGATACCAGATGGCACAATGTATCTTGTCGTCCTGAGCACTTCGCTCTAGCATTGAGCAATATTTGGTCCAACGCACTATGCGTTACTTGTACACTCGGTACTCGGCTCTGCGTCGGGTCCATACCTAAACAAGTGAATCTCCTGGAGAATATGCAGAAGAAGAATCAGATCGAGATCAGTCGATTGTCGCAGTGGATGCGAATCGGCACAACGCTCATGATGCAGCTGCTCCTCTACTCCATTTTTGGTGTCTAAGAGTCGAGCTTGCATCTACCGTTACACTCTAGCCAATAGGGCACAGGTGCGAACCGAGACTGCTGTCTACGCCGCTTGTCCAACCAACGACCTGGCGGACGGATACCTCGGAGAAGAGGTTCATTACTTCGACATCACAGATCGTATCGACGAAGTTGGCGACATCCCAAGTGGTTACGATTGCTACGTCTTTACTGTTACAGACCCGAATTCGTACGAAGCGTGGACCTACGATGCCCTTACGAGAGTCGATGAGAATCATTATCTTGAATTCTAGAAGGTGTGCAATGCGGAAACTCAGTCTGACCTGTAAAGTTCTTTGCGTTGCGGCTCAGTCAATATCGCTATCTAGAACATTGCATTCTTTCCAGATCGCGTCCTCCGATTCGGTAGGGCTATCTGGTTCTTCAGCCTCCTCGACTGGCTTAGTACTTGCAGATGGTTTGGCATTTGCTGCAAATCGGATCTCCTGCTCCAAGGCTTCCCCTTTAACGAACTGAAATTCCCTGTCTTCTCGCAGCATCTTTTCGATCGCTCTCCGAAGCTCGCGCTCTAGCCCTACCTGTTGGCGCTGAATCTGCCGCATTGTCTCCATGCTGCGAGACTGTAGCAGGTCCTTGTTTCGTTTAATCTCATCCACGACAAATTTTGTCCTTCGACGTAACTGCGCGATCATCTCGCCGCGAATGTCATCGTCAAGCACTCTTGCGAGCGATTCAGCATCAACCAGGAAAAGTTCGATCTGGTCCGCAGTCACTGGCACTCTGTGTACAGCGATGTGTCGGATTTGCGCCATGTCTGTAAGAAGACCAGATAGTGACTTTTCGTTAGTTCTGATGGCCTCCTCTGACATCTTTCCCTCAAAATTGGCCATGATCTTCAGCCACTCATTGAGCTCAACACATTCTGCACAGGTCCACCCTCGTTCTTGTAAGAGATTTGGCATGTTAATAAGTCCAAACTCGTAGGACGCTTTCTCCAGGATGGTTTGAAGCTCACTCATTAACAAATGCTGAGTCCTCATTGGCAAGTACACAGGATATAGTGACGGCAGACAAGCAGTGATTTCTGCGTGCGACCCTTTGTGAGAAGATGTCATCGTTTCCGTTCCTGAGCCAATTTTTAGCCTTCTACGACCCTTTGTACATATCTGTAGGCCTCTAGCTTACCAGAATAATTCATCAGCGAACATGCGGATGTCTGGGTTCGTTGGTGACCTTCTGCTGCTCGTTCGAGGCTGTCATCCTCCGCTTCAGCGACTTCCTGCCCAGGATGGGCACGACCAGCGCTTCGGGTAACGGATGCTTCGAACAGTTCGGGAAATCGTAGCTTAGCCTTCGACGTGGATTGAAAGATCTTGTCCTCCAAGAGACGCTTTGCGACATTCGCGACATTTTCGAGGTTGTGCTCCTGGACCAGTGCTGTAAGCGCAGCGGAATTCTGCAACCGAATTTTTTCTTTGATTTTCTTCAACGCTCTCAGCTGAGAATCGCCAGCGACAAGTACATTTCGGAGCGCCATGTATACTGCTCTCTCGTCAGGTTGGATTGGTGCCATCTAGGCAATGGACAGCCAACTCCTTCCAGGTTGGCGTTACTAGCAGACGAAGACGGTCAAGTCGCGTTTTTCAAGGTCTCGCGGACACTTGTAGAAATTCATACAAGATTAAAAAGAATCCTCTAAAGCAAATCGGGTGAGTCGTGATAAGCGTTCAGTGCCTCTCAACCCTGGGTAACCTTGCTCTTTGCTGTATTGCAGACGATTGAGTAAATCTAGTCTCTCCGGAACAGAAGGCGTCGCATTATTGCTTGTCATTCACGAGGTTATCTATGGCGCGAATGAAGCGAACGTGGAGAGTAAGCTAGATGAATTGATACGATGAAGTAGCCTCATGTTGCTACAAATTTCTTGGGACTGTGTATGCACTGACTGGTGAAACATATGCACATTGTTGGGCATACTTTTTGAACGCCTCTGTCCTTGGCGAATCTCGCTGGGTCCACCCCGCCCAGCTTGAAACTTTCTCGCCTGCTCGCATGCAGTATGTACTTTGCTGTGATAGCCAATTACTTGCGAAAGATACATCGCCTGCTGCCACTCGCGCTGTTCAGACTTCGTTCCTCGCATATCACACTTCTCCGCATTTGTCCGATCTGGGACATAACGGCCAATACCGGCAATCTGTGGAGAATTATTATGTACTTGAAAAGTCTACAAAAGGCTCCTGGGTTGGGCATCAACTATTAAGGGCCATACCAAAATCGAGTGAGTGCTAGCAAGTGGCAGACCATTGTGCCCGGCTCTTAGGTGGAAGCAAAATGCTGAGTCGATCTCCAACCTGCAGGAATGTCGACCTTATTCTTCCGAATAAGCATATAGTCGGATCCTTTATTGCCCGACCACCGAGCACTAACACCTTCACGTGCAGGACAACGCAGTACACTAAGCGAATCCAGAGCATGCCCCTGCTCCTATATCAAGCCCACGTCGACACCCGGCTGATCACACTAGAAATCACTCCTTGAGAATATATATAAGCTGCCTCGCAGGAAAAACCTCTAATGACCACTCATAGTCGCTTCGACGATTGCCGGACATGGCAAGACCCTCGGACCCCTACCGTGCCCAGGACATCCTCACATATGAGTTCCAGAACATCGATCTTCTTCGTGAAGCTCTACAAGCTCCGGGTCCGGACGCTATTATTGCTGGCAGATTGATTGCCGACGGCAACAAGAGACTCTCACTGCTCGGCATCAGCGTCATTGAGATGTCGACCAAGCTTGGTTGCTATCACGGCGGCGGTAGTAGACGTGAGTTGATTTGGCGACGTGAGCACAGCAATGTTAATTCTGCTCAGAACAATTTTCCGCTCAAACCCAACGACGCACGGCACCTGCGAGACTTGCCGAGCTTACGCAACAAAGTACATTGGACATGTGTGTTGCAACGAACCCTTCGCAGTTAGGTGACGAGCTTCCTGCCTCGCTCTTGGCAGATACTCTGAAGGCAGTACTTGCAGCAGTATGGATCGATTGCGGCTGCGATATCAACGTCTGGACTCCAGTTGCTGGGGCTTTAGGGTACGCGTCCACCACCAGGGCATCCTTTCAAGCCTAACTCACTGATTTGATTTCGCCAGAGTCGGTATTTGATAAAACAAGTATGGAGACATTGCTCATCGCCAATTATCAACTTCTCATTCTCTTCCCAGTGCTTCAATCATAAGATCGCAATGGCGCATGGCAGCTCGCTCTCTCTCGCACTCTAAAACAATCCGCTCGATCTCGCCTTGCCGTCTTTTCATGGCGACCTGTATATCATGCAGCTGGCGAGCGAGGCTCCCAAGTCCACGTTCTCCGATGCGTCTTCTTGCTTCCAGCGTCTGAACATTGGTCTCATGTTCATACCGAGCACTCTGGAGGACGCGCATCTGTCGAGCTTGTGTACTTTCCACGCCTCTATCGATGATAGGCCCCGCCACCTTGATGTCTTCATCCGGAGTACATGTATCGACTGTACCTCCAACTTGCGCTACACCCCGATCGGCACTTGTGCACCTATGTGCATGCTCGGTTCCACGCTCGAATTTCAGATCACGATTGTTCGGTGATGTGCGATCTCCATGCTATGTAGAATCAGACATACGTTAAGAGATGCAATTGTCTGAATTGAGCACACCGTTCGTCTTCCGTAGTGAGCGTCTCTTGTGTTGCTGGCAGCACGTAAGCTATGTCAACGCTCGATCAGCGGCGTGTTTCCCACCTTTCCTGACCTTCGCCTTGCGACAGATCGAAAGCATCGGAAAATGTGCGCTTTCCGCGCAGATTTGCAGCTGCGTACATCGAAAGGGGATCCTGTGAGGTGCAAGCATGAGAAATGTGGCCAATTTCCCACACGGCTGCACGTCGCTTTATATCACTGCAGCCCAGGATTTCCACCTTGACCGACCAAATCGAGATGACTAAGATGTGGATTTGGAAAATGAACAAAGTCATATATACAGGAATCTCTTGTGCCCAAATGCGCAAGCCCTGAGGTAGCTCGTAGCTCTTATTTGCATAAGACAATATGGACATCGACTCTCCCATCAACGATGTAAGAAGTGAGCGCCTTGCTTCAGTGTCATATACTAACCACTCCAGACTATCGAAGAGCTTCATGGCCGAATTTTCTCCGATTTTTTTGGCAATTAACGCACAACCAACACCGACTGGCGACCGTTGTGCTGCCCCATTTCGAGTCACTATTCCAGCGTGCCCTAGAGACACTTAAACAGCATGTCAGGCATTTGGCAGCAGATGCATTGCAAGACTCCGGCCATGTTATCACAGTTCCTCTTGAAGACGAAGGGCGATACGTCCCGGCCATGCGATGGAATGCGAACAGGAGTACCGCCACTCATGCTGCAATACCAGCTTCCTTCGCGACAAGCATTGTGCGCACGTTGCCAGACTCGAGCATCATAAGAGAATCCGCCGTCCTGCAAGTCAGTGCACAAGGAGTACTCGCCCCAGTGAAGAAGAGACGAGCAACAGCGCTGAGCCACCAGAAAGGAGTCAAATTCATGCATCAGGCAAGATCTATTAATCCGGGTGCAGACACGATCTTTAGCGAGTTGGATAGAAGCCTCGGAGACAGAAGTACCCAAGTCTCGATGTTGACGCTTTTGTCAGTTGGTTTTGCATGTCCACCAGCTGTCTCCCAATTTGTCCAGCTTCTACCGGCTATTTGCGGTTGTACCCATTTGTGGCTGCCAGGTCTGGAGATTTCTACGGTCAGTATCATGACTTCAATTGACCAGATCGAGTCGGATGCTCGTGCGAACACTATCCTACGGCGAATATATCTGGCCCAGCTGCGTCAAAGATACTCTATGGATGTGAGGCATCACGCAAGTACGCCAGGACGTTCAGGCAAAGCAAGCTCTAACATCATCGAGGAATTGACGGAAGAGTATATAATGCATTTACGATCGAGCAATGGTGACATTCCGGCAGCAGAGAGAGAAGACTATCGGATGCGTCTCAAAAATTGGTTGAATGCGGGGAGGTTGTGGCATCGCATCCTCTCAGACTACGCACTTGGCGGTTTGGTCCTGTTTCCGACGGAGATACCCACTTCCACGTACGTGTGCTCCCTCACAGCCTGAAAAAATACTGACGAGAGCTAGTTTGGAGAACTTGTTAGACATCGAGATTGTATCGCTAATGACCGCGTTGTTCCCACGTAAAGATTTCCTCGTCCGCATCTGCCGGGCAGCTTCGCGCGCCTTAGAACGCTTTTCTGCAGGTTCCGCAGCTCTTCAGGAATGCTCATTTAACTCGAACATTGATAGCCTGGAGTACGATTCGCACGATTTGATAGCGCGTATTGACTCCATAGATGGTGTTCCTGCTACCTATTGAGAACTTATGCTTTTTATCCGCCGTATCATTTACGATCGTTCCAGAAATTGACCAGTCATAGTACAAATAGTTTGTGATTGTATTCCGTACATTTTGTTTTCTTGCTCGCTTCCCATTCATTATGTGCTCGATGCTGGAGCTTGTCCTCTGCTCCTTGCGCTAGAAAAAGTATCTTGCATCCCTGCAAACCGAACTGATCAAATGGCTTTTTCGCGTCCAAAATTCGTGGAGGGGTGGTGCTGGACGGTACTGACTGGTGAAAATAGATTTCTGCATAGCTCACCTATACCACATTATTCCCCAAGGCTGTGCGTGTCAGTACGAAATCTTGGTTGACCAACCCAGTCACTGCGCCGATGCATAGCTAGCAGCGTCTACACTCACACAAACCGTAATGGCGATAGGCGCCGCTCAGCAGCAGCTGAGCGCCGGTCCATTTTTGACTCACGGATAGTGCCCCTGTGCACACTATTGAACATGAATCGCTCATATCCCCTAACGACAATAGGGGAGTCCACACGATCAACAGCTACCGTGTCAACTATCAGATTATGTAGCAACTTTTGAGGGCGAGCATAGATCCGATGAATAATGACCCAGCCTTGCTCCAGCTCCTGACAGAGCCTCCCCTATTCTGTGACTTACCGCAATCGTTGATCCTTAATGTTATTTTCAGCTGGCTCACAGGCTACCACAAAGGGACTTCATTTGTCCACCTAGCTCTTGCTACTCCCTCGCTCACTCTTCTGCTCTATCGGACAAGTACTTGGCTATGGCAATACTTTGCAAAGACTGTGATCGCACCTTCAAGACAACGCGAGCCCTGAAGCAACACCTACGAGGCTCGCCAGTCCATGCTGTTACGCTGGAATGCAACGAATGCAACCGCACTTTCAACTCACAGCAAGCCCTCGAGCAACACCTGCGAGACTCGCCAGCCCACGCCACATACCTCGCTACAAGTGTCAGCCACTCTTTCGACTTACAACCGTCTCTTCATCACGAAGTATTGGAATTACTACGTGCTTATAATCTCGCATTCGACTTCTCTACGGACGATGACCAGCATGGGTTTCTCAAGGAACATAACACGAGCGTCATGGGCGCGTTCAACTGCCCCAATAACTCGTGCTCCACCACTAGATGGACAAGTAGGCAGATTGCCACTACCATCCGGCAATACCCTGACAAACGGTACAACGCTCGGATCTACTTCCAGCGTTGCAAGTCCTGTGGCTCTCTCAGTCGACCCGATTTAGACAGTTCATATGCGGAAAGGGTTTCATATCGGCTGGCAAAGTGGTCTGGGATTGCGGTGGAGGAGCCTCCTCACTCTGGTGGCAGCAGAAAACCACACGAATTCAGTCTATGTGAAGGGTGCAAGCACGGTCGTTGTCAGCAAAGTCGTCTTTAACATCACGTTTCATGCCCACCCGATGCCTACATCGAGACTCGCTCTACCATAGAGGCATGCCGAGCAGACAATAGTTTTGAGTCGATTGCAAGTCGATTAATATTACTATAGCTTTGACAAGATCTCTTCCAAACATGCTCTTGCCAGTGAGCGCCAAAGCGCGCCGCTTTGACGGTGCAGCTCCGTCATCCGCTCTAGTAAACCGCGTCGTGCCGAGGCGAGGCGTGATTCACACCTGAATCATTGTTGTCCATGATCGCGAGGCACATAGATGCCCTCAAGGCGAGGACGCAGTCAACTCGGGCAACCTTGATTATCACAGAGGTCAAGAGGTTATGGCCTCAGGCGTCCCGACACGCGTGCGAATGTGACCACGGCGAACCATCTGTCCGACGCTAGAGTCAATCGGGCGTTCAGAATATGAAAATTGCGCAACCACCACTTCCGGAAGGACGTGGTCCCCTTGGTGCGCTTTCAAGCATTGCCGGAAACATGAAAAGACTGGCAACAGTGTGCTAGGCTTCCATGTATTGACAGGCGAAACCTGGTCGACATATTACCCAGCCGCTATAAATACATTTGTCCTATCAAGCTCCTATTTGTTATGGGAGTCTTGTAATGCATTGCATAGAAGGGTGCGCTGAAAAGACTTGCTTGTTCCGAGGGCAGAAGCTCATTAATTGCCTGCATATCCGTTGCGTTCCTCGAGGCAGCACGCTCATCCCAATGTAGAAGCTCAATTCCTCCTCGCATGCTTGCAGCTCGACTTCCGTCCGGGAGACAGCACACACCTTTTGCGGTATGTGCCGTGTCCGTCAACACTTGCTGGCCATCCAGCCGCAGTAGCTCAAGGGAGCGCGATGGTATGCGTCATCCGATCAGCGCAATTGATGACAGAGCGGCCAAGATTGCGGGGGAGTTGCGGAGTTGCACTTCTTGCGAGCTAGCAGCACGATTGAAATGTTCTAAGACCGTCGCGCGTGCTGGCCACCTACGGATGCTAGAGCAGCAGATAAATTCTGCGAGGATAAAGGGGAAGCGAAACGCGCGCGAGAACGTGGCTAGTAGCGCCTACTGCCCGCATCATTTGACCCCGGGGAGGTGCCAAGTAAGCAGATTGCGGCGTTTGCCAAGCGAACGCGCGACGTGGCGATGCACACAATGCGAAGTGGGTATCCTGCATGAGGGCGACCGTAAGTGTCCAGGAGCTTATATCATTGCCAATAGTCACAGTTCGCCCTGATGCATCTATGTCGCAGAAGTAAGTCCGATTACAGCTGGCCGCAAAAGCGTGTATGCTATAGACTCCAAGGCTGCGAGCACGCAACTAAAGGCAATGTACTGAATTTTAGGCTCTACATTCAGTGTTCGAACTTGCAGGACGATAACAAGCGACTGCTATGCTTGGAGTGTGCCGGTCGACCAGAGAGCGACCTCGAAGAGTCATCCTCAATTCGTTCAGTGTCATATTGTTCAAGAAAAGCCGATTGTCTTGTTTCCCATGAATCTCGAGGTGACCATCAGAACAGTGCAGAGTAAGGCAAATTGATGGTTCAAAGATCTGCTCGAAAGAGCAGCGCTCTCGCAAAATATCTCCGGCCGACCTTGTATGCAAAAAATGACCACCGGTTAGCGTTAACCCGGGAGCGACTCAGATACTGAAGCTGTGGTGCAGCCGCAAGCCCCTGCACTTCGCGTAGAGAGAACGTCCTCTTACAGTCTGCAACGTGCTGCCAGTGGAACATCAAGCTGACTGAGGCTTATGAAAGTGATGAAATTAACTGGCGTGTTGTCGTATCGGACATCGTGCACATCTCTCTGTCCTTTCCCCACACGCGAGAACTTCAGAGTCCTCCGAGCTTCTTGCGGATTCCAGAGAAGAGCGCTTACTACATTTGAGGAACGGCTTCAGGAAGGCTCGCGCTCAACGCGTCTCTGGAGAGGTCAGTTCTTCATCGAGTCGTCGGGCAGTCTACAATATTCATCAAAGTCGCAGTCTGCATAAAATCGAAGCATATTCAGATCTGACTATTGAATGCGGTCCGCACGTCTTGCACGTTCACCGGGCCATTGTACTGCCGAGATCTCCATTCTTTGAACGTTCTCTTATAGGAGAAGCATGGCGTGTAAGTTTTCTCAAAGGATGTTTCGAGCCGTCCCGTCTTTACGTTTCGACTGAAACGATACGGGAAGGGTGGGAAGGCAGAATCACACTTACAGCAGTCAGGAAGTGGACACAGACGGTCCGCCTAACGATTGAAACCTGCGCTGGGACGCTTGTTAGAACGCACTCTCTTGTTGGCGGTGTAACGAACGCAAAAGAATCGCTGTTATTGGTCCGTTTCCGGCTACATCGTGTGCGTACACAATTTGTGCCGCGGAGCGCCAACATCAGCCATGCAGAAGCTGTCATTCACATCAATCCCAGTTGAACACAAGGTCTTTTTTAATCTTGGGGCTGCGTTTCTTCTTCGACTTCATTGGCGATGCTGATGCTTCTTCAAAACCATTCTGTACCGGTGTAGTTGCTGGGAGTTCCATCGCTTCTGCGTGCTCATCCTGTTCAGCCGCTTCGCTAATGGGCGAGGGTGATTGCGACTTCAGAGGCGAAGGCGACGTATCATTTTCGCCTACTGTGCTATTCGACTCTCGATCCTGAGCCAGATGGATGGAAGCTGATGTGTGGCTTGTTAGTTTGAAACATGGCTTGTCTTGGAGAACGTACCATTCGTTTTCAGGCGATGCTTGCCGAGGCTTTCGAGCTCTTTCGAAGCCTTTGTCAGACTATCAAGCTTCTCCAGAGCGTGGGCACGATCGCTTGCGTTGTTGGATTTTTCTGCTGTCAGGTGATTCACATCGGCATCCGTGAGTCGTTCAACCGTTTTGTGATCGAAGACGAGGGGCAATTTCTGTATGAGTTGCTCCTCAATGACGTGTATGCTAACATCATCGACCCAATTCTTCAAGGCCACCTAAAAAGATCGTTAAATGTGCGTAGAATGCTAAATTTGAAGCTTTTTCACCTTGTAGTATGCCTGCATATAATCCACTGCAAGCTGACTTGCGTAATATCCCATATCCACTTCCTCGTGTTCTTGGACGATCTGGATGAGGTTCTTGATATCGCTTTCATCGAGTTGAAAGTTGCCATTGAACATGAACTTTTGGGAGATTGCGCGCTCTAGTCCCCGTTTTCGCCGGTTGGCTTGAACCTTTTGCACATTGCTAATCAGGTAATGGTTGTAAGTAATTGGGTGTCCAGCAAGGTACGGCCGAAGCATCTCATCTACTTTCCTTTCCACCTCACATCCAAGACCGTCGATTGCTCTGTCGATGAAAGTAAACAACGCGTCAACAGTGTCGGTGACGGCAACTGCCTCGAGTACAGCTTTTGCAGTCCATCGAACACATTGCAAGATGTCGCGATGGACTTCCGCAACAAGTCCCCGCCATGGCTGGCATTGCTCTCTGAAGAGCTCACCGATGATCTCTGGGTTGAATGTGCCGGGCAGCTCCGTTCCTCTACTGTGACGCATAAGCTCCTTTACAGAGGCGATATATTGTGATCGTCGTATGCGTTCGATATGATGGTGAGCGCTATCGGGCTCTTCGTCATCCTCGACAATCACTCGGCTGTGACCTCTTACCCTCATATCCTCTGCAAAGTCCTCAAGTCTGTTCTGAACGACAGCGCGCAGGCGCTTCTGTTGTCCCTGTTTTGTACGTGCATGCCCAAAGAAGCTATCGCTGTATACCCCGTCAACGGCTGCTTTCAACAGTACCGAAAATTTCCAGCTGACATGCTGTAGATAGCTTCGCTGCTGCTGTGCAGTGTCGCGGGGCCCACCGAGCTGCTCCAACCGAGCTTTGCACTCTTCTATTCCCGAAACAACGTCGGCATGCAGGCTGGGGAGGTTTTCCAGGATCTGGTTTCTGAGTATGTTGCTCAAACGAGGCCTCAAAGATTGGATGCCGACCGTGCTCGGATTCAGCGATGCCCATGCGCCCGCCGCGAAGAACTGAGATTCCTGCAAGTCGCGCACAGCTGTGGACACGTCGCGGGTCTCGAAGCTGCGGTTCTTCAAGACATGCCAGCCGAGTCGAAAGACGACGTCCTTGTTGTGGGCCATCGTGATGTATGCTGTCTCGCTCTCTGACCCTCTGGACAAGGTGTCTGGCTTGGTGATTAATCCTAAGGTGCGCACGCCATGAGGATCGAGCTCGAGGGAGTATTTAGTGACTTCCTGTAAAGCGAAATCACTCTTCGCCGAAACCACGGCTAAGATGATGCTCCGCGGCTTTTCCATGTAGCTTCGCACCATTTCATGAACAGTAGGAGCCTCATCTACCGACTGTTCCCGATTGCCTGCGCGGAACAGGCCTGGCAAATCCACGAGAGTCAAGTGCGGTTGCTCTGGACCCTCAAATTCAACACGGAGCACATCACTGCTGAATACCTTCGTATCGGATAAGCCCATGGCTTGCTTGGCTTGTTCAATCAGACCGGAGAGATCGGGGTCAACAAGGTCAACCTTGTGGTTGAATTGGGACAGGTTCCGACATTCTTCTGGCTTGCGATCTGAGCCCGGGATAATCGAGACTTTGACGCCCACAGTCTCATTACGGCGAAGTACCAGTTCCGTGGCGAAGCGTGTGCATAGGTTGTCCTTGGTGGGAAACCGGAGGCCTGAGATTGCTTCCAGTACGGAGCTCTTTCCTGCCGATTGATCACCACAGACGACAATTTGTGGGAGGTCAATATAGCGAGTGATGCCCGTCAAACGCAACCTGTCGACGATGTCGAGTAGGGTGCGATGGTCTTCAGACTGCAACTCAGCCCCCGCCATAGTTCAAAGTGGATGCGATATCGAGGAGGAGAATACTTCAGTCGATGGTCGGAGCTGGCGCTTTGTTCGCTGAAGTATCATCGTTGTCTTGCACAGTGGAGCTGGTACCCACTGCTGTGCTGGACAAACGAGCATGCTCCTGCGCGAGATTGGAGACCCCTGCTCCTGACACATCATCTCGAAATGCTGAATGGCTTAGCTGCTTTTCGTGGTCAATGGCCCGTGGGTCGGGTATGGAGCACATCGTTCACGGAACATCCTGTCTTCTGGCACTTCCAAAATACTCTTCCGGTCTCTTCAACGTCTTTCCAATACGCAACGTAAAGATGCCGAGTGCATTGTCTTGCTGCCCTGTTTGGCTATTCGTAATCGTTTGCAACTGGTTTTGCACGCATCTCCGCAATGCGTCCCACAGTATGCACATTGTAAGAGCTTGAAATCAGCTCCACTTCCGCAGCTTCGATGCACAAGGGCGACCAATAACGCCCGGGACTGCAGATGTCCACAAGGGCGACCACGACGCTTATGCAAACGCCAGCTTCGTTGGCACATGCTCATGCGAAAAGCTGAAAGGCAGCATCTCGTGTCGTACAGTGCCAGTTAAACGCAGCGCTCCGTGAGCGAGTGAGTTTCCTGACGATCGGATTTATTTTCCCGAGTTCCGGTGCACGACTTGGACACCATATCTGCCGACTTCTTCACATACGACGATCGGCAGACTATGCCTCGTGCAGCTTTCCCAAGCAATGTGCATGGAAAAAGCCATATTCATGCGAGACGATCCGTCGTTGGTAAGTGAGGCTCGTCAACCTCATCGGCAGCGCCACAGTGTTGCATTGTATGGGTCATAAACAATTCCAGCCGCGCCTGGAGCCAGGATCTGACCAACCACTCACAGCTGATAAGTATTTAGTACTTGCACCCAAAAAGACATTCATGTCAACGTCTTGTGCACTCTTGCTGCGTGGTTCCGTAAATGATCTACGTGCTCAAGCCATCGATCGTCACACTTCGGGTGCGTGCACCTTATACGCTCTTTCATGTCGTGATACTGCAGGTGCTTCCGGAAAAAGTGCCTCTTCAGGCCACTGCGGTCCCGGAACTGCTTCGTGCGATGCGAAACGGGCAGTTCTAGGTTGCCCATGCAAAAGATGCATTGAGTTAGTAGACACTCCATCTGGATTGGATCAGGTTCAATGGCCTTCTTCGCGTCCGCTGTTGTGCAGTCCCCTTTGCGGGAAGTGACAAATCAGGCTGCCTTCTTCCGGCAAACTTTGCGTTGTGTCACCTCTTGCCGCTTGCAGAGAGCGGCGACAGCATCTATTGCTTCCACCCGGCGCTTCTGGTCGCCAGTGTGCTTAGATGGCGCAAAGGTGAGCAATGCACTGAGGACCCGCCGACGTTCGCTGCTTAGGGGGCTAATTGCCTGGGCTGATGTCGTTTGCGCGGTGTCCTGACGGGCTCCCCTCAGCTGCCACAGGATATCATCAATCGGCTGCTCCTCCCGGTATCTCGTCTGTACTTGCTTCAATATGATATTGTGTACTACTCTTTTTGTGTGCAGGTAGTTCCGCTGAGCATGTCGGTATTCTGTGTATTCTCGCGTACCACTCGACCGCTTGATCGTTGTGTGGCAAGCCCGTGCTTGCCTGGCCAGACGATCACGTATCCTTCGGGCCAGGACGACCTCAGGGTGCTTCTTGATCTGCGCCAACTGCTGGTCGTTGAGAGATTGTGGTCGGCGCGGGTCAATCGAGCGACTCATCCCGCTCGCCGCCCGGATAATCGCAGTCTGAGGCTCGAGCCCGCGATAGGCCGCCTGCGTGTCTTGGGTGATGTTCCCAGGCTATAGCACGCTGGCAGCCCCCAGGGGACTTGGGAGGACTTGATGTGGTTGCCGTATCCTGCTTAACGTATTCGAGAAGGTTCTCGTTTATGATGGCTTCATCTGATTTCAAGTAAACCGGAAAGAGCCAAACGTTGAGATATATCAAACAGTTCTCTCAATTAGCAGTTCTACGAAGTGTGCGATGTTCAAGCCCTGATGAACCAATCCTTCAACTTGAAGTAGCTTCTAGAGGTGTTGGAGCACACCATGCCGTGCGGGAGACGGAGCTTTGTGGCGAGGCTCCAACATAGTGGTTGAGACGCAGATCAACGCAAATGGGGACTGGACAGTATGGAGAATAGCGATGGGTGGCCTGACGATCCGACGGACCGCAGAGCATGGATCCACACTGCTGTTCAAATCAGTCACCCTATGTGCGGTCCCGATATCAAGGTGTTCGTGATCTAATTTATCTATAGCGAGATGCCGATATTCTCCTCGCACTTTCTTGCCATTTCTCCCCTACCATCGCAGCTAGCTTGTCACTTGTCTTCAACGTCCGCTGGAATCTCTCATTCAATCGGGCGAAGAGTAACGCCACCACGTCGACAAAAACAATCTGTGATCTGTGCGCAGCCAAAAACCAGTGTAGCCAGGAGCTACTCGCGATAGCTGAAGCTGGGCGATACGGAATGCAACAGCATTGGATCCTGGTGTGATCGAGCTATCATCGGCCGGAAAGCGCCTGCGCCGGTTGCGTTCAGGTGTCATATGTTGGCTTTCAATCTCAAATTTAGAGGAGCATCTCATCTTTGAACCACTCGTGATCCAGAGCCTGCTGTGCCGTCAATCTTTTCGCCGGATCAAAATTCGTCAATCCGAGGATGAGGCCTCTAAATGAATCTGCTTGAACTACGTCTATTCCTTCCCAGAGTCGGAACGGTCTTCTAGGTTGACCTTCTGCGAATGCGCTCGCCACTGCCTGGAAGATTTCGGTCCACTCGGAGTTATCGCCTAAATATCGTAGAAATGCATTCAAATCGTTTTCTTCTGCGAAGTACGAAATTTGACGCTCGAGGACGACGGCCAACGGCTCGATCTCTTCCGGCAGCTCAGACTCGTCCACCGCGAATGGTAATATTTGGGTCATTGCGTAGATACACTACGATATCGTCAGACGGGTACTCCATGTGATCTCAATGCCAATGCAGGTATCAAAGCTTACAACGAGGCCAAAGGAGAACATGTCTGACGGCTTACGTATAGGCCCCATCGCATGAGCCTCTGGACTCCGCCACATTATGTTACCGACCTGCGCACCCATGACAGCTGATTCTGGCTGGCGCAGATAAGCTGAGTCCTCGAGATCCACGATTTGGACTTTCGCAATCTTCCATTCAGACTCAGACGATGTCATCTGAACCATGATATTATTGGCCTTTATATCTGCCGCCAGGTTAGCTTGAGAACCCGACCAGCACACGAGTCCTTCTACCGTTATGAACGATGCCTTTCTCGTGCATCGCAGCGATACCCGAGAGCGTGCATTTCAAAATGTGCTTCATTGTCTTTTGGGGGAAATTCTTCTGAGCAAGTTGCAAGAGGCTTGTTTGAAGATAGTCGAAAATGAACATTTTCCGCTCCGGGACAGTGTCAACCAGGTTGCGTACGAAAGGACTGCTGCCGACGAGGTTGTAGATCTCCAGACGTGCGTTCCAGTCCTGCGGAATCTCCTTCAAGATGAACTCGTTCGTGCCATCACTAAAGACGAAAGTCAGTACGTTGTTCTCTCAGTGTTCTCGAAGTTCTCACCTCGCACGGTAGACACATGTCAGCGGCCGTCCCTTGTCTTGAATGGTCTCTTCGAGCGTATAGATCCGTCCCGATTTTCCGACAACACATCCTGCCATAGTCGAGGTTCCCCCACGGTCCATCCGCCAATGTCTGGCAAATGTAGAGCTGGTACTGAAATGGTTTCGGAAGGCGTTAATACTCGAGCAATCGATGACAAGCTTGGACGGGCCTGCATAAAGCCGACGCATTGGAGCAGTCACGGTTGATGCGTGCAGGATTGGTGGCAGTGTATGGAGAACCTTCTGACCCTTATCATGTTGAGCTTAGTGAAGAGGTCTGCAGCTGCCAGCCACAATTTGAATCGGAAGTGCACAGCTGATCTCGCTTAATTATCCAATGGGATGCAGCGCCGCCACGACATCCTGACACTAGATCCGAGTCTCGTAACACTCTAACGCTTCACGCGCGCTTCGGCTGCTTTGATGACAAACGCTCCGTCCCCACCATTTCTGATGACCCAATGCGGAACTCAGCTGCCGACGTTTGATCTAGCGTAGTGAAGGTGCGAACAGCACATTTCCCGGAACGGTCTTGCAGCATGGCATCTCGTAGTGCAGACTTGCGTAGCAGGTGCGTACTCAGACATTCACTTGCACGTTTGGGCCATTGCAGTCAGGAAGAGGATAGCAGAGTGCAAGGATACTGTCAGACACGTGGACATAGGTCAATGTAAGCTCGGAAGGTCAATGCAGTTCGAGGAGCATGAGGTTATAACATGCAGCCTGCAATTGCGGTCTCTCCTGCATCTGAAACGGGTTCGCTCACACACAGCAACGAAATGGTACATGCATGTCTACTTATATAGGCAACTCTTTATGTCTTGTAGTCTACGATCCCGTTTGTCTACTTGTGTTGTGTAAGATGTTGTACATCGACAACATTCCCATCCTTGTCCAGGCCATATGCGGTGTAATGCATTCGCTTGTCCTTGTCACTTTGATGCTCGGATTCCCTGCGCTGATTGTTAGCGGAGAACTCCGGTAAAGGTTCATACAGAAGTCAGTACTTCATTGCGATCTTGACGACTTCAGGCTTGAACTTCTCCGTATTGTTTTCAGCAATCTTGACGAATTCTTGCTTTACACCTTCACTGGGAAATCCGGACGGCCGACTCCATGATGTTGTTTTGTCTACAACTTCCAACGCAACTTGCTTGCCAGACTTGCTCTTGACGTTCTTCAGCAAGGAGCTGGAAACATATCGCGCTGATATAATGATTCTAAAGTAGGTCTTGTGGGTAGACTGAAGATAAAATGTATCGTGCTGGTGTAGAAGCTGCGAGAACGAAATTGATTGTTCTTTGGGCGCTGGAGGACATGGCTTTCTCATCTTATGCAACGAGTCCTAGGCTCATTCCCAGCAGGAGTTGCCTGTGTCCACGTCTCCCGAAGAATGGCCGCATTGCCGCGCGGTTAAGGACGAGGCTATTATGGGCTACACGAGTAGGGTGAGATGTGCATCATGCTCACATACTCTCAATGGTTTGCACAAGCAGAATCGCGGTATAGTGACCAGCTTCGTTCTCAAACGCCGGTTTCAACGCCAATATCTTTAAGGCGATACGCTGTGATCGATTGGCCTGTGACTAACGTCAGCTCTCAGCGACTTGCGTAGACGAGACTGCACCTCTATATATGAGAAGGAGTTGAGGCTCTTCAATTTTGTCACGAGCGACAGACTGTTGCATAGTCAAGGTAGAGAGAGCCAAGATGGGGCAACGCAGGAATCTGGAACACGTCGATTGCACGTGGTGGGCATACATTCAGTACCTGTACCTGAAGGGCACTATGTCCATGTTCTATGCACTTTTGCCGCATGGTTTCGCAGATGATCTGCGTGCTCGAGCCATTGGTCGTCACACTTTGGATGGGGACACCTGATGCGCTGTTTCGGATCATGATACTGCAGGTGCTTTCGGAGCAAGTGCCTCTTGAGCCCGCTCCGGTCCCGGAATTGTTTGGTACGTTTCTCGAGGCGCAGTGCCTGGTTCCCTATGCAAAAGATACATTGAGTGGGCAGGCAACGTGTCGGGAACGGATCCGGCACGAGCTCTTTCTTCCCGTGCGTTCTCGTGCGCTCTCCTTCGTTGAAGGCAACAGTGCAGGCTGCCCTCTTCCTGCAGACCTTGCGTTCTGTCACCTCCTGCCTCTTGCAAAGAGCGGCCACAGCCTTGATTGCTTCCACGCGACGCTCTTGGTCGCCAATGTGCTTAGATGGCGCAAAGGTGAGCAACGCAGCAAGGACTCGCTGACGTTCGCTACTGAGGGGGCTGATCGCCTGAACGGACGTCGTTTGTTCTGAGATCCGGGCCCCTCCCCTCAGCTGGCACAGAATCTCATCGATCGGCTGCTCTTCCCGGTACCTGGTCTGTACTTGCTTCAACATGGCCTTGTGCACCTCTCTTTTCCTGTGCAGGTACTCGTACTGCGCGCGCCGATATGCCGCGTATTCTCGCGTATCTCTCGATCGCGTGATTGTCGTGTGACGAGCACGTGCTTCTTCGGCCAGACGATCGCGTATCCTCCGCGCGAGAACGACCTCAGGATGCTTCTTGATCTGTAACAATTGCTGATCATTGAGGGACTGAGGTCGGTCCGGGTCAATGGAGCGACTCATCCCGCTCGCAGCCCGAATGATCGCGGTCTGAGGCTCGAGCCCGCGATAGGCCGCCTGCGTGTCTTGTGTGATGTATCGCGAAAGGTAGTTGTGCTGGAAGACGGCGGATGAGGAGTGCTGCAAGATGAGGTTGCGTTGGGAGTCGCTGATGTGGCCTGGAATGTATCAGCGATATTGGTAACGGGTATGGAACTCATCGAAGAATACGAACTACTGCTATCCAAAGCCTCGCCATGTCCTCTGCGGAAGCAATATGGCTTCACGGGCATCTCAAAGTTCGTGATGGTACCGAGCTGCCGTAACCTCTCGCGAAGCCAATTCTCCGTTACTGCGTCGTTGGAAACACGCAGGCCACGGACAGTCCGCTCTGTTCTCCGAAACAGCGGGAGCTCGGCTTTCGACTGCTTGATGGGAATGCGGAGCTCGCGCTTGCCCGGCGGGATGCGCAGTTCGAACAGCTCGGCAGGGCTCAGATCAGGTACGGCAAAAGCATCATCAGCGAACAGCAGACCGAGAAGCATCGTCTGAGGACAGAGGAGGAGACAGGATTCAGAAGGAATGTCAGGGACAGGAAATGTGTTCCTGATGGAGGCGTCAGTGAGATAGCTTCGCGGTAGCGGAGTGCAGCGGCAGCACTCACGCGTCTTTACCGCCGAGGTAGCGTTTTGTATGCTCGAAGGTAAAGTCGATCACGAGCCTCGGCCGATCACCCCCGTCACAGTTAGGGAGTAGTGCAATTTTCAAGTCTTTGTATTGCAGTCGGCGGAGAGCACCGGGACGATTTCCCGTAATGCCGGCAAGCTGGATCATCAGCGCCAGCTGCGCCCGAAGGTACTCGTGCTGCAACTCCACATCTGGAGATTCCCAGAGCGTTTTAAGCAGCTCGAACTCGTCCTCTGCTCGCATGATGGGCTTGTCCTCCTTCGCAGTAGACAGCTCAAACTCTTGCGCCAGGTTCTGCCGGGCCTGGGGTACGGTCAGCAGTGGCAATCGCACTGTATGCTGGTGACACGTCTCGTGACACACTCACTCCGCACATTTCGACTTGGACAGCAGGGTCTACGCTGTAACAGCCAGTCTCCAACTGGCGGACCAGCGTCAGCGTGTTCCAGTAGGTCTGGAGAGTTCGTGCTTTCCGTATTCGGCCGCCCCGCTCGCGCAACATCCAGTGAAAGAAGTTGTACAAATCCTTGATGTGGAAAGTGCGCAACGTGTCACTAGGCTCCTTGCCGTGTGTATTACAATAGCTTGTCATTGCTTCAGCCTGTGCACCAGCTTCAACAGAGCACGCGCGCCTCTCACCTATCCCACAGCTTCTTCAGTAGCGATTGCAGCTCTCTGCTCTTCGGCGCATATATCTTCTTCGTCCGGCCTGGGTCGTAGTGGTCCTCTGCCTTGCGGGGCTCGGTCATCGTACTCGTTGGAGGAGGCGTCATGCCAGAATGACAGTCGTCCATCGCGATGTGCTCGTGCTCGGTAGAGGGGTTATCAAAGACGTGATCGACCATGTCCGACGATTGGGTCTCTGCTCTGGCGGCGTGGGCGAGGCGTATCGCAGAGGACAGATCGAGACCGAGATGCACGCGTGTTCCTGCCGCTGGGACAGAGCGGCAGTCATCTTAAATATTGTAACTCCCGTCGGTCGCAGCACCCAAGGAAGCGCTGCACTGCCGCGAGCGCAGCAGCACGCCGCCGGCGCAAAACGAGGTAGCGCGCATTGTTGTGCGAAGGCACGTGTAGCGTGGGCGCGTGCGTACGTGTGAAGCGTGCTGTAACGTGGGAAGGCCGCGAAGCTAGAGCGAAAGCAGGAGAGCGATCTGGCCGAAATGCGCCCTAATTTGTGCGCATTTGTGTGCGCAATCGGGTGCATTTTTGCCGTCATCGCGTTGTAACGTATAAAGTATATAGCCGCGGTATATAGTACTAGGTATAACTACGACGATATCGGTCTAGGAAAGACTATTATAGCTATCGTAGTAGTCGTATAGCGCGCCTACGAGATAGAGGTAGCGCGACGAAAATAGGTAGGTAAGTTATTTACTAAACTAACTAAGAACTATATCGTTAGAGTTTAGTCGGAAATAACTATAAACCCTAATAGTAGAGTTTAGGGCGGAAAACCTAACGGTAGGGTTTCTAGTTTATTTTACTAATTATTTATAGAAATATTATTAGGGTTATTATAAGCCGTTATTACTAAACTTAACGTCGAGCTATCTAATAAGGTCGCTATAGGTAGCCCTTACGAGGTCCTTAAATTCTACCGCTTATCTCTAGGGTTCGTATAACTATATATATATATTATAACTTATACTAACGATAACGCTTAGGCTTAGAGGATATATAGCTTAACGGAGAATAGCGGGCTATTAAAACTACGTACGTTAAAGACTTAGGTACTATACCGTTATATAGCGTATACGCGGTTATAGTCCTACTTATAGCTACGCTAACCTAGATCTAAGACGCGGTTACCTTCTTCTACGTATCTAGTACTCCCTACTATTGCACTTTTTTATTTATAGCGGGTATAACGCAGAATAATAGCGGTAGTATCGCAACCTATATTACGCCTATTATGCCCTCTACTACCGCGGCTTTAGATAACTATATTGCCTCCTTTAACTAAACTAAGTAGGCTACTTCCTAGTACCTTATCTTCGCTAGTATAAATACGCTCGTTACTAATATTCTTAAGAAGGGTAAGCGCGCGCTTAGGCGTATCGCAAAGCGACTATATAAGAAGAGGTATATTACTATAGTACTATCGGAGGAGATAGCCTAGGACTCTAATAAAGACGACGTATCCTCTAAGGACGATAATAACCCGCTGCCTCCTCCTAAGGGATAGAAACCTAAGAGAGTTATAGATAATACTCTAAAGATTCGGCGTACTAGTACTATTAGTATATTCGTCGTTAACGAAGGCTATCGTCTAAAGGATCTAAAATCGTAGTAGACCGATATAGCGTATCTTATACCCGACGCTAAGTATATAATCCTTATAGTAACCCTCTATAAGAACTCTATTAGGGACTTTTAGGCGCTACTACGCTTTACCTAGAAGCGCTATTAATACCTTATCCCTTAGGAAGACTAGGGTATCGTCGATATAGCCTAGTACGAGACGCTCTACGCCGACCTAAAGGACCGGTATAGCTGCGATTTCCTCTACGTAGTTAAGGATAGTAGTAACTACTTCTACGCGCTCTTAAACCTCTATAGCTTTAAGTATTACTTTCTAGTTAGCTCTACTAATACTACGAAGGCTATTCGAGTTGCCCTAGGACCTTTTATAGCTCTCCTCTTATTACGTAAGAAAGGTTATACTTTAGAGATTCTCGGCTATATACTAATACTAGGTACTAAGATCCCTCTATAGGAGGCGACCTACGTTAAGTTACGAGCCGAAGAGGTTAGTTATATAGTATACTTATTTATATACGAGCAAGTCGTCGACTCCGTCTCGAGGGCTATACTAAATAGTATCTTAAACGAAGGAAATAGCCTTACTAGACGACCTACCCTATAGCGCTAGATACTAATATACCTAGTTCTTTATAAACGTAACGGCTGCATTCTAGAGAATAAGCGAGTAGTAACTACCGCGGCGATTAACGTACTATAAGTTAACTATAAACCCTATCGTTAGAGTTTCTAACTAAAAATCTAATAATAGGGTTTCTAGTCGTTCTCCGGCTTAATCTAATCGTATACTAATCTCCTCTTAGCGAAACTAAATTATTAGATACCTTCTAGTATTTCTATATATATATAAAGAGAGATTATAAATATATAGCCCCCGTAGTCCGTATTAATATACTTAAATAGCTTATTAAAATCTCCGTTAAGATGCGATATCTTCTCTCTCTAGTACTTAAGTATATCTTAGAGGAGGGTAATCGCCTTATTATATAGGTTAACGACTCTATCTCTCGAACGGAAGTCGAGATAGTCTTAGACCTCTATAGTATACCCTTCGTTACCTTCTAGGCTAATATAACTACTACTAATCGATTCGTATAAGAGAATAACTATAATACTAACCTACTTATTAAGGCTACTATTATATCGACCTAATCTGCTTCTAAGTCGGCTAACCTCTAGTATAGTAGGTATATCTAAGTATTTATAGAGACTATAGGCTATATAACGGCCTTATAGTATATTAGTCGAAGCAACTATATCGGCTAAAAGGAGAAGTAGCTTATCTACTTCCTTATATAGAACGAGAGTATAAACTAAGCCCTATAGTATTCGTACTTACGGCGGTACTAGGAGCAGATTTCCGCTATAGTCTATATCCCGCTCGAGCTCGTTTAGGCCTATATAGCTAATATAGATACTATAATAAAGCAGGAATATATTAAAGTAGTAAGCTCGAAGCGTAAGGACTTTAAAGAACTCGCTATACTCGAACTACGTCTATACTACGCCTCGGCACTAATTCGTTAACTATTTAGCATTCGGTCTAAGCGACTAGACCCTAGGTAGGGATAGAAAGATCTCGCCGATCCTTAAAAGAAGAATCTTAGTCCCTATCGTGCGGGGCGTTAGATAGGCTCGTATTATAGGTATAATACGTAGTAGAAGTAGAGGCGATAAGTAGGAACTAACCGAGTTAATTATATTAGTTAGTTATAGGTTGCATCTTACTCCTAAGATAGGCATTAGCTAAGTTATATAACCTAATATTATATAACCTAAGTTACCTAACCCTAATCCCTAAAGTGTCCCTTAGAATGTCTAACTAGACTGCACTTTCTAATAGTCCCTATAAAAAGCTCTATTACTTTATAGTAGGTAGCTAGCTAGTAATCGAGCTCGTTTATAAAATTAACTATAAGAAGGCGATTAAAGCCGCCGACTATCCTCGGCAAATCGACCTCTTAGAGTAGGAGAACTTGCTTAATAAGAGTTCTACTCTAGTACTAAAGAAGGTTATTAACCCCTATAACTATTAGAAAGATATAGACCTAATTAACGACGATAGCTAGGTCGTTACTATCCTTATTTAAGCCGCTAAGGAGATTACGACGAATCCGCTTATAGTCGCGTATAGTAAGCAAGTACTAGGTATATCCTACTCCTATACTTCGGATTTAAGTAGTAAGACCTTAATACTTAGAGTTTAGTAGGCGTAGCGCTTCCTCCGGCCCTAGGCGATACCTCGCTATATAGTACCTCGCTACTTAGCTTAATTAGCTATATTAACTCGTCGTATCCCGCGTATATATACCCGTCGTATATCGTATATTCGCTCGTCGTATATCGTCGTATATTCGCTCGTTATATACTACTCGTCGTATATTCGCTCGTCGTATACTACTTATCGTATATTCGCTCGTTATATATTCGCTCGTCGTATACCGCTCGTTATATACCGCTCGTCGTATACCGCTCGTTATATATCGCTTATCGTATACTACTCGTCGTATACCGCTCGTCGTATACTACTCGTTATATACCGTATACTACCTATTATATATCGTTAGGATAGGGTAGAGTCGAACGTCGCCTACTCTACGCAAAACCTCTATATACTATTAGGTTGCTTTTACTACTATCGAAGCGAATATTATCCGCTTACTAAGCTCTCTATAAAATAGATATCTTAGAGTTAAAGCCTATCTAAGAAGATAGTATTAATTACTATAGTAGACTATATAGGTATATAGGCAAATAACTAGAAACCCTATTAGTAGAGTTTATAGTTCTATTCTTAGGTAGTTTATTAGTTTACTAATAATAATACGATTAATCTTACTAAAGACGATAATAAAGTAGTTAAGTAGAGATTCTAGTAAGTTATAACCTCTAAGGCTAAAGAAGATAAAGAGGTCTACTTTAGAATATTAAATACTAATTATAATGTTTTTCGCGTTCCTAGCGTATCTAAAGTAGTAATAAATAGCGTCCCGAAAAGCTACTAGCTACTAATCTAGATTATATACTAAAAGTAGAGCGGCCCTAGAAATATTATTAATCTTTTAAGTCTACTACTAAGTATAGTAATAGGTACTACTTTAGTATACGTCTTAAACCTAATTATAGGCTCGTTTAATCGCCCTTTTAAGGTATCGTCTATAGGTAACGAAAATAACTTTAACTACCTTTTACTACCTATAGTCGGTAGTTACTAGTAATAGTAGTTTCTAATATTCCTAGGCCTATAGTAGACCTATAAGCTAACAAATACCTTAGACTAAGAGCTAAAAGCTTTATAGGTATCTTATAATCTAATAGTACTTCTAAACCTAAAAGCTACTATAACTAAGATAATACTTTCCGGTAAACTATATAAGCTTAAGTAGTAGACTCTAATAATACTAAGGTTAATATAGCGTATATAATCGAGAACTTTAATAGTAGTATCTAGAAGCGTAATAATACTCCGATTAAGAAGTATAAAACTCTAGCTATAGAAGATAATAAAGAAGAGCGTAAGAAAGTAAAGACTTACTTAATGCAAATTAGTAAAGATAGTACGATTAGTAAGCACCTTAAGAAGGAGTATTAGAATATCGCTACTAATTAGTCTACTAATTAACTTTATTATTAACTTTTATAATATCGGCCAAGAGATGAGCGCGACGACGAGAGAACCGCCAGACGGGAGAGGCCTCGAGGCCTCTCAACACGCTGCTGTCCACCCCCAGCGACAGCAAAACATCGACGAGGGCAGAGGGCGCCCGAGGGATGGAGGCTGGCACCCTCCAACCCAAGGGCACCCTCAGAAGCCCCAGCAACCATCTGCCGGCCCCCAGGGCCAGCAAACCACCCAAGAGAAACAGACAGTGAGTGAAACCATCCAAAAGAACACACTCAAGCTCGCTGCAGACATCCAAGAAGCCCTGGACTCCTACCAGGCCCAAACCACCTCCTCCCTCCTCCCCCTCCTCCAGAGAGCCCAGCAGGCTCTCCTCCACCAGGCCCATTGCCAGGCCATCGACAACACCCTCTCTACGATCCAGAGAGACCTCCAGAAGCAGCAGCCAGCTGCTGCTTCAACCACTGCAACATGGGCCCAAAAAGCCCAAATTCAACCCACAATGCCAAGGCTGCTCCCACAGCCTCAGGCATCCAACCAGACAGTGACCATCAGAATGGGAAACCCAGAAGAAAGGGAGGCAATCAAAAGACAGACAAATGAAGACCTCAGAAAGAAGATTGGAGCCCAAAAGGCAGCAGCAGTGCAGAAGCTGCCTAGTGGGGACATTAGAGTAGTAACCTACTCAACATATGACAAAGCAAAGATGGAGGAAGACTCAGCTTGGCTGCAGGAACTGTGGCCTCAGGCAACAGTCTCCAAACCAATGCACAGAGTGGTAGTGCATGGAGTAAGAGCAGGATGGCAGTTAGAGGACAAGGCTAGCTGGGGAAAGATGGAGGAGGAGAACCTGAGATGGCTCCCAAACCTCAGGATTGAGCAGGCAGTTTGGCTCAAGAGCCCAATGGCCAGGAAGGGGCAACAACACTCCTCAGCTATAGTTGCAGTACAGAATGAGGAGCAAGCGAGGGCGATTACCAAGAAGGGCCTCCTGCATGCAGGCACTGTCCTTATGGCAGAACCATACCACCCCAAACAGAGGGTGGTCCAATGCCTCAAATGCTGCCAGTTTGGGCACATCTCCCCATACTGCAAGGAGGATAGGGCCACCTGTGGGAAGTGTGCAGGCCCCCACAAGACAGCAGACTGCACATCAACAACACACAAGTGCAGCAACTGCAAGGGAGCCCACCCAACCTGGTCTGTAAGGTGCAAAGTCAAGCAGGCAGCCAAGGCAAAGGCCCAGGCATTTTCCCACTTCTTTACCAAAAGGTGGGAGGAACCTAAGGCCCCAGCAACACAAAGTGGATGGACCCAAGTGCACAACAAGAAGAGGAAAGGGACCCAACTGGAGCCTACCCCAGGGGAAGCTGAGACACAGAGGGCAACAAGCAGACCAGGGAGACCAAGAGGCAGCACAGCCATAGCCAAGGCAGGAGAAAGACAAGCAAGCAAGATCAGATTTCCCCAGAGCCTTCACACAGATAACAGCTCCCAAGAAGACCATGATACTGCAATGCTAGAACCAATAACCCAGCAGTCAAGCAATGAATAGCCACAACCTCACTATCTACCAACACAATGTCAACCACAGCCAAAACATACAAAGAATCATAGTACAAGAATCTGACCCAAGGACAACCCAAATTATTGCACTCCAGGAGCCTTGGACAAACCCCCAGAATGGGAGGACAATATCACAAGGATACCACCCAATCCTCCCTACTGCTGGGCACCCAAGAGTGGCTATACTAGTCTCCAACCAACTAGACAGTACCACATGGAAACCAGTGTACTACCAGACAGGAGACCTCATCTCGGTGGAGATTCAAACTAGCCTCGGGATAGTGGCAATCCACAACTGCTACAACCCAAGTGGACCAACCTCCCACTCCCAAGTAGGGACACTCCAAGAGGCAGAGACCGCCCTAGAGCAAAGCAGGAACTTAGACCACACCCAGCAGATCCTGCTGGGAGACTTCAACCTCCACCACCCAAGATGGGGAGCCAACTTGGCCTGCACACCACACAAGATGGCAGACAAGCTGCTAGAGATAACAGCAGAAGCTGGGATGCAACAAGTCCTAGAGCCAGGCACAGTAACATGGGAAAAGCAGGGAGCTAGCTGCCAGACACTGGACCTAGTGTTTACAACTGCCCAACTCCAGCAAAACATACTCACCTGCAAGGCAGTGCCAGAGATGGCAAATGGGTCAGACCACATCCCTATTGTCACCACCATTAGCAACACAACTCCTACCCCAAAGCAAAGCTACCCTAGGCCCCAATGGAAAAAGGCTAACTGGGAAGAGGTGCAACAAATCCTCCAAGGAAGGCTGGACCAAGCCCAACTCCACACTGCCCCCTAGCCACCAAAGCTAACATAGACAAGGCAGCCACCCAGGTGCAAGAGGCAATCCAAGACACTATTACAGCAGCAATCCCCAAAGCCAAGCCCTCAAACTATGCCAGGGAAAGCTGGACACCTGAAAGTCAGAGGCTAATCAAGCTTACTAGAAAGACAAGAAGGCAATGGAAGGATACCCAGACAGACCAAGCATACCAAGCATATATTGCTACAAGCAAAGCAAGAAACAAGCAAATCCAGAGGGACACCAACTTAGCCTGGAGGAAGGTAGTGAGGGAAGTTACAAACAACCCAAACAAAATGTGGAGACTGGCCAAATGGGCAAGAGAAGGGGCCAATCAAGCACACCAGAACCCCCAATTTCCAGAGATGCAAGGACCCAACCAAGAGAAAGAGAACACCAATACTGGGAAAGCAAGGATCCTGGCCAACCATTTCTTCCCAACAGAGAAACCAGCTGACCTAAGCGACATCCCAGACACACAATACCCCAACCCCTTCCATATGGAGACAGAAGTCCAAGAGGCAGAGGTGCTACAAGCGCTTGGGAAGCTGCCAGCCAACAAAGCCCCAGGGCCTGACCAAATCCCTAACCTGGTGCTCAAGGAATGCAAAGCTACTATTGCACCAGTTCTTGCTAGACTGTTCACAGCATGCCTAAAACTAGAACACCACCCACAGCCTTTCAAACATTCCATTACAGTGGTCCTAAGAAAGCCCCAGAAACCAGACTACTCCAAACCAGGAGCATACAGACCTATAGCCTTGCTGAACACACTGGCTAAGACACTGGAAGCAATTGTTGCAAAAAGGATCTCTAAGGAGACAGAGGCTAGGAAGCTCCTCCCAGAATCCCAAATGGGAGCCAGGCCAGGGAGATCCACTGCCTCAGCACTTGACCTCATTACTGAACAAGTCAGAACTATCTGGGCTACCAATACCAAGGCAGTAGCATCCATGCTCTGCCTAGACATCTCAGGGGCATTTGACAATGTCTCCCACACCAGACTGCTACACAACCTCAAACTCAAAGGGTTCCCCAGCTACCTGGTGGGATATATCCAATCCTTCCTCCAAGGCAGAACTACCTGCCTAAGGCTTGGAGACTACATGGACCAGCCAAGGCCACAAAACACAGGCATCCCCCAAGGCTCCACACTGTCCCCAATCCTCTTCCTCTTCTTTGCATCTACCCTCCTCCCAACCCTCCAGGAGGGAAGGACAAGAGCAATGGGATTTGTAGATGACTCCAACATCCTCACCTACAGCAACAGTACAGAGGAGAACTGCAGGCAGCTGGAGAAGGCCCATCAGAAGTGCCTGGACTGGGCCAGCAAACATGGGGCAGCTTTTGCACCACAAAAATACCAGCTGATCCACTTCACCAGAGGGAGACAACACAACCTCAGAGCCACAGTCCAAATCCAAGGATTTGAGGAAGGCCCAGTCCCATCCCTCAGACTCCTAGGGGTGTGGGTGGACACCAAACTGCAGTGGGGACCCCACATAAAGAAGGCAGCAGAAAAAGGAGCCAACCAAATGCAGTCACTCCAGAGGCTATGCAAGTCCACATGGGGTGCATCCTTCCAGAAAGCTAGACACCTCTATACAGCAATAGTTAGGCCAGCAATGATGTTTGGGTGCACCACCTGGATGGACCCAGAGGGCACCAAAGGACACAGGAAAGGGCTCACCCAACCACTGGAGAAGGTGCAAAACCAAGCCCTCAGACACATTACAGGAGCATACAAGAGTGTCCCAGCAGCAGTACTCCAAAGAGAAGCAGACATCCCACCAATCCACCTGTATGCACAGGACCTAGCAAGACAGGGAGCCAAAAGGAGCAAGGACCAGGCAGCATACCAATACATCCAAGACAGGTGCAGAGACGTTGCAAA
Organism: Cercospora nicotianae; assembly: GCA_029490675.1. Taxonomy (NCBI): domain Eukaryota; kingdom Fungi; phylum Ascomycota; class Dothideomycetes; order Mycosphaerellales; family Mycosphaerellaceae; genus Cercospora; species Cercospora nicotianae. The sequence goes on along the minus strand of JANQAT010000004.1, from coordinate 43,304 downwards.
GCAAGCACAGAGGGCCAAGAGACAAAGACAAGGGAACACCCAACCAAAGCAAAGCACAAGACAAGAAAGGATCCAGGAGATGGTTGCAAGCCAAGAGGCTCGGCAAGAGGCACCTAAAAAAGACTGGTGGTTGCACCAAAAATGGGAAACTGCATGGAATGGGTTCAAGGCAAAAAGGAACCAAAGGAACAGGGCCCAAGCAGCGGCCTGGACCTCAGACAAGACCAATGCAGGCAAACACCTGCACAGAGGATGGTCCAGGCCAGAGAGCACAATGGCTACACTCCTGAGGACTGAGCACATGGGGTTGAGGGCCTACCTGGCCAAGAGGAGAGTCCCAGGATTTTCCCCAGACTGCACATGCAACCAAGGCTACCAAACCCCAAAGCATATCTGTATCTCGTGCCCAGAAAGGCAGGAGAACAGACAGGCACTGTTTGCTGCTGCAGGCTCAAGCAACTGGAAGGACCTCACAAACACCAAGAGAGGCCTGCTAGCAACAGCCAGGTGGCTAATCCAGGAAGGTGTGCTGGAGCAATTCTCCCTAGCAAGGGGAGAGGAACTCCAGAGGGTTCAGGAGGAGGAGGAGGAATAGGGACCTGGTGAGAGGAAGGACTTCCAGTGTACCTGTGTTTGTCCAAAAGAATTGCATACCCTAGAGTGCAGGGCTGCCAACCTGCAGAGACAAAAGGAAAGTGAGAGGTTTTTGTAGCTAAGGGCCTTGGCCCTAAGCTTTTCCTTTCTAGATAAATAAGTAGTGCACGCTGCGTGCTCCTCTATAGGAGATAGAACGGCAATTGAATTTATCTATCTATCTAATTAGTCTACTAACGATAATACGATTAATCTTACTAAAGACGATAATAAAGTAGTTAAGTAAGGATTCTAGTAAGTTATAATCTCTAAAGCTAAGGAAAATAAAGAGGTCTACCTTAGGATATTAGATACTAGTTATAATATTTTTCGCGTTCCTAGTATATCTAAAGTAGTAATAAATAGCGTCCCGAAAAGCTACTAGCTACTAATTCGGGTTATATACCGAAAGGAGAGCGGCTCCGGAAATATTATTAATCTATATAATAACGCGAATATAAAATTCGGTAACCTAGATCTTAAAGTAGGCTCGGCTAATTAATTAATTACTCTTATAGTAACGGATATAAAGATAATAAGTAACGAAAGCTTTAGGTTAGAATACTAATTATAAACTTTTCTAGAAGTTAGAGGAGAAAAAATGAGCGCGACGACGAGAGAACCGCCAGGCGGGAGAGGCCTCGAGGCCTCCCAACATGTTGCTGTCCACCCCCAGCGACAGCAAAACATCGACGAGGGCAGAGGGCGCCCGAGGGAAGGAGGCTGGCACCCTCCAACCCAAGGGCACTCTCAGGAGCCCCAGCAACCACCAGCTGGCCCCCAGGGCCAGCAAACCACCCCAGAGAAACAGACAGTGAGTGAAACCATCCAAAAGAACACACTCAAGCTCGCTGCAGACATCCAAGAAGCCCTGGACTCCTACCAGGCCCAAACTCCCTCCTCCCTCCTCCCCTCCTCCAGAGAGCCCAGCAGGCTCTCCTCCACCAGGCCCATTGCCAGGCCATCGACAACACCCTCTCCACCATCCAGAGGGACCTCCAGAAGCAGCAGCCAGCTGCTGCTTCCACCACTGCAACATGGGCCCAAAGAGCCCAAATCCAACCCACAGTGCCAAGGCTGCTCCTACAGCCTCAGGCATCTAACCAGACAGTAACCATTAGAATGGGAAACCCAGAAGAAAGAGACGCAGTAAAGAAGCAAACAAATGAAGCCATAAGGAAGCAGATTGGAGCCCAGAAGGCAGCAGCAGTGCAGAAACTGCCAAGTGGGGACATTAGAGTAGTAACCTACTCGACATATGACAAAGCAAAGATGGAGGAAGATTCGGCTTGGCTAAAGGAACTGTGGCCTCAGGCAACAGTCTCCAAGCCAATGCACAGGGTAGTAGTACATGGAGTAAGAGCAGGATGGCAGCTGGAAGACAAGACCAGCTGGGGAAAGATGGAGGAAGAGAACCTGAGATGGATCCCAAACCTCAGGATTGAGCAAGCAGTCTGGCTTAAGAGCCCGATGGCTAGAAAGGGACAACAACACTCCTCAGCTGTTGTTGCAGTGCATAGTGAGGAGCAAGCAAGGGAGATTACCAAGAAGGGCCTCCTGCATGCAGGCACTGTCCTCACAGCAGAGCCATACCACCCTAAACAGAGGGTGATCCAGTGCCTTAGGTGCTGCCAGTTTGGACACATCTCCCCATACTGCAAAGAGACTAAGGCCATCTGTGGGAAGTGTGCAGGTCCCCACAAAACAACGGACTGCACATCTACGGTAAACAGGTGCAGCAACTGCAGGGGCACCCACCCAACCTGGTCTGTAAGGTGCAAAGTCAAGCAGGCAGCTAAGGCAAAGGCTCAGGCATTCTCCCACTTCTTTACCAAGAAGTGGGAGGAGTCCAAGGCCCCAGCAACACAGAGCGAGTGGACCCAAGTACACAATAAGAAGAGGAAAGGGACCCAGCTGGAGCCCACCCCAGGTGAAGCTGAGACACAGAGGACAGCAAGCAGACCAGGGAGGCCAAGAGGCAGTACAGCCATAGCAAAAGCAGGGGAAAGACAGGCAAGCAAGATCAGATTCCCCCAGAGCTCCCAAACAGACAATAGCTCCCAAGAGGACCATGACATTGCAATGCTAGAGCCAACTACCCAGCAGACTAGCAATGAATAGCCACAACCTGACTATCCACCAACATAATGTTAACCACAGCCTAACTATACAAAGGATCCTAGTGCAGGAGGCAGACCCAGAGACAACCCAAGTTATTGCACTCCAAGAACCTTGGACAAACCCACAGAATGGGAGAACAATCTCCCAAGGATACCACCCAATCCTCCCAACAGCTGGACACCCAAGGGTGGCTATACTGGTCTCTAACCAACTGGATAGCACAACGTGGACACCAATCTACTACCAGACAGGAGACCTTGTCTCAATAGAAATCCAAACCAGCCAAGGGCCCATAACAATTCACAATTGCTACAACCCAAGCGGACCAACCAGCCACTCCCAAGTAGGGACACTCCAAGAAGCGAAGAAAGCCCTAGAACAAAGCAGGAAAGTGGACCACACCCAACAGATACTGCTTGGAGACTTCAACCTCCACCACCCAAGATGGGGAGCCAACCTGGCCTGCACACCACACAAGATGGCAGACAAGCTACTGGAAATAACTGCAGAAGCTGGGATGCAACAAATCCTAGAGCCAGGCACAGTTACATGGGAAAAGCAAGGAGCTAGCTGCCAGACACTAGACTTGGTGTTTACAACTGCCCAACTCCAGCAAAACATAATCACCTGCAAAGCAGTGCCAGAGATGACGAATGGATCAGACCACATCCCAATTGTTACCACTATCAGCAACATAGCTCCTACCCCAAAGCAAAGCTACCCTAGGCCCCAATGGAAAAAGGCTAACTGGGAAGAGGTGCAACGAATCCTCCAAGGAAGGCTAGACCAAGCCCAACTCCACACCGTCCCCCTAGCCACTAAAGCCGACATAGACAAGGCAGCCACCCAGGTGCAAGAAGCAATCCAAGACACTATTATAGCAGCAATCCCCAAAGCCAAGCCCTCAAACTACGCCAAGGAAAGCTGGACACCTGAAAGCCAGAGGCTAATCAAGCTTACTAGAAAGACAAGGAGGCAATGGAAGGATACCCAGACAGACCAAGCATACCAAGCATACATCGCTACAAGCAAAGCAAGAAACAAGCAAATCCAGAGGGACACCAACTTAGCCTGGAGGAAGGTAGTAAGGGAAGCAACAAACAACCCAAACAGAATGTGGAGACTGGCCAAATGGGCAAGAGAAGGGGCTAGTCAAGCACACCAAAACCCCCAATTTCCAGAGATGCAAGGACCCAACCAGGAGAAAGAGAACACCAACACTGGGAAAGCAAGGATCCTAGCCAACCACTTCTTCCCAGAAGAGAAACCAGCCGACCTGAGCGACATCCCGAGCACACAATACCCCAACCCCTTCCATATGGAGACGGAGGTCTTAGAGGCAGAGGTAGTGCAAGTGCTTAGAAAACTGCCAGCCAACAAAGCCCCAGGGCCTGACCAAATCCCTAACCTAGTGCTTAAAGAATGCAAAACTACTATTGCACCAACTCTTGCTAGGTTGTTTACAGCATGCCTGAAACTGGAACACCACCCACAACCATTCAAGCACTCCGTTACAGTAGTCCTAAGGAAGCCTCAAAAACCAGACTACTCCAAACCAGGAGCATACAGACCTATAGCCTTGCTAAACACACTAGCTAAGACACTGGAAGCCATTGTTGCAAAGAGGATCTCCAAGGAGACAGAGGCTAGGAAGCTCCTCCCAGAATCCCAAATGGGAGCCAGGCCAGGAAGGTCCACTGCCTCAGCACTTGACCTTATTACTGAACAAGTCAAAACCATCTGGGCCACCAACCCTAAGGCAGTAGCATCTATGCTCTGCTTAGACATCTCAGGAGCGTTTGACAATGTCTCCCATACCAGGCTGCTGCACAATCTCAGACTCAAAGGGTTTCCTAACCACCTTATAGGATATGTCCAATCATTCCTCCAAGGCAGAACCACCTGCCTTAGGCTAGGGGACTTTATGGATCAACCAAGGCCACAAAACACAGGCATCCCCCAAGGCTCTACACTGTCCCCAATCCTCTTCCTATTCTTCGCATCTACCCTCCTCCCAACCCTCCAAGAGGGAAGGACAAGTGCAATGGGATTTGTGGATGACTCCAACATCCTAACGTATAGCAACAGTACAGAAGAGAACTGCAGACAACTGGAAGCAGCCCACCAAAAATGCTTGGACTGGGCTAGCAGACATGGAGCAGCCTTTGCACCACAAAAGTACCAGCTAATCCATTTCACCAGGGGGAGACAACACAACCTTAGAGCTACAGTCCAAATCCAGGGATTTGAGGAGGGCCCAGTCCCAGCCCTCAGACTCCTAGGGGTGTGGGTGGACACCAAACTGCAGTGGGGACCCCACATCAAGAGGGCAGCAGAGAAGGGAGCCAACCAAATGCAGTCGCTCCAGAGGCTGTGCAAGTCTACATGGGGTGCATCCTTCCAGAAAGCAAGACACCTCTATACGGCAGTAGTTAGGCCAGCAATGACATTTGGGTGCACCACCTGGATGGACCCAGAAGGCACCAAAGGCCACAAGAAAGGGCTTACCCAACCACTAGAGAAAGTGCAGAACCAAGCCCTTAGGCACATTACAGGGGCATACAAAAGTGTCCCACCAGCAATACTCCAGAGAGAAGCAGACATCCCACCAATCCACCTGTATACACAGGATCTGGCAAGGCAGGCAGCTAAGAGGAACAAGGACCAGGCAGCATACCAATACATCCAAGACAGGTGCAGGGACATTGCAAGGCAAGCACAGAGAGCCAAGAGACAAAGACAAGGGAACACCCAACTAGACCAAAGCACAAGACAAGAAAGGATCCAGGAGATGGTTGCAAGCCAAGAGGCCCTGCAGGAGGCACCTAAGAAAGACTGGTGGATGCACCAAAAATGGGAAACCACATGGACTAGGCTCAAGGCAAACAGAAACCAGAGGAACAGTGCCCAAGCAGCAGCCTGGACCTCAGGCAAGGCCAATGCAGGCAAACACCTACACAACGGATGGTCCAGGCCAGAAAGCACAATGGCTACACTCCTTAGGACTGAACACATAGGGCTAAGGGCCTACCTAACTAAGAGGAGAGTCCCAGGCATTTCCCCAGACTGCACATGCAACCAAGGCTACCAAACCCCAAAGCATATCTGTATCTCGTGCCCAGAAAGGCAGGAGAACAGACAGGCACTGTTTGCTGCTGCAGGCTCAAGCAATTGGAAGGACCTTACAAATACCAAGAGGGGACTGCTAGCAACGGCCAGGTGGCTAATCCAGGAAGGGGTGCTAGAGCAATTCTCCCTAGCAAAGGAAGAGGAGCTCCAGAGGATCCAGGAGGAGGAGGAGAAGGGGTAGGGACCTGGTGAGAGGAAGGACTTCCAGAGTACCTGTGTTTGTCCAAAAGAAATGCATGCCCTAGAGTGCAGAGCTGCCAACCTGCAAAGACAAAAGGAAAGTGAGAGGTTTTTGTAGCTAAGGGCCTTGGCCCTAAGCTTTTCCTCCCTAGACAAACAAGTAGTGCACGCTGCGTGCTCCTCTATAGGAGATAGAACAGCAATTGAATTTATCTATCTATACGACAATATAAATGCAAAATTCGGTAACCTAGATCTTAAAGTAGGCTCGGCTAATTAATCGATTACTCTTATAGTAACGGATATAAAGATAATAAGTAACGAAAGCTTTAGGTTAGAATACTAATTATTATTAGAAAGTGCAGTCTAGTTAGACATTCTAAGGGACACTTTAGGGATTAGGATTAGGTAACTTAGGTTATATAACATTAGGTTATATAACTTAGCTAATGCCTATCTTAGGAGTAAGATGCAACCTATAACTAACTAACACAATTAACTCGGTTAGTTCCTACTTATCGCCTCTACTTCTACTGCGTATTATACCTATAATACGAGCCTGTCCGACGCCCCCGCACGATAGGTTATAAGCCCGGGTTTGCAGAGAGGCCCTAAGTAGAAAGAGTTAGCCTTCTTATCCTTAAAGTAACACCTATTACCTCTTATAGGACCTGCAGTATTAACCGGACAGAGAAGCAGGAAAAGAGCATAAGGGAGACTAGAGGCATATCCTATCTGCACTGCCTAGAAGCTTTAGAAGATCCTAGTTGCTAACTAGAAGTTCCTAAAGGGCAGGTAAGACAGAGAAAAGCCTAGTAAGGCATACTCTGCTTTAAAAGAGAGGCATACTAAAGGAGTATAAAGAGGAAAGGATTAGTCTTAGACTGCAGCACCTAAAAGGATAAGACTAGGCCTAAGCACCAAGTACTGCTAATACCTTAGAACTAGCTAGTAGTGCCCTTCTAAGAAGGTGGATCTTTTAGAGGTTCTCTACCTAAGAACCTAACTAACTCCCCTAAGAGAGAAGAGTCCTTAGACACCTTAGCTAAGAGAGAAGAGTCTTAGCAACTAGGGAAGGCAGAAATCTAGAAGCTGCTAATTAGATTAAAAGAGCCTATATTTTCTAGAGTTAGATTTGTTTGTTTAATTTTGCAGTAATAGATTTAGAGAGTAGATATAAGGCAAAGAAGGGAGCTGCACTAGTCTTAACAAGAGAAAACTAGGAGCTATAGTTTAGCCTAATAGAGTTGCACCTTATTAGCAAGGACTTGCATTAGATTATTACTAAGGGAAAGGCACTAATTATAGAGGATAGGACACCAAGTTTATTAAAGTTATTATTACTATTCCCCACCCTTAAGGAGTTAGAGTTTAGTCTAAGATAGACAAAGGCAAATGCAGAGGCAAAGTATAAAATGCTAATTTGCCTTAGCAAGGATGATTAGAGCCTAGCTCTAGCAGAAGCAAAGGCTAAGAACATCTGGGATAAGCTTAAGACAAAATATAGGAAGACTTAGAAAGCTAATGCAATGAAGCTTGTTAAGGAGTATACCTCATTCAAGATGCAAGGGGACATGACAATTAGAGAAGCATGGGAGCATCTAACAAAACTTGGGAGAAGGATAGCTGAAGTGGACTCAAATTACAAGTTCTACCAAGAACCCAGGACCAGACTTGACCACCTGCTACACTCCTTGCCTATGGAGTATAGAAGCATAAGGCAGATTGTTCAGATGCAAGAAGACCCTGACCATGAACAAGTCCTCCAATATCTTGAAGCAGAGGAAGCAATCTTGCATGGTGATAGCCAGGAAACAGGAATGTTTGCCAAGGGAAGAGGGATCCAAGGCACAATGCTGAAATGTTACCTGTGTGACCAGGAGCATTTTGGAGGTGTTGCCAAGTGTCCACACCTTGACAAAGCCAAGAGAACTGTCAACCCAAGACAGAGCAGCAGGGTGGAGAAGAGAAGATCACCACCCAGAGAGAGCACCTTCAGGAGGAGGTCTTCACCAGACAAAGAAGCACTGAAAGAAATGGTGAAGAAACTCAGCCTGGAAGTCCAGTCCCTCAGGAAGAGACAAAACCTGAGGAAACCCTTCAAGAAGGCCCATGCTGCCCAAGAAGAGGCAGGACCTTCTGCAGGAGGATCTGAAACATCGGACCATCCCTCAGAGGAGGATGATGTGGAAGAGACAGGCCACTCAGCAGTGGAAGCAAAAGGCAAGTCAAGACCATCATACTGGCTGGTTGACACTGGTGCTTCCTCCCACATGACTGACCAAGAATCACTCTTCAGGAAACTGAAGCCCCTCCAAGGGAAGAAGTGGATCAAGGTTGGTGGAGGCTTTATCAGAGCAACACATGTGGGAGATGCTGTAATGAGTGCAAGCCTGGGAGATCCTGGAGTTCTGAAGGATGTGCTGTTTGTACCTGGTCTTGGAGTTAATCTTGTTTCTGTCAGCCAACTTTGCAGGCAGTTTGGTCTCAAACTGCCAGACTTTTCACTTAATTCACCCTCTGGAAAACCTCTTTTCCAGACAAAGATGATAGGAGGAGTTCCCTTTATTAATGAGATAGGGAGTGCATTCCATGAGATGTCTGCAATGGCATGCACTGCACAGGGAACTATTCAACAACCCTATGCCTTTGAAGCCCAAGAGAAGTCCCAAGAACAGTGGGAGCTCTGGCATAGGAGACTTGCACATTTTGGAGAGGGTCTTCTCAGAAACCTGCACAAGGTATCTGACTTGAAGGCTCAGATTCCTATTCCGAAGGAACACCAACCTTGCAGGGTATGTTCCTTGGCAAAGATGAAGAAACATAGAGGAAAAGAAACTGAGAGGAAGCCTCAAAGGCTGTCTCTTGTTTCTGTTGATGTCTGTGGTCCTTTGCCTGTCTCAAGACTAGGATACAAATGGTGGCTTGAGATTGTTGACAACTTCTCAAGAAAGAAATGGACTTTCCCAATGAAGTCCAGAGAAGATGCACCAAGTATCCTCAGAGACTGGAAGGTGAAAGCTGAGCTGCAATCAGGGAATCCCCTCCAGATTGTAAGGAGTGATGGAGCAAGAGAGCTTCTTGCTGTGCTGAAGCAGTGGGAGAAGGAATATGGAATCTCCTTCCACACAACTGAGGCATACAACTCTATCCAGAATGGAGTAGTTGAGAGGTCAATCCAAACCTCTGAAGACCATGTGAGAGCAATGCTGGAGGATGCTCACATGCCCATTGAATTCTGGCCAGAAGCCTTGGCAGCCTGCATGGTTGTCAGAAATTCTCTTCCTAATGGCCCAGAAATTGATGGATTCAAAGTGTCACCTGAGGAAGCCTTTTCAGGCATCCAACCCTCTGTGTCACACTTCAGAGTCTGGGGTTGCAAAGCAGTGGTCTACATGGATCCCAAGTCCCAGCCAGCTGGGATGAGATCAGACAAACTAATGAACAGAGGCAAAGATGCTGTGTTTATTGGGTATGTCCCTGACACTGCCAAAATGTGGCTCTTCTGGGAGCCTGACATGAGGGCTATCAAGGCCCACAACACTGCAACTTGGTTTGAGCATGAGAAAGGAGGAGATATGGAGCTGAATGTTCCCAAGCTCAATCAAGCAAGCAGTGCACCTGTCAGAAACCCAGTTGGCAGACCTCCAAAGAAGCCAACAGCAGTTGCACCCTCTGCAGCTGCTGCACCTGCAGCCATGGCAACCAAACCTGCAGGTCCCAGCCAAACACTCTTTGTGCAGTTGCCACCTCCACCAAAGGACAAGGAGGAGTACCAGAGGATGGAGGATCCAGAAGAAGAAAACTCTGGGGAACTACAACCCCAGCAGGAGAAAAGTGGAACCACTGAACCACCTGAGTCAAGCCAGGAAATCAATGGACAAGCCAGTCCTGGCACTAGTGGGAGACTGCATCCCAAAGCAAAAGGATCAACTGTTGCACAGCAGGACCCACAAGGACACAGGGATCAGGAGGGGAACCAAGACCAGACCCATGGCCAAAAGAGAAGGAGATCTGTCTCAGATGAAGGACCAGGCCCAGAGCCAAAAGCTCACAGCATGGTTACAAGACAAGTGCTTCAGAAGAGACAGAGAGAACATGGACAGGAGGAGGAGCCAAGTGCCAAGCATCACAGGGCATTCCTCAGCCAAGTCCAAGGCCAAGAATGGGAGTGGATTTGGGAAGCCCTGTCAGAGGTTCAAGAGTCTGCATTTGCAGCAATTGCCCCTCAAATCTCTGCACAGAGACAAGAGGTGCCTATTCCAAAGTCCTACAAGGAGGCAATTCAGGATCCCAAATGGGGACATATGTGGGAAGATGCAGTCCAAAAGGAACTAACTGCATTAAGAAGCAACAACACCTGGACAGAGGTTGTTCCACCCAAAGGAGCAAACCTTGTCACATCCAAGTGGGTGTTTGATGTGAAGAGATCAATCAGTGGAGCCATTGAGAAATTCAAGGCAAGACTAGTTGCAAGAGGTTTCTCTCAGAAATTTGGAGTTGACTTCCAGGAGACCTTTGCACCAACAGTCAGGCATGATACCTTAAGGGTGTTTATGGCTGTGGTTTGTGAGAAGGATCTGGAACTTCACCAAGTGGATGTGAACAATGCATTCACTGAGAGCAAGCTTCAGGAAGAAATCTTCATGATCCCACCTCCAGGAGTTGAGATTCCACCTAACATGGTCCTGCAGATTCTGAGAAGCTTGTATGGACTAAAGCAAGCAGCAAGAGACTGGAACAAACTCTGTGTCTCAAAGTTGAAACAGATTGGGTTCACACAATCAGAGGTGGACCCATGCCTTCTCATCCACAGAGAAAGGAACATCTTGATCCTGACACATGTGGATGATATTCCTATTGCAGCACCAAAGCTGGAAGATGTGCTTTGGTTCAAGGAACAGCTGGGCAAGGTGTTCAAGATCAAAGATCTTGGAGAACCAGAGAAGATCCTTGGGATGAGGTTAACAAGAGACAGACAAGCTGGAACTTTGAAGCTTGATCAAGAACACTTTATCCAGGAGAACCTTGCAAAGCTGGGAATGACCAAGGAGATGGCCAACCCAACTCTCTCACCAATGGACAGCTATGACAGTCTGAGACCAACAGGCTTGTATGATGAGAGGGGGAACAGGACAGAGTACCAAAGCCAAACTGGTACCTGGATGTGGCCCATGGTTATGACAAGACCAGACATTGCTTTCTCTCTTGGAAGGCTGAGCTCATATGTCTCAGACCCAGCTAAGAGACACTTGCAAGCTCTGAAGAAACTGGCCAGGTACCTGAGATCATCCCAAGACTTGGGACTGATGTTCAGAAGAAATGGAGGAAAGCTGATAGGGTATTCAGACTCTGACTATGCAATGGACAAAGCAGACAGAGTCTCAATCCTTGGAAGCATCTTCTTCCTTTGTGGAGCCCCAGTTTCTTGGATGAGCAGAAAGCAGAAGTCTGTTGCAACATCAACAATGGAAGCTGAGTACATGGCTATGAATGCATGTGCAAAGCAATCTCAATTCTTGGCAGCACTCTTGAGAGAGATGGACTGTGCAAGGCTGGTGGGAGAATGCCCATTCCAGCCAACTGTCAAAGCCCATCCTGACACAGTGAAAGAGCTGAGGCCAGTGCAAATCATGGGAGACAATCAGGCAGCCTTGACCCTTGTCAAGGATGCACATACCCATGAGAGATCCAAACACATTGATATTGCATACAACCATGTCAGGCATCTCTGGTGGCAAAGGAAGGTTGCAGTGGAATATGTTCCAACAAAAGAGATGGTTGCTGATGGCCTGACCAAACCAAAGAATGGGCCACAGTTTCAGGAGTTTGTAAGACAACTCCAACTTGCATAAGGAAAGGCAAAAGATTCCTGCCCCAACTGTGGATTGAACCCTAGACCTTGGGAACGCAAAAATCAAAGGGGATTGAAAGTGAACGTTGTCCACTTCAAGCCCCCAAACCAAGCCCAGGAGTTGCACCATGGAAGAAGTGGCTTGCCACTCTTGATGAGTAATCAGAATCTGGGAATCCATATATGGTTCAAAAGGGAGCCTAGGCAAAAGAGCAAAAGGCACTGAATTCCACCCTACTCTGGCAGGGCGAATTCAATGCAGCACCAGGCCAAGGAGTTGAACCAAGATGGATTGGGTACACAGCTCCAACCATGTGACCACAGCACCTGATGACTCATCATGATTTGGGGATGGATTTAAATGCAGGCAGAAGACCATCTGGCCTGAGTGGGAGTGTTGGAAAGTGCAGTCCAGTTAGACATTCTGAGGGACACTTTGGGGATCAGGATCAGGTGACTTAGGTCATGTGACATTAGGTCACATGACTCAGCTGATGCCCATCTCAGGAGTGAGATGCAACCTATAACTAACTAACACAATCAACTCGGTTGGTTCCTACTTATCGCCTCTACTTCTACTGCGTATTATACCTACAATACGAGCCTGTCCGACGCCCCCGCACGACATATAGTACTAATACTTACTAGGCACCTTACTTCTAAGAGTATATCTAGAGTACTAAAGGCACTATATTCCGATAATAATATTAACTTATAAGTACGAATAATCGAGCTATTTTATACTTATAATAAGTATAATACTATTATATAAAGAATACTATATATTAATATAAATAGACTAAATAAATTTTACTACTAAATATTGCTATACTAGCTTTAAGAACTCTACTATAACTTAGGCTTAAAGAAGTATATTTAGCTTAAAGAGATAGAAGTAGCTAATATCTAGCTAAATAAAGTTCTTAAATAGATATAGAACTATAACTTTCTAAATAACTTCGAGTACTATATACTATAGAATTATATTCGCTAGACTATAGGCTTAATTAGATAGTATATACTATACTTTAAGTACTCTTAATCTATATATATTTTAACTATATATATAGTAATTATATCTACTAACTTATAAGGCTTCGAAATCTACTACTATTTATATAATACTAGCTTGTTACGGTCTGGTCCTTCCGGCCAGGAAGTAGCCAATCCGTGATCCAGGGACGGTCGCCAAGACCGCGACCAGCGCGACCAGTGCGACCGCGACCAGCGCGACCAGTGCGACCGCGACCAGCGCGACCAGTGCGACCGCGACCAGCGCGACCAGTGCGACCACGACCGCAAGCGACCGCTAGGGTAAGAAGTACTATATAGACGACGCTCTTTACCGAGTAGATAGGAGCTTCGTGCTCAACTCAATACAACTCTCTTAGGGTTATGTTACAAACCTTTCAGGACCTTCTCTGATATACCACGAGGACATTGCGAGGATCGACACTTCCCAGGCCAACCCCATATCAGATTAGGGTTAGGCTGCCGACGGACAGGCAGGACGTAACAACTTTGAGCACCAAAAGCCGAAGGGAAGCGCTATCGATCAATGTCAAGAAAGACTCAGGACGTTGCCGACACAAGAAGTCCATCACGACAACAGCTGTCGACTGGAATCACGGAACGAATGAGCAATATGTCGATTAACGGAAGCGGGAAACAATCGACTCCCACTATGAGCACAGCGGGCTCATACGAGTCAACCCACGCACCTAAGATATCCACGCCGGAGACGTTCGACGGGACTAAGGAGAAGTTGGAGAACTTCCAGCTGCAGGTTCAGCTGTACCTCCACTTTAACGCACACCAGTTTCATAGCGAGGCCGACAAGGTCTTGTATGCCGCATCCTTCCTACGAGGAAGAGCCGCCAGAGGATTCCGAGCATACCTGAAGGACTAGCTCGTCTGCCAGAATTCAGATGATGAACCAGAAACGGAAACCAGAAGAATCTTCCACAGCTACGACAAGTTCGAAGAAAAACTTAATGATCTATACGGGATACCCAACGAAGAGGCACACGCCGATCGCCATATCCGACAACTCCGACAAACCACTTCTGTCGCCGCCTATGCGTCAGAATTCCAAGGATACCAGGCCGATCTCGAGTGGAACGACGCTGCCTATCGTTCGCAGTTTTACCTGGGACTGAAGGATTCAGTCAAGGCCGAATTATCCCGAAACTCCAGCATGACCACGCTCGGTGCAATGATCAAAGCAGCAAAGGAAATCGACGAGAGACTCCAGGAGCTGAGATACGACCGAATCGTACAGCCTGGACACCGGATACCCGCTCGAGGCGGAGGAGGGGGCTTCAAGGCCAGAAGTCAGGACCCTGATTACGGAGATCCAATGGAGTTGGATGCTACCGAACGTACGCGAGGAAGGAAGCTGAAGAGCAAAGGCTTCACCTGCTACGAGTGTGGCAAGGAAGGCCACTACGCGCGGAACTGCAGAAAGAAGAACAAGGTCAGCCGTGAAGTGAATACCATGGCTCGGGCAACAGCATACCGGGAATGCGAGGAAGACTCCTCGAAATCCGACTAGTTCGGAGGGACAACCCCGAAGGGCTCATTGAACCGCGGTCTCTTGGTTCAATGACCTAGGCAGAAAGAGATCAGCAACACGGATATTGAAAACGGACACACCACATACTGAGGAGACTCGGAAGGGACAAAGGGTTCGAAGGACCAGTCAAACAAGTCATCCATTCCGAGATCACGGAGAGAACGATCGACATCCACACTCGCGGACAAACCCTCGTTCAGGGCGGCATTCGATTCGGATTCAACGAGGTGACGAACATCGTTGTCCAGCTTGTCGTTGTTTGCCTGACGGATGGTCTTGTTCGTGGCAATGCGACGGCGGAGATCCTGGATCTTCTCGAGGAGGATCCCCATGGAGTCGAGACTCTTGGCTAGCTCTTGTTCATCCGAAGCGATCTTCGATGACAACTTGTCAACTACCTTGTCAAGACGAGTGATGCTGGAGGTCACGCAGGGACGACCTAGGCGCGTGCACTCGCTGCAGGCCATGAGGGAGAAATCAGAAATGAAGATACAGGTACGACCACGGAGAGAACACTGATCACAAGGAGTAGGTGTCGTGAAAGGGCTCGCGAAGATGCGAGCAAGACGGCGATTGCGACGAATGGAAGTCGAAGAGGACATGATGAAGCAGATGACGAATTAAAAAGAGGGAAAGCGGGGACCCTGATAATAAGCTCCGGGGCGGAGCTAGGCTAAGAAGGGGATGGTGTTACGGTCTGGTCCTTCCGGCCAGGAAGTAGCCAATCCGTGATCCAGGGACGGTCGCCAAGACCGCGACCAGCGCGACCAGTGCGACCGCGACCAGCGCGACCAGTGCGACCGCGACCAGCGCGACCAGTGCGACCGCGACCAGCGCGACCAGTGCGACCGCGACCAGCGCGACCAGTGCGACCACGACCGCAAGCGACCGCTAGGGTAAGAAGTACTATATAGACGACGCTCTTTACCGAGTAGATAGGAGCTTCGTGCTCAACTCAATACAACTCTCTTAGGGTTATGTTACAAACCTTTCAGGACCTTCTCTGATATACCACGAGGACATTGCGAGGATCGACACTTCCCAGGCCAACCCCATATCAGATTAGGGTTAGGCTGCCGACGGACAGGCAGGACGTAACATAGCTATATAAGAAGTATATACTTATATACTTATTATTGCCTTATACTAATAGTTCTAATAATATATAGTTAATTAATACCTTCTATAAGTTTATTTTCTTTATACTAAGTATATATACTTATATTAATATATACTTAGAGAGAATTATATAGTAGTACTATAGTATACTTATAAAGACTAAATTCTCTATCTTTATATAGTATTTTACTACTACTACTACTATAGCTAGCTATATACTATAAATTATTTACTCTAACTATAGTATTAAAACTCTAATACTTATAGATATATACTTCTAGTTCTATAAGTATTAAGAAAGCTATCTATTAAGATTTAATAACTACTTCTAGTATACTATAAGTAAAAGTAATAATATAATCGAATACTAGTAGAGAAAAGCTATAAAGTCTATCTTTAATATATAGTATAAATAGTTCTATAAGATTAAGTTAGAAGATTTATTTAATAATATAATTAAGTTATATTAGATCGCGTTTCTTATAATATAGATAGATAGATAAATTTAATTACTATTCTATCTCCTATAGAGGAGTACGTAGCTGTTACGGTCTGGACGAAGCGACCAATCAGAAAGAACGGACGATCCCGAACAGAGCGTAGGAAAGGGAACGCTCAGACAAGTCACGTGACTGAGTCAGACCCGCCCACGATCAGACGAGCAAGAGCGACCGGAGGACAGAGCGAGAGGAGCGGACAAGTATATAGACAACACTCGTTACCAGGTGGATAGGAGCTTCGTGCTCAACTCAATACAACTCCCTTGGGGTTATGTTACAAACCTTTCAGGACCTTCTTTGATATACTACGAGGACATTACGAGGATCGACACTTCCCAGGCCAACCCCATATCAGATTAGGGTTAGGCTGCCGACGGACAGGCAGGACGTAACAACTTTGAGCACCAAAAGCCGAAGGGAAGCGCTATCGATCAATGTCAAGAAAGACTCAGGACGTTGCCGACACGAGAAGTCCATCACGACAGCAGCTATCGACTGGAATCACGGAACGAATGAGCAACATGTCGATCAACGGAAGCGGGAAACAATCGACTCCCATTATGAGCACAGCGGGCTCATACGAGTCAACCCACGCACCTAAGATATCCACGCCGGAGACGTTCGACGGGACTAAGGAGAAGTTGGAGAACTTCCAGCTGCAGGTTCAGCTGTACCTCCACTTCAACGCGCACCAGTTTCATAGCGAGGCCGACAAGGTCTTGTATGCCGCATCCTTCCTACGAGGAAGAGCCGCCAGAGGATTCCGAGCATACCTGAAGGATTGGCTTGTCTGCCAGAGTTCAGATGATGAACCAGAAACGGAAACCAGAAGAATCTTCCACAGCTACGACAAGTTCGAAGAGAAACTTAATGATCTATACGGGATACCCAACGAAGAGGCACACGCCGATCGCCATATCCGACAACTCCGACAAACCACTTCTGTCGCCGCCTATGCGTCAGAATTCCAAGGATATCAGGCCGATCTCGAGTGGAACGACGCTGCCTATCGTTCGCAGTTTTACCTGGGACTGAAGGATTCAGTCAAGGCCGAATTATCCCGAAACTCCAGCTTGAAGACGCTTGGTGCAATGATCAAAGCAGCAAAGGAAATCGACGAGAGACTCCAGGAGCTGAGATACGACCGAATCGTACAGCCTGGACACCGGAGCTCCCCTTGCTTCTTGCCTGCCTTGCTGCCATCCCTCGCATACTATACCTCGGTTTACCCTAGAGTAGACGCGTAGTTAAACGACCAGAAACCCCAACGGTGGGATTTGTGGTCTTTCTATAACTAAATCTACCCATCTAAATTATGGATAGTTACATCGCCTAGACGTGATACCCATTCGTCGATATCCTCTGTGTCTAGGTCCGCTACTCTTAGACCACAGTTATGGCACATATCTCTGGCCTCCAAGGCCCTTTGTATGGTCATAAGTGCCTTATATATCGTAGCGCCACCACATTGAACAGCCCTGGTTGCTACTTTACTTTCCACATCGTCTCGGTCGCTCTCGTCGGCACCGGTCGTCCGCTCTCGTGTTGCTATGCGGCGCCTCTTCGCACTGCCTCTCTTTTGCACCTCAGTTTGTGCGGTAGGTAATTGGGTCGCGGGTACGATCTGCGTAGCCTGCAACGCTTTCAATTCTAGCCGATCCTCTTCTAGGTCCGGGAAGAATGCTTCTACTGTTCGGCGGCCTTCTGTGCCCTCGGTCCTTATATTTAGCGAAGCGACATCTGAATTAATAATGTGTTTTGACTTTGGTGCTCCGCTATGATTCTGTCGTCGCCAAACCGGATCTAGTCTTTGGGACCGAGCGCGTGCCCAACCAGCCTCCGCCTCTTCGAGTGTACACCCTCGCTTGCAATTTGCTGCGATCTGGAATAGTAGTCGCTTTGGCGCCGCAGCTGGCGAGTCACACCTTGGTCTGTTCTCCGGTCGAAGTTTATCGAACCAGTCCTCCCCCACGCTTTCTCGATAATCCGCAGGCTGCCCCTTCGTGCGGTGTCTGTAGATTTACCTATCCCAATATTTACCCGTACGATTGCATTCTGGTCCATATTCCCCAGCCATGCCTCGCTCGTGCGCATCTCCGGATTCTTATGCGTTTTCCATATCTGGTGTATCTCTGCGTGCCGCCATAGAAGCGCTGTCTGTAGGCCTGCGTTTTCGCTATAGTCGGCGAGTGATTCGAGTGCTTCTTGGACGACATCTGCCGGTGTCTGGCCTCGTTGAGGGTTCCGAATGCGTTCTAACATAGATGGTCCCTCGGCATCGAAGTACAGCTGGGAGAGTTGGTGGTTCACCTCGTTGTCGGACATAACGTCTAGCCGACTCGGGGCATTGCGGCTGGTTGTGGCATTGAATCGCTCTACCTGCGAGCATGTCGTATTCCGGTCTGCGTTGGTCTGTATGTGTGCCATTACTCTCGATGCGATGGGTGTTCTCGACGACGCGATTGCGGTGCGCTGGTGAAGCAGGACGCGTTGCGCCCGGGACTCGCATTGGGTGTCGGGCCATGATTGGTTGGCGTATCGACGTGTCGTCTTGGCGATTATGGCACAACATCCCTTTCTAGGGGGCGGACATTGTCCGGTTGCTACAACGCGACCCGGATCCACGCTACCGTTGTTTCGATATACCGCACATATGGACGACTCGGTTGAGCTGTTTAATCGAATCTTCGAGCGGCACGCACATGATACTATTCTCGTCTGTCGGGAATGTGCCTATGCCGTGCCTCCTACGATGGTTCCGACACATCTTCGCAAGAACCACCCGAGCATCGCGGCGCCCAAGCGAAAGACCCTCAGTGAAATGGTAGACGCGATGCCCCATTTGGCTCGGCAGGTCGAGGATGTTAAGTGGCCCGCCCCAACAGCCGAACCAATACCCGCGATTCGAGTCGTAACTGGCTTCGCTTGTTCGGTGGTTAACAAACAGGGTCGGGAATGTGGCTACCTCAGTGGTATTCAGAAGACGATGGACGTCCATTTATATAACTGTCATCAGTGGAAGAGCACGCAGGGCAGAGGTGGTGCGAAGCGGACGCAGGAAAAGCACGCTCCTGGGAAGCCTTGTCGGTACGGCGTACGGTGTCAAGAGTGGTTCAGAGTAGCGCCCTGGAAGCGATATGTCGAGGTCGGTCGTGGGAGTTGTGTCCCCGCGCCTCGGGCAACCGCTTCTGCTTCGGTCACGGCATTCATGGAGGCGGAGATCAGGTCGCTCAAGGCTATGGACGAACTCGTCGATGCAGGCAACGCCGTCGTTGGTTCGGATGGTGATCATGCGTCGTTGTCGGTGCCATGGGCGCGTCGGTTGAGGATTGACACCCATCTCGCCCAGCTGTCGAGGGCCGATATCTCTTCTGCTGTGGCACTCCCTTCTAAAGGCAGCGATGCTATCCTCGAGGCTCTCGTCGCATATACGCTCGACGCGGTAACCACGGCGCACAAGGTTACTATGATCCAGGAAGGCATATCACAGCCATGTATGATGGAGCTGGGCACGCTCGGCAGCGTTGAGTCTCAGCGAGTCCCCTTCCGTCCGGAACCAAGCGACGCTACTCGCCGCAAATACTTCCGTATGCTCCAGCAACTGGTGTGTTATTATGGTCGAGTCGCCGCGGCACCGGACCCGCACTTTGACACTGAACATGATCCTCGGCACAGATTTACGGCAACCTCTAGCCACGCGCGATGGGATGCTATCTTGTCCCTATTGGACGAGGACGGCGCTCTTCGCAATGACACCGGACCCGGGGCTGTGCAGTTGCACCGTGCTATTATTTCATTTATCTTGTCCCTCGCCACGCAGGAAATACCGCGCCATCCATTCCAGTCGCCCCTCGTTAGTTTCGCGGCCATGTTTGGCATTGCTTCGGGTACTGGTGCCTGGGCGGATGCTCGCAACTATAGCAGCACGCTAGGTGGACTAGTCTGGGCTGTACAAGTTCTGATCTATTGGGATGCGGTAAAGGCAGCTGGCGATAGACCGGCTAGTGTGTTGCACAAGCTTCGGGAGCGTCGTGCATATATGCTTAACGCCGCCGGGCAGAACGCTATGTCGGAGGTGCTGCGTTGGAGAGGCTACTTGATGCAAGTTAGCAGGGAGGTGGTGGCCCAGCATCATGTAACGTGGAACGATAACCACACCGCCCTCACGTACGCCGGCGTGGAGTATCAGATGAGCCATTTCCGGACCCTTATGAAAAGCGAATTCCGGAGGTGTTCGCGGCTACTCTACGACGAACTTTTGATGGGCATAGCGCACGCACGGCTGCAGCCTGCGCACTTGCACGACACGGACGCGAATTCGCAGCCTGGATTCAGCTTTATGAAACATCCCGCCAACCTTCCCCTGCTCGCTGGTGCGGGCGAGCTCGTACTAGGTGAGATTATATCGGTCCCCACCATAGCCAACGCATTCCTTTGTAATGTAGAAGGGACGACACCCCGCTGGCGGCATGCTGCGCTGCATTCGTATGAGGCGAGCGCCCAGGCCTTCTTACAGAGCATGGCCGTCCTGTTGCACGTCACCAGTGGGCAGCCGGTGCGACAAACCGAATTCTTGTGTATGACGTGGCGTAACACCGACGTGAATCGAAACATCTCCCTCGTAAACGGTCGGGTCATGATACATCTGCGCTATCATAAAGGCCAGGCAATTACCGGGCGCTCGAAGCACAATGTCCGTTTCGTCCCTCCCGCGCTGGCGTGTCTGCTTATCGACTACCTTGTGTACGTTCTCCCCGTGCGTTGGAAGGCGCTACAGGAGCTGTTCCCAGGACGCAAGCCGTCTCCTTATTTGTTTGAGTCTTATGGGGAACAATGGGACAGTGAAAGCCTCTCGCGTTCCTTGGAAGCTGCCTCTGCCCGGTGCCGCATTCCTACACTGAAGATTGCCAACTGGCGACAGCTCACGGTTGCTATCGTGAAGTCCCTCTTAGCTACGGATGTGACCTGTTTCGACATGTCCGCCGACGTCGACGACGACCAAGGACACGACGCCGACGGCGACACGTTCGCCCTCACCATGCAGCGCAACCATACAATATTCACGGTCAATCATTCATATGCTAATCAAACCAAAGCCGCTAACGTCTGGGACGGGCTGATTAGCATGGGTCGACGGGCGTCTGAACTCTGGCATGCGTTGTGGGGCGTGGATCAGTTGTTCGAGCAGGGTGCGGGTAACGATCGTTGCCCTCTTAATACCGAGGCTCAATCCGATATAGTCCGGCGGTTGAATGCTCATCGTAGGCGCAGGCGTGTTGTATCCAGTGGCGATGCCCTTCTGGACGCTGGTCGGAGGCTTACCGGCCAGCGCGACTTCCGATGGCGATCCCAACATCAGCTGCAGGCACTCGAGGCCATTACGTCCGGCCGCGAGGAGGTGGTTGTGATTATGGCGACTGGGGCGGGGAAGTCGCTCCTCTTCATGCTCCCTTGCCTTCTCCCCGCGGCCGCTGTCACGATTGTAATCCTTCCGCTCGTGTCTCTGCGGGTAGACATGGTGCGGAGGCTGCGGGAGTATAGGTTATCATATACGGAATGGTCGATGGGGCAGAGGTCTGACTGTCCGCTGGTGCTCGTTAGCGCTGAGGCAGCCGCGTCTCCCGACTTCCTTGAGTATATCCAGCAACTCGTCGCCGACGATCGCTTGGACCGTATCGTGATAGACGAATGTCACCTCATGGTGGTCGCCGTGCATTATCGCAAATGCGTCCTTCAACTGCCGCGGATCCGGGCGGTGCGGACGCAGATGGTTTACCTCACCGCGTCGCTGCCGCCAACGATGGAGCAGGAGTTTAGGCGGCGGAACTTTCTGAAGGACCCTTTGATTATCCGGACGTCCACGAACCGCCCAAATATTCGGTATGCCGTGCGAACGAGACCGGCCCGGGGTAATCGGGACGACTCGGATGACGAACTCGACTGGTTGCAGGATGTCATCTGGGAGCACATGTGTCCTCCGCATGCGTTTGTGGCTGGGAAGGACAAGGTGATTGTGTATGTGAATTACCGCTCGCAGGCTATGCATATTGCGTCCCAGCTCGAGTGCTACTCGTATACGTCCGAGTCTGGCTCGCCCGAGGAGAAAGCTGATATCATCGACCGTTGGCTCGCGGACGATAGATCCAGACCGTTGGTCGCGACGCAGGCGCTGGCCGAGGGGTTCGATTATCCCCATATACGTGTTGTCATCCATTTTGGGAAGATTGACTCGTTATTGCGTCTCAGTCAGGAGACTGGCCGAGCTGGGCGAGATGGTGCACTCGCGACGAGCGTCGTGCTACTCCCCACTCCGTGGCAGCCTTCTCCTACCATCGCGGTCGGCGACGATTGTGACCACGTGCCCGACCACGTAAACCCCTCGCTCCGACCTCAACGCGAAGCCCACGCAGCCGACGCGTTTCTATCCGGACACGCCTGTTATCGTAGTGCCTTGAGTGCCTACCTCGATGGTCCTGTCGTAGCTCACACGTGTTCCGGTCCCGACGACGCGCCATGCGGTGTGTGCATGCACCCTGCAAGCGACGATATGACAGACGTCCCCGATCCCACCGACGACTCTCCGCCACATGGGGGCGCAGGAGAAATAGCCCGACAGCTCGCCGCGGACGCCGCTTTAATTGAACGGTATCAGATGCACCTCGCTGCATGCGTCGGGCGATGTGCGTACTGTATGGTCCGCGGCGTCGACGCTGAACATGCTTTCGAGGGTTGTACCAACTTCGGTGCGGTCCTGGACATCCGGAGGCGTACCAACCGTCGCTACAATGGCAACTATCTCGTGCCATACTCGTGTTGCTTCCGCTGCTTACAACCCCAGCCTGTCGTCTGCGGGTTGCGCTCACAGACCACTCCAACGTGTCGTTTCCGTGACGTCGTGTTTCCTATGTGTGTCGCCATATTCCAAACCTGGCGCCCATGGTTACTCTCTACTTTCGCCCACGCTTCTACTGATTTGGACCAGTATCTCGACTGGATTCGTACGAAGGTCCTCTTCGGAGGCGGGGATGCCATCCAAGGCGTTATCGTCGTCGCCTTCGCCCTCGCGAAGCTTTTCAAACGATCCGATGGCGCAACGTCAAATACGATCGACGACTATGACTGACTGGGACCCACGATGGAGACCTAATTGCCAGTGTTCGACTAAGGTTTGGGATTGTGAAACCGACCAGCGACCGAAATCGACCAGAAACCCCATCGTTGGGGTTTAGGGTTTCGAGCAACGAGCGAGTCTTCTGACGGTGGGATATCTGGTCAAGTTGCGTCATATGTGCCTGGTCTCGCTTTATAAATATAGTCGTATACTATCCTCGTGGCCTGTAGTACTCGATACACTGCTATGGCTGTCTGTGGCGCGCATGATGTTTCTACCGCGGTGACCAGAAACCCCATCGATGGGGAATGCCGGTTGTCTGGGTGCCTTACGGCCTGACCTCAGTTGCAATCACAATGGCCTTACGGCCTTGTTTTCTAGGCACCGTGTCGCTCTGATTGGCCTGCGGCAGAAGCCGTAGCATGTGGGAGTAGCTTCTAGACGCAGAGTGGGGCCATTGGCGATTCTGATTGGCGGACGGTATGTGCCGACGCACGTGCTAGACGCGAGTGAATGAAATTTGTTTGCTCACTGATGGTGGCTCGTGCGCCCTTCCGCAGCATAAATACTCGCCGTCGCCACTTCCAAACCTTTCCACTTACATCCACCTCCACCGCTCCAGCACCCACGTCGTCCTCCTTCTTCAATCG
The DNA here is from genome assembly GCA_029490675.1 of Cercospora nicotianae. Taxonomy (NCBI): domain Eukaryota; kingdom Fungi; phylum Ascomycota; class Dothideomycetes; order Mycosphaerellales; family Mycosphaerellaceae; genus Cercospora; species Cercospora nicotianae. The sequence continues at coordinate 19,432 of JANQAT010000004.1, read as the reverse complement.
GAAAACTCCAACAGTGGGGTTTTTGGTCATTTTGTCCGTTGGAATTCCACAGTTGCAATCGAGTTAAGTTCGCAGCCATGGCTCGAGGCAGGAAGCGGCCCTTTTCGCCGGACCAGCAGGGGACGCCAGACCCGATACCAAAGAAGTCGAAGGCAACACCCGGCAAGTCGAAGGCGAAGGGTACACCCAGCCGACCAGGCGCCAAAGAGTTGACCGCGGAAGAGCTGGCCCTACCAGAGATGGAGCGCGCCATGAAGCAGCACCAAAACTATCTCGACGACCTGGCGGCACAGGCCCGCCTCAATCCCGGTGCCGCACACTTGTTGCCAACCGCCAAAGATCTCGGCATCTGGGTCGCCAACGTCACCAAGGCTACACTGACCAACAACAAGTCGATGCCGATTTCATACTTCCGGACATACACCCAGGATGCCTTTGAGGATCTTATTGCGACTTTCATCAAGCCACTGGAGAAGCTGCAAAAAGCAACATTAACGGTAGGCCTAAGTAAACCCGGCTCAAGTACCCCCATCCATTTCTTATCTCATTATACTCGCCGCATTCCTCTGCACTGAGGAATCTGATTCCTTCTCCTTTGTTATTACTCTACAGCTGCGCGAATCAGATCGAAACGACCAAAAACCCCATCGATAGAGTTTCTGACCCAAAACCCCAACGGTGGGGTTTCTGGTCACTTTCTTCCATTTATTTGTCTACTTCCGCCGCATAGAACTAATCGGGTTTTAGCAATATGACTTCACATGGGACGAGCACGACAAGAAGAAGCTCCTGGTTGGAGATATGTTAAGGTCCAAGACCATCATCCAATGGTTGGTCAAGAACAAGGACTCGGTCACTCCTCTCGCCCCTGAGCACGTCGCTCCCAGCGCTGTCGCCGACGACGATATCATGCCGCGCGACCAACCCAACAACCACACTCGTGCCATCTGGTACCACTGCGTGTTCGTACGCGAAGTGCTAGACATTGTGGAACGCGCGAAGAATGACCCCGATGAAAAAGTCAGAAACTCCCCTGCTGCCAATTTGTGCTATGGTACGCCGGTACCGCCCGGGAGGGCCCCTGTTCCGCTTTATTGCCCGTCGAATGTTTTCCCTGGCCTTTGCGGAGAGGACCTGTACCGCATTCTCTGTCTCTTCGCATGGTACAACGGATATCAGGCGACCAAGGCTAGGGAGAGTAAGACCGTGGACAGGCCGACGGCAGACTATTGCTATCCAGTGAGTATGAACGTCGGCGGTAAACTGGTTGCAGGTAAAGTCGCCTACTATGCCACACACGTGGCCGGGCTTCAGGACGTCGCGGAGCAACTGCGCCGGCAGGAAATGGCCTTCCAGGCGGCCAGTCGTGGCCAGTTGGACTCAGACATACGAGAACAGGCGCGTCAGATGGACAAGACGATGGACCAGGACGATGTCGTTGCCAATCTGGAGGACAAACTCGCCATCATGGAGACACGAATCGGGAATGTCGATGAATGGGACGACGCAACGCGACTGCGGAACATCAAACAGGCGATTAGCACGGTCGACGTCGTCTACGGCGATCGCGCGAACGCTTTCCCTCTCGGCTTCATGGACAACAGCCCCGCCCAACCTCGCGAATTCGACCCCTCTCTGGCGGACCACATGGACGAGGTTGTGCGAGAAGGCGAGGCCAGTATCGATGGCACTCGTGTTCACAATCATGACCTGTTCGCCAAGCTCAATCGCACGATGTACTCCGAGAGTGCTGCACCGCCAGAATTCGAGGAATGCATCACGCGACTGGGTCTGGACATCGAGACTGACCTCCCCGAGCCCGACCCGGTCACCGGCCTCGATTTCTCCATCTCCTTCCACGGCCTCAAATTAAAACCATGGCAGGCTCAAGGCATTCTGCATCTCGTGAAGCACATGGCCGCGGCACATGGCACTGGGTACAACTGCGACGATGTCGGTCTAGGAAAGACTGTCATGGCCATCGCAGCAGTCGTACAGCGCGCCCACGAGACAGAGGCAGCGCGACGAAAATGGGCAGGTAAGTTATTCACCAAACTGACCAAGAACCACATCGTTGGAGTTTGGTCGGAAATGACCATAAACCCCAACGGTGGGGTTTGGGGCGGAAAACCCAACGGTGGGGTTTCTGGTTCATTTTACTAATTGTTTGCAGAAATATTGTTGGGGTTATTGCAAGCCGTCATCGCCAAACTCAACGTCGAGCTATCTGATGAGGTCGCTGCAGGTGGCCCTTGCGAGGTCCTCAAATTCTACCGCGCTTGTCTCCAGGGTTCGTACAACCATGCATATGTATCATGGCTTACACTGACGATGACGCTTAGGCTCAGAGGATATGCAGCTTGACGGAGAATGGCGGGCCATTGAAACTGCGCACGTTGAAGACTTGGGTGCCATGCCGTTGCATGGCGTATGCGTGGTTATGGTCCCACCTACGGCTGCGCCAACCTGGATCCGAGACGCGGTCACCTTCTTCCACGCACCTGGTACTCCCCGCCATTGCACTTTTTCATCTATGGCGGGCATGACGCAGAATGATGGCGGCAGCATCGCAACCCATGTTGCGCCTATCATGCCCTCCACCGCCGCGGCCTTGGATGACCACATTGCCTCCTTCGACCGAACCGAGCAGGCCACTTCCCAGCACCTCATCTTCGCCGGTATGAACACGCTCGTCACCAATATCCTTGAGAAGGGTGAGCGCGCGCTTAGGCGTATCGCGAAGCGACCACGTAAGAAGAGGCATATTACTGCAGCACTGTCGGAGGAGACGGTCCAGGACTCTGACGAAGACGACGTGTCCTCTGAGGACGATGATGACCCGCCGCCTCCTCCCAAGGGACAGAAACCTGAGAGGGTCATGGACAACACTCTGAAGATTCGGCGTGCTGGTGCCATTAGTGTGTTCGTCGTCGACGAAGGCCATCGTCTGAAGGATCCAAAATCGCAGCAGACCGATGTGGCGTATCTCATGCCCGACGCCAAGTACATGATCCTCACAGCAACCCCCTGCAAGAACTCTGTCGGGGACTTTTGGGCGCTGCTGCGCTTTGCCTGGAAGCGCTGTCAACACCTTGTCCCTCAGGAAGACCGGGGTGTCGTCGATGTGGCCCGGTACGAGACGCTCTACGCCGACCTGAGGGACCGGTACGGCCGCGATTTCCTCCGCGCAGTCAAGGACGGCGGTAACCACTTCTACGCGCTCTTGAACCCCTACAGCTTCAAGCATCACTTTCCGGTCAGCTCCACCGATGCTACGAAGGCCATTCGAGTTGCCCCAGGACCTTTCACGGCTCTCCTCTTATCACGCAAGAAGGGTCACACTTTGGAGATTCTCGGCCGCACACTGACACTAGGTGCCGAGATCCCCCATGGGAGGCGACACACGTCGAGTTGCGAGCCGAAGAGGTTGGTCATGCGGTGTACTCATTCGCACACGAGCAAGTCGTCGACTCCGTCTCGAGGGCCGCACTGAACAGCATCTTGGACGAAGGAAATGGCCCTACCGGACGACCCACCCCACAGCGCCGGATGCTGACACACCTGGTCCTCCATGGACGCAACGGCCGCATTCTGGAGAACAAGCGAGCAGCAACTGCCGCGGCGATCAACGCACTGTAAGTTGACCATAAACCCCATCGTTGGAGTTTCTGACCAAAAATCCAACGATGGGGTTTCTGGTCGTTCTCCGGCTCAATCTGATCGTATGCTAATCTCCTCTCAGCGAAACCAAATCATTGGACACCTTCCAGTATTTCCACATGCACATGAAGGGAGATCATGAACACGCAGCCCCCGTGGTCCGTATTGATATGCTCGAATGGCTTGTCAAAATCTCCGTCAAGATGCGATATCTTCTCTCTCTGGTGCTCAAGCACATCCTAGGGGAGGGCAATCGCCTCATCATATGGGTCAACGACCCCGTCCCTCGAACGGAAGTCGAGATGGTCTTGGACCTCTGTGGCATACCCTTCGTCACCTTCCGGGCCAACATGACTGCCGCCGATCGATTCGCACGGGAGAATGACTACAACACCAACCCGCTTGTCAAGGCTGCTGTTATGTCGACCCGATCTGCTTCTGAGTCGGCCAACCTCCAGTATGGTGGGCACATCCAAGTGTTCATGGAGACCACGGGCTACACAACGGCCTTGCAGTGCATTGGTCGAAGCAACCGCATCGGCCAAAAGGAGAAGCAGCTCATCTACTTCCTCATGCAGGACGAGAGTGTGGACCAAGCCCTGCAGTATTCGTACTTGCGGCGGTACTGGGAGCAGATTTCCGCCACGGTCCATGTCCCGCCCGAGCTCGTTCAGGCCTACATGGCTAATATGGATGCTGCGACAAAGCAGGAACATGTCAAAGCGGCAAGCTCGAAGCGCAAGGACCCCGAAGAACTCGCTATGCTCGAACTGCGTCCGCACTACGCCTCGGCACTAATTCGTCAACTGTTTGGCATTCGGTCTGAGCGACTAGACCCTGGGTGGGGATGGAAAGATCTCGCCGATCCTCAAAAGAAGAATCTCAGTCCCCACGAAAAGCTCTATCGCTTCACAGTGGGTGGCCGGCTGGCGATCGAGCTCGTTCACAAAATCAACCGCGAGAAGGCGATCAAAGCCGCCGACCGTCCCCGGCAAATCGACCCCTCGGAGCGGGAGAACTTGCTCGACGAGGGTCCCACTCCAGTACTGAAGAAGGTTGTCGACCCCTACAACTATCGGGAAGATATGGACCCAATCGACGACGATGGCCAGGTCGTCGCCATCCTCATTCAAGCCGCCGAGGAGATTGCGACGAATCCGCTTGCGGTCGCGCATGGTAAGCGAGCACTAGGTATGTCCTACTGCCGGTTCCCATTGCAGTTTGACCAGAAACCCCATCGTTGGGGTTTCAGGAACCAAACCCCATCGTTGGGGTTTCTGGTCATTTTCCTTGCGTTGAGAAATCTGGTCCTCTTCTGGCCCATTTCCCAGAAAACAATTTACTGACAGTCTCCTAGGCATTCTGAAGATGGCACGCGACTCTGTCCCAGAGCCTTCGATCTGGATCCACCAGGCCATCTCTCGCCTAAGAAGAAGCATCAAGAAGGCGGCACGCGGGGAAGATTACGATAGTGACGCTCCTACGACAGACGATGACAGCGATGTCCCATCGAATGCCTCCTCTCCTGTGTATGAGACGCCGACGGGCAAGCGTGCTCGCCCATACAATCGCGACAAGTCACGCAAGCGAGCCAAGCGAGACAAGCGAGACAGGATGGGCCTTGGAGGGGATGTCGACGCAGCGGCTGGTCGAGCAATGGCTGAATTCGCTGCTGCAGAAGAGAAGAAGCGCGAGCAGGCCGAAGCAGAGAAGCAGGCCGAGGAGACTGAGAAGCAGGCCAAGCAAGCAGCGGAGAAGCAGGCTGCGCAGGATGAGGAGAAGAAGCGGGCCGCCGAAGAAGAGAAGCAGGATGGACAGGCGAGCGGCCTGGGTGACAGCACTGGTGGTCCTCCGCCGGCCGTGCTCGCTCGGGAAGCTTTCGTTGAGATCCTTGGTTCTGTCTCAAAGGCCAAGGTAGTGCATTGGCTGGGAAGTCAAACCGGCGACGTTGAGTTTGCTGCTATGCTTGCTAAGCACAAGTCGATCATCAAGCCTGACCTCGTGGGCATGGTCGCTGATCGCCTAGTCGCAATCGGAGCGACTACCTTGCCCGAGCTTGGGGGCTAGTACTGGAGGTATACGTAGTACAGGAAAGTAGCTAAAAAATCTACTGTTGGAGTTTCTAGTCTCCAACTCGTCTCTCGTTACTCGTTGCTTATTATTCGCCGCCGCCGCTACCTATACGCGTCCTGTACTGCCCGTCGCGATTTGCTGTCCTGCCGCTGCTGCCCGTCCTACTCGTCTCGTATCGAGCTTCGCTTTCCTTTATCCTCTTACCTTATAGCTTCGGGCTATCGACCTCGCTTAAATCTATATATAGGTCGCCCGACGAGAGTAACCCTATCCCCAATCCCCCAAACGCGTAGTGACTACGCGTTTGACCGCCCATACAAATTTCGTCGGTGCGCGCCTGCGCTAGACGACTACATCCATGACCCAAAGATGTAGTCGTTCCGCCGCGTGCGACCGGCTCAAACATTCTGCAAGACCCATTCGGGCCCCGCCGACGCCGTCCCCGTTGTCGCCGGGACGGGATCTCGTCGCGTGGTGTCGCTGTCGTCGGCGGAAGTATCGGGTGGGACGAGGTCGGAGTTCCTCGCTTGCGCCGCGCTAGGCCCAGCCGGGAAAGACCCTGCCCGACATCTCTGCGACCCGGCGAGACGCGCTGACAGCAGTGTAGCGGAGAGAGAGAGAGAGAGAGGGCGGAGAGGAACTACGTGGATTCAGTCTACGTCGGAAGAGTCGTGCACGGTCACCGCGCGACGGCGAGGCGTGGGCTTCTCGGGCGAAATGCCATGCATCGGCAGCGAAGAAGCGGGCATTCCACCGAACGAGTGCAGGGTGATCTCCTTCAGCCTGACCACGGGGTTCCGCATTCCTCGGATACGCGCCTTCAGCTCGTCTGCCTCGAGCTTACAGTGATCGCAACAACGCTCCGTCTGGTTCCATTCCTCGAGGTAGGTGATCATCTTCGATATGATCAAGGCCAATGCCGGGCCGTCACATTCCCCCCGGTGGAGCGACTCTCCCGCAAGACGAACGGGTCCTCGTCGCTCTCGACGTCACCCTCCTCCTGTTCGGCATCGTCCACCGCGTCTTCGGCCACCGCGGGACCCTTTCTCACCCGCTTCGCGCTGGCCCCGGCTCCTCCAGTGCGCTTCCGCTTCGCTTTCGGTGCAGGAGCGGTCTGGGCAGGTGCTGGCGCTGGCTGGTGAAGCGGCCGGAGCTCCAGTCTGTCTTCCTTCAGGCCGGGCATATGCGCCTCCACCACGCGCCGACCATACTCCTCGGCCTTCTTGCCATGCACTAAGCTTTCGACATCGTGCGAGATGAGGTGTTGTTTCGTCGGGAGACGAGTTCGACGCTGCCGGCGAAGACCTTCATCCGTCCGGGCCTCGACCGACTTCGTCCACGTCGCGATGGTCTCGTCCAGGCTGGGGACGAGTCTGCTGTTGGCCGTGATCCGCGTGATCAGGCGTCGGGATATCTCGCGAGGTTCCTTGACCGGCGGCCGGATCGCTGGCGGGATACGTTCGAACCAGCCCTTCCCCCACCTGCTCTCAATCATGCGGAGGCACCTCAGCCGCTCGGCAGACGCAGACGTTCCCGCGACGATGTTGATCTGTACCAGCTGGTTCTGCTCCAAGTTGCTCAGAAAGGCCATTTCCGAGCGCATCTCTGGGTTGGGATGGGTCTCCCAGATGCGATGCACCTGGGCATATCGCCAGACAAAGGATGTCAGCACCGCAACGTCTTCCGTCTTGTCGGCGAGGGAATCCAAGACGTCCTTCAAGGCGTGTGCTGGTGTCCTGCCCTCCCCGGGATTCGTCAGGTATGCGAGGATGTTCTCGGCCGGATGGTCTGGGCGGGCGGCAGTGCTCAGGACGGCTTCGGCGTCCTTAGGCAGGATCAGCTCCAGGCGGGCGTTGAGATCTCCATTGGCGGCTCTCGTGATGCGTTCGACTTGCGTAGGTGGTTCGTCGGGTTTGGCCTCGTAGAGAGCAACCTGCATGTCCGGCTCCCCCTCGACAGCCGGGCTCGATTGTGTCATCTCTTCCCTCGATGTCAGTAGGTGTAGAGTGTTCCTCGCGACACGGGTTGGACGGCGCAAGACAATGCGTGGAACAGGAACAGGGTGGCGGAAGGGTTGGGTCGAAGGGTAGAGTTCGAGATCTCTGACTAAGCGCCAAGCGGGTCCGATGGAACACGAACGCGACACGCGCACCGCGTCTTCCGATCTAGCTTTGGTAGCGTCGACGAGGCTTTCGCGCTGGCCATACGCATCGCTTGCCGGATGACATAGTGGAAGGGGCCAGCCAGGATGGCATGGAGCCGGTCAACTCTAGGGAATGAGACGCGGATGGCACCTCAGGGGGTACGGGACTGCCTCATCTCTGCAGATGGCCCACACTGTCGCACATAGTCTGCATTGTCTGCATCGCAATTGGCTTGCCTCACCTTTTGTAATGGAGCACTTTCGGGAGTTGTTCGATCACTTACCATCCCACCGGGTCATCGTCTGTCGGCGATGTCGGTATGCCGTTGCGCCTGCCCATGTTAGTCGACACGTCCGCGACCAGCATCGGTCCATCACGAAGGAGCATTCTCGTATGATCGTGGACGTTGTGAATGAGCTCGATCTCGCGACCGAGCATGATGATGTCGTGTATCCATCCCCGAACGACCCCGCCATCGCTGGGCTGCCGATATACCCAGATGGATTGAAGTGCATGGCTGACACAGGCACTGGTACGTGCGGCTTCGTCTGTCGGCAGCGAAAGTGGATGGCGGAGCACTGTGCACAGCAACATGGCTGGGTGAATCCGCGGAGGCGTGGGGAAATCCACGCAGTCGGGCGCGAGAGGCCACTGGCCAGATCTGGGTCGAAGGACAAACATGCCAGGAGCTGTTCCGGACGGCGGGTTGGCGTGGCTATTTCGCCGTTCGCGGTGTGTCTGACGAGGGCAGTGGTGAGTCTGGGGGTTCGATTGACCCGGCCCAGAGTGGAAAGGCCGGCTTGGAGGAGTTGCGAAGACGAATCGCGGCCATGCAGGTCGATGACCACCCCCACAAGCGTCGTCGATGTGAGCCCAACCCATGGCTCGATCATACCCGATGGGAGACGCATCTCGGCAAGCACAAGAGGTGGGTGGTCGCGACGACCCGACCAGAATTCGTCCCGGATTCGAACGAAGGAGGCGGTGCGGGCGCCCATACCGACGAGTTTGAACGCAGTGAGCGTGCATTGGCGGCGGCGTGTACCGCCACTGTGCAGATGATATCGCAGTCATTCCGAGACAGTCGGGTGGAGAAGGTAGGCCGACCCGCGATGATGTATGTGAACCGTCGAGAAGCGGGTGCGCTCACGAGCGATCGGCCATTCCACTCTCGGTTGCAGGTGAAGACGGTACGCCGGTATAGTGACAAGTTCACCAAAATCATGCGTTACATCTGGCGCACGAGTGCGAAACCGCTCAAGGCCCGACCCCGATACCAGTTGACGCCGCTCCAGGAGGAAGCATTGCGGGTGGTGCGAGACCTTGCGGATCGACATGCCCCCGGTCCGGATGCATCCGACGACGAACGTGGCCGCACCGAGGCAGGCGATGCCGCGACCGAGCTGCAGGACGCCTGTAGGCAGTTCTGGATTGCCATGTTCGACCATCCGTTGGCCGACAACGATTACGAGAATGGTGTGTTGAGTGGGTTGGCCGTGTTGGGGTTGGACAGCTCCGATGGGGGCTGGGTGCCCGCCATCAATTACACGCCGACGTTGGCGGCCATCATCGCATGCGTGCGTGCCATGGTGGTCAGTCGGGCGTTCCGAACCCGACGTCGAGAGACGCGGAGGTTGATGGACGGGGGTGTGCAGCGATGGGATGCGCGAGCGCAGGCGCCCAGTGTGTACGAGTTGGTGCAAGATGATGTGCACCGATTCATGACCATGACCCGGTTTGGAGGATCGCCCGTGCCGTTGGACACCATTTTCACGCAGAAGATGTACGGGATGAGCATTCGGTATTCCACACATGGCGAGGGTCAGATCGGCTGGGGCGACAACGACACCGTGTTGTATCGCAACATTCGATTCAGCATGGACGACATTCGCAGTGTCGTTCATGGATTGGTGGGGACCGTCCGGCAGCGCATGGTCGATGAGTTGTTCATGATGTCGGGTCACGAGCGAGAGGCGAGCGATTGGCGACCGGTGGCTGTGCCCCGGTTCGACATGGACGCCATAGGCGACGATCATTGCGTGCTGGAGGAGGGGTGGAGTTTTCTCCAAGACATCCGGAACGAGTGGCCCGTGGATGGAGGGGAGTGGTTGTGGATGCAGATGTGCAGCAAGGACAGCAGTCGACGTCGATGGATGTTAGGTGTCGACGAGAGCCGGCCGTGGCACGAGCAGGATTGGCGACTGCATCCCGACCGGGTGCATTCGTATTTGCGAAGCATTCGTCGATTCAAAGAGGAAATGTTGGTGCTGGTGCACATGTCGGCCGGAGCGCCCGCGCGAGCGCCGGAGTTGATCAGCATTCAGCGAGAGAATGGCGCGAACGCCCGTTCGCAGCGTGGTGTGTTCATCGACAGGGGACTCGTCGCGTTCGTCACGACATACCACAAAGGATACAGCGCTAGTCAGAAGACGAAGATCGTCCATCGATTCGTCCCACGGGAGGTCAGCGAGTTGGTGGTGTATTATTTGTGGTTGGTCGCTCCATTCGAACGCATGTTGCAGTGTAGTGCCGAGCAGCGATGCCGTTCCAGTACGTGGTTATGGGAGCCGGCGCCTGAGGAAGGTTGGGAGGAGGACGATGACCTGGACGAGGGTTACGAGAGTGACGAGGGTGATGAGGGTGATGAGAGTGGTGCGAGTGATGAGGGTGATGCGGATGATGAGGAGGATGAGTGTGATGAGGATGACGATGAGGACGGTAGTGAGGAGGGGCTCATGGTGGTGATGGTACCGGGATAGGACGTCGTAGCAGTGGCCACGTGCGTAACGTTGGCACGGAGTGGAAGGATTCTCCATCGAATTGCGACGGGTGGTGGGACTCCGATCGAGTTCGGCGAGTGATGCACCGGGAAACCAAGGCACGGATCGGGGTGGGCATTGGCGTGGCGGCATGGAGGCAAATCTATCCCGCCATCCACCGTGAGTATGCCATCGGCGAGGACGTTGCGGCGACGCTGGAGGAGACGTATCGCAGTGTCCGACCACTTTCCCACGAGGATGCACCGAGTGGTTTGGACGTGGCCACGGTGCGGGCATTGCAGTCCACGCACAGTCCGCAGACGGAGGAGACGACCTACGGGCGTTCCTTGAAGCAGAATCCCTTCGCCACGTGGAAGCAGTCGAACGCATTCCGCCGGGTGAGCGTCGACTGGCATCGGTTTTTGCAGTTCCCGTCGGCGTGGCAGCACGAGAAGCTCGATGGCAGCGTCCAGCGTCAGATTGAGAATGCCCGGCAGGCAGCGAAGATGCGACAGAGGGCGCGCGTCCGAGAGATCGACGTCGAGCGGGAGTTACGCCGGTTTTATCAGGACCCGCAGGCGCAGTTCCGCGGGGTGCAGCGACGGGCGTTGGATGCCATGATTCGAGGTGACAAGCAACGCATGGTCGTAGTGATGCGCACCGGAGGGGGCAAGAGTCTGCTGTTCATGTTGCCGGCGTTTGCCAGCAAGGAGGGACTCACCATTGTCATCCTGCCCAAGGTGGCGTTGCAGGACGACATGCGAGAGCGGTGTCGGGAGGCGGGCATTCGGTATGCGGTGTGGAGCGACGACGGGGCGCCACCATACGATGCCCAGATCGTGTTCGTCATTGCCGAGTCGGCGGTCACGCATGCGTTCATGGATTTCGTCAATTCCAAGGCCATCCACCATCAGTTGGACCGGATCGTGTATGACGAGTGTCACAGCATTTTGCAGGCCACGGACGTGTTTCGGAGGGACATGTGGAGGTTGCAGGAGTTCGCGGGACAGTCGGTGCAGCTGGTATGCATGACGGCGACGTTGCCCGTGTCGAAGGAGGATCGATTTTTCCATTTGATGGGCATGTCGAAGGAAGACACGACGATTGTGCGCGAGGGCACCAGCCGGCCGAACATCGCATACCGTGTGCGAGAGGTCAATGTCGTTCCCGGGTGGATCGCGGCTGTCCAGGGCATTGTGGAGGAGAAGAAGAGACAATATCCGATTCAGGACAAGATCATTGTGTATTGTCGCAGCGTGCGTGATGTGCAGATGCTGGCGGGGGCGTCGGGTTATACGCCATTTTACCATGGCGTAGGTAGCAACGAGGAGAAGACGCACATCGTCAGGGCGTTGCGAGACGGGGCCCAGCGGGTGTTCACATCGACCAACGCATTGGGGGAGGGAATCGATGCGCCCCATGTGCGAGTCATCATCCATGCTAGCATGACGTTTGAATTGGATGCGTACGGGCAGGAGAGTGGACGTTGCGGGAGAGACGGAACGACGCGGAGTGAGGCGATTGTGTTGCGTCGATATCGCATCAATCCCAAGGGCAGGAAGGAATATGAGATGGAGGGGGTTGAAGGAGGAAGCGGTGGCTTTCCTTCGTGGGGACCAGTGTCGACGAGCGGTTATGGATCGGTACCACGATGGGCGAGAGCGGTCGCATTGTGAGGAGGGAGAGGAATCTTGTGATGTTTGCGAAGGAAGAGGGTTCGGACGGAAACGGGCGGGGATGGTGGACGCCGAGGTCGACAGCAGTGGGCCCGGTGCGGCGAAGCGAATATGCCGGCGGGGTAAAGACGAGGAAGAGATGGTGCTGCCGAGAGGAGAGGAGGAGATGGCAGACGCTTCCATTGTGGATGTTGAGCTCGAGTTGAGGACGAGGGATCATCGGCTGTGGGAGATCCGGCAGCGTCGTCGAGGAGAGAGTATCGAGCAGAGTCGAGCAGTGGAGCGGTTGCGGGAACTATTCGTCCGGTGGAAAGGCGGATGTTCGATCTGTCGCATTCATGGGCAGTCCCAACTAGATCACCAATGGCGGAGGTGTCATCGTCCCGCCAGGCACAACGTGGAAGAGCTGTGGAAGAAGTTGGGGACAGTCACGTGGGAGCGCTACGCATGTTGCCACACGTGTTGGGCACCGCAGGCGATTTGTGATCAGTTCGAGCAGATTGATCACGGTGGCCCCGCGCGATTCCAGCAGCGGAAGGACCGGACCTGCCAGTTCCGAGGCGTGTTACGAGAGGCGGTGGCGGTGATTGGAGCATGTCATGGCCCGTCCGTCGATGCATGGGTCCGGCAAGAGCATGAGCGGGCGGATTGCATGCAGCCCGAGCGGTGTTCAGACGACTGGGAACGATATAGCAGACCATATTTGGGGAAACGTATCAGCATCGATGGTATTCCGGTGAGTGGAATGTGCCAGCTGTTCCGACATTGGGAGGGTCGAATGATCGGAAGCGAGGAGTCGAGCACCGCGTCGTCCGTCCCTTCGGTACCAGCATCGTCGTTGCAGCCAGCACAGGCAGCAACATGGCCGGCGGCTCGGTCATCAGGTCCATCCCGTCCGAGTCCAGCGCGTCGGACGCGAGAGAGGATGCCGGATTCGAGTAGCGTGCGAGATGTCGGGTCGTCCTCGCCTTCGTGGATGTTCCGCCACACCCCGGCGGCAGCAGCAAGTACACCGGTAACCGTGTTCACCATCCCGAGCATGACCATCGGCGAGTCGAGCCCGTTAGCAGGTGCGGTCCGGAATAGTGGAATCGTGCCTCCCCGTCCATGTGTCGATGTGTCGTCGTCGCCCACACTATTGGCAATGCCGCCATCCAGTCCGCCAGTGATGCCGCCGTCGGGCTGTCCGACCATGCTGCCACCGAGTACCGGATCTGTGCGACGTCCGTCATGGGATCGAACGCGGCAGCCATACACGATGGAGAGTGTGCAACAGACATTGCGGCGGTGGAAGGACCGATGCGTCGTGTGTCACAGCGGCGGAGGAGACAGTCGGCATGTCATGGGCAGTTGTCCGAACATCCATGCCCAAGACGCCGCCGAGCAAGCTCGGAGGTGGACGGTGGGGACTGGGACTCGGGTTCAGGTGGAACGGAGCGCAGGGTTGTGTTTTTGTTGCAGCATACCCATGAGCATCTGCTATCAGAAGGAGTTGAAGGGAGTCGCAATTGCTTTCATCGTCGGAGTGCAATATGCGTATGCGTCGATTTGGGGAGAGTGGTGGCGGAAGGTGCAGGATAGTAGTGGATTGAGTTAAGTAGATGACATTCCTACGCGATGGCTTGGGCGGCGAGGGGGTAGCGAGTTTGGACGTTTGGTGGAGACATTTATGTAGATGGTGGACTGCGTGGACATGCACTCGGAAGAGAACTCGTGGATGTTTTAGGGTTGCAGGTTCCGATTAGTATCAGGAGAATGTTCGATCTTTTGAGCTGCGCGTAGACAGCGTGCATACGTTGTACAGCGTGTGTCCCATATGGAGTGCACACGAGATGAGGTCTCCGCAGTTCGTAGTCGAAGTGTACTGATTTTGTGGGGACAGGGTATGGCGTGGTCGCGAAACCCCCAATCCGTTCTAGCGTCGTCCGCGGCCGTCCGTTCTGGGATTTCGTGTCGCGCGTCAGGCTGTTTCGGGTCGCGTCTCTCCGGTCCATTAACGACACGTCGTGTCCCCGATACTACGAGTATGCCGGAAGCAACCCCATCGCTCAAGGGAGGACGGCCGTTGAAGTACGAGACGCCCGAACAGAAGCGGGAGGCGAATCGGATTCGCAGACGCGACCAGCGACGGCTGAAAGCGTTCCAACGACGCGAGCAATGCTTCGAGCAATTCTACGGTATCGCGCGGCCGCCTTCTCCTCCGGCGCCACTCCAAATTATGCATGAGGATCCCCGGCAGTTAATCGAGAAGGCACAGCGAAGGCTAGGTCGGCAGCGGCGCGCAGGGTCGAGGCAGACGTTAGCTGCGATGCGGGAGGAGTGGCAGCGAATCCAAGCCAGTGCTGACGATGGAGAGAAGCTGTATCCGTGGGCTTGCACGCGAGGAGAGATCGCCGTCGTCATAAGAATGCGAGAGGAGCGCGACGGACCGCCTGACGAGGAGGCAGAAGTTGACGACGTAGGAGTAGAGGAGGAGACGGGATGGATGTCGAAGAACGAGGAGGATTCGAGGTGGAAGAACGAGAGGAAATCGAGGTGGAAGAAAGCGAAGAGGTCGAGGTCGAAGAAGCGGGTGTTGGAGAGGACTGTGACTTGCTTTCGCCAGATTGGCCCACCGACAGCGATGAAGGTGAGTACGCCACGAACTCGTCTGTCGTACCCTCCTCGCAGCCAGCTTGGAGCCCGTCCTGTGCTCCGGTCGTCGGGGGCCCGGTTTCTAGTGGAGCACCACGCAGGTCCCGGCATGGGAGCGTCGGTGAGGATGAGGCCGCGATCGATCCGACCGGTTTTGATCTGTGTGAGGAACAACGGCAGGTCGTCCGCCTGATCCTCGAAGGACGGAATGTGTTCTACACCGGTGGGGCGGGTACCGGCAAGTCGACGGTGTTGAAGGCGGCTGTCCAGGCGCTGCAGCGACGCGGGATCCGCGTGCAGGTGGTCGCGCCGACCGGCATTTCGGCATTAAACGTCGGGGGCAGCACGTACTTCAGCTGGGCAGGGTGGTCTCCGATGGTGATGAAGCAGTCGCTCGACTCGATCCGCAACATGGGTCACACTCAGGAACGGAGGGCGCGGGTGGCGGAGACGCAGGTGCTGATCATCGACGAGATCAGCATGATCGAGGCCAATCAATTCGAGCGACTCGATCAGATGTGTCGTGTCGCGACCGGCAAGAGGAGTCTGGCGTTCGGCGGGATCCAGGTGGTGGCGACGGGAGACTTCTACCAGCTGCCCCCGGTCAAGGCGTTCCAGACCTGTCTCCAATGCGGGGTGGAGTCGGTGGTGAAGAGCAGGTGTGTGTCGTGCGAGCGGGTGCGGGGGTCGCGGAGAAAGGGTCGCCGTACACGCAGAATCCGCCCGCCCACTGCGCCGACTGTCATGGTATGTTGGCAGCATTCGCATGCGGCGACTGTGATGCCCGATACAGCCTTCGCGATCAGTGGGCGTTCTGTAGCACGGCGTGGGGCGCGTGTCGATTCGAGCACATCTCGCTCCGGCAGGTGCATCGGCAGAGCGATCCGGTGTTCATCGAGCTCCTGCATGCTCTCCGGACGGGACAACCGCTGAGCGAAGAGCAGCTGGGCTTGCTGGGGCCGAGAGACTGGGGAGGGAGGGCGGCGATCGAGCTGTCGCCGGTGCGGATCGAAGTGGACCGCAAGAACGAGATCGGATTCGCGTCGCTCGCAGGGGCGGAACATGTGTTTTCGTGCTTGGACTTCGCACACATCCAGAAGCATCATCCCGAGCTGCGGTCGAAGGCACGAGCAGACGGGGATGGGACTCTGGCGGGATGCCGGGAGCATCGGTTTCCCGCGCGGCTGCGGACGAAGTGGGGGATGCCGGTCATCTTGCTCGCCAACGTGGACGTGGAGGCCGGACTGGTGAATGGAAGTCAGGGAAAGATCGTGGGGTTCGTCGAAGGACGGCAGGCGTTCGGGGTGCGGCGAGGGGAGCTGGAGCGCAGTGGGAAGTACAGCGGGGTGGGCGAGGAGCAGGTGGAGCGGTGGATGCAGCGGCAGAGGCAGGGGGCGGGTGTGGTGTTGCCGCGGGTGCAGTTCGAGAATGGGGTGACGCGGACGGTGTTCCCGGTGTGTCAGGACAGCGAGGTGGGAGACCCGGAGCCGTTCAGCGTAATCGCGCGGACGCAGATCCCGCTGTTGCCGGCGTGGGCGATCACGATGCACAAGTCGCAGGGGATGACGCTGGAGCGGGCGGTGGTGAATCTGGACGCGGCGTTCGAGCCGGCGATGGCGTACGTGGCGGTGTCGCGGGTGCGAAGCTTAGAGGGCTTGAGTGTCGTCAGCAGGGTCGGGGTATCGGTACTTCAGGCGCAGGGACGGATTGGCGGAGCGAGCGCGGAGGTGCAGAGGTTCATGGCGGAGCAGTTTGGGCGGAGCAGAGGAGAGGAGTAGGGGAGGTCGAGCAGGTGCGGGAAAGGAGTAGGGCGACCGGAATGTCGGGCTTCTGTCGATTGTTTCGGGAGGTTCGGCCAGTGCACGGCACCGCGTGTCCATTATCGCATTGGCGAGGAGTGATGTTCGGTTCCAGCGTGCGAAAGGGCGTTGCGAGCAGACTGTCAGAGTCGTAGGCCGCAGTCGAGATGCATTGGTACCGCCGCTGGTCCACCGTAGCAGCATCCCACGATATGTAGCTAGCAGAGAAGAGGTCTATTTTCTTCGCATCTTCGTCCGAGTTCGAGCAGGACCGAACGAGAATCGTCAAGTGAGGTGCAGTGTGTGATTACGTCAGCGCGAAAGTGGTGGGCACCGAGCATTGCGATGCCGCGGTTTCCAAAATTCGTCGTCGTCGCCACAGTGCCCCAAAATTCGGGCAAAAATTCAGAGAGCACGAGAGAGGTCCATTTTCGATACCGTATAGGTTTCGAGTGCGTAGGGTATGTTGTGCGTGTCATATTGTCGTTGCCGTCCGGGCAGTTTTGGTGGTTTTCGACGTCCATATCGAAAAGCAGGATAATCAATTCGAGCGAGAGCACAACTATCGTGCAAACAAGTGAAAACGTAGCACAAGAAGTAGGGATTTGATCGTAGCATCGTTCGGGCGTCGAACGTGTATTTCGTCGTCGTCGCTAATATTCCGGCAGCAGTGCGCCCGTAACTTAGCGTTTTACTATGTACGCTTCGCAAGATTTTCATCGCACAATTCAGACACATGCCCGACTCCGCCGATTCCATGACGTTAGATTATTGTAGGGCGCTGTAGCATCGTATCCCAGCGACATCAGGCGTCCCCGTCGCATGTCGTCGCCGGTAGACGGTCGTCTCTCCGTTAGGGTTAGGGTTGGTAATCGTATATCGAGGGAGAAAGGAAGCAAGTCGCGGAGTTTCCCCGTTACATAACGCAGCCCATATGCGCAATACGATATACCGAGAAGAGAAGGCGATTGTCGGGTTATTCGTAGTTATGAGATAGCCGTCTCCGCGTGCAGGATAGATCGTCGCGGCACGATGGAGTTTGTGCAGCGGGAGGAAATGCAGGAAGGTATGTAGGAGGCCGAAGCCGGTCGCGATCGGACGTGTTTCCATTTTCACGCGATGGTACGACGATAGCCGAGTTTTTCAGAGGTGCGCCGCGTAGCGTACCAGCGTCGTGGACCAGTGAATTCCCGGTAACAGTTGTGACCCCCATGCCAGAGTCGCACCACATGCGGCATGCGGGGCGACAGTAATCGTGGGCGTCATCCGGATGTCGTACATCCCCGGCACCGATGCGTATAGAGACATAGGCGATGCAGTGTCACGTCGGGCGCATAGAGTGGGTCCGGCAGGTGTTCGAGCAGGTTTTCCGACGGGTGGGCGTTCGCAGGGTAGCAGAGGCGGTCTTAGCAGAGAGGATCGATAGGTTCGAGATAGTCGCTCGTCTCCCGCTCTTCGGTGTATATAGCGAAAAGCGAGCGAGAAGGAGGAGGAGTTATACGATATAAGAGAAGAGGGTTCGTATATCTAGGCTCTTTTAGTAGGATACTCTCGCAATTATCGATACGATTAGTCTATAAACTACTAGATAGAAGTTTTCTATATCTTTACTTCGATAAGTAGGCGTAGAAGTAGACTCTTATATATATAGTAGGTATCTAGTATTAGTATTATAATTACGGACTAGTAGTAGACTATATATAGAAGGTAGCCGCTAGCGTTATATTATTAGTAGATACGGACTATAAGGCTAATATATAAGCTAGTACCGCCGTACTCGTAGACGTTAAGGATATAGATCCGAATATAGAGTCGAGCTAGGAAGGGCGTACTTAAAGAACGAATTATCGTATAGGTACTCGTCTTATAGGTATACTACGCTATAAGAATATTAGCTAGTACTAGGAGTCCGTAGATAGTTAGTATAGGTATTAGTAGTAGATAGCGACGGAGGAGGTATACGATACGAGGGAAGATAGTTAGGCTCTTTCGAGCGAGAGAAAGTAGAGTATAAGAGCTAACCGCTATTACTATACGATAAGTATAAACGGCTATTACTATACGATAAGAGTAGAAGCTAACTACTATTACTATATAAGAGAAGCGGATGCTAACTGCTATTACTATATAAGAGGAGCGGATACTAACCGCTATTACTATATAAGAAGAGCGGGAGCTAACTGCTATTGCTATATAAGAAGAAGAGAGAGAAAGAGAAAAGAAAAGAGAGGAAGTAGAAAGAGTAGTAAGGGTATAGGGTAAGGCGCTTAGGAGGATAGAAAGAGAGAGAGAAGAGGAGGAGGAAAAGGAAGGAGGAAGAGGAGAAGGAGAGAGGAGGAGGAGAGAGGGAGGAAGGGGGAGGAGGAGAGAAGAGGGAGAGGAGGAGGAGGAGAGAGGAGGAGAGAGAGGAGAGAGAGGAGGAGAGGAGGAGAGAGGAGGAGGAGGAGGAGGAGAGAGGGAGGAGGAGAGAGGAGGGAGAGGAGGAGGAGGAGAGGAGGAGGAGGAGAGAGGGAGGAGGAGAGAGGAGGGAGAGGAGGAGGAGGAGAGAGGAGGAGAGGAGGAGGAGGAGAGAGAGGAGGAAGGGGGAGGAGGGGAGAGAGGAGGGAGAGAAGGAGGAGGAGAGAAGGAGGAGGAGAGAGAGGAGGGGAGAAGAGAGGAAGGGAGAAGAGAGGAAGGGAGAAGAGAGG